>CM065800.1:5329196-5770153 GCA_033296515.1 Macrochelys suwanniensis | reverse complement strand
TTGGGAGCTGAATGAAGCGGGCGTGGGGGAATGTGGGATGGGCAGCCCGGGCACTGGCCAGGGGCGAGGGGCCCTGCCTGTGGGGGACCCATGCATGAGGGTGGGGGTTTCACACTTTGGACTCTCTGTTGGGGTGGGGGGCTGGGTGTTTGAGACCCCCCCCCCTCAAATTCCTCTCCTCATGAACCTCCCCAGTTAAAGCACCAGGCGCCCATTTCTCCCCTCTCTTGGCAGACTCGGTGCGGAGGCCCTGGGAGAAGAACAGCTCCACCCTGCCCAGGTGGGTGCTGCCGGGCCAGACCATGGGGAGGGTGGGGGTCAGCGCGGCTGGAGCCAGGAGGGGCTGGGCTGGGGGTCTGTCTGCCTCCCCCTACTTCTCTCAGGCGTAGTGAGACCCAGGAGAGCAGCAACTCCCCCAGCCCTGCCCGGAGTAGCACCAGCCTCTCTGGGTAGCGCCCGGCCATGAGTCGGGTGCACCGAGGCTATGGGGCAGATACTGGGCAGACCGAGGTGGGGTGGGGGGGGGGGGCCGGCGGGCACTAGGCCTGACTCAAAGGGAGGTGGAGGGGGGGAACCCTGGATACGGGCTGGCGGAGCAGGCAGGGACAGCCCTAGAGCTGGGTGCAGAGGGGCCCCTGGAGGTAAGGGGGGGCATGGGGACCCCATGGCCAGGGGGTTTCCTGCTGGGCAGTGGTGCCAGGGCCCAGAGGTGTCCCTGAGGCTCCAGCCTGTGGAGCTGGGCATGGGGCTGGCTGGGGGGTGGCGCATGTGCTGCTGGGGGCTGGGGCGATGCAGAGGGCTGGGTAGGGCGGCGGCTCCCTGGCACCGTACCCGCTGGGCAGCAAACAGAGTGACACGGCCTGGCTTGGCCTCCCCTGATCCTTCTGAAAATCTCCTCGCCCTGCTGCGGCCTTAGCACGGTGTGATACCTCAGTTCTACCGTCAATATCCCCCATCCCGCTGCATGTGGGGAAACTGAGGCACCAGGCTTGGGAGGGGACTTGCCAAAGAGCACAGTAGCACAGTGTGGGAAAGAACCCAGGAATCCTGACGCCACTCCCATAAGTGGGCTGCCTGTTAACTCTGGAACCTAATGCTGGCTGGGTGGCACCCCAAGCTGTGGAGCCCCCTCAGTGGCAAGGCTCTCAGGCGGGGTGAGATCCCTGCCAAAGAGGGACATTGGAGCTTCTCACCCCTAACCCCTGCCCCATCCCGCCCCCCAGGATGAAATCAGCTGCCCCCAGCAGCACAGAGCCCCCGGCCAGCACAGATGAGTCTGATCTGGAGAGGATCAAACAGGTACCAGGGTTGGGGAGGAGCCAGGGAGCCCTGCGGGGGACACGGGGTTCGTTCCTAACCCCGGGACTCTGCTCAGTGACTGGAGCAGGACCCCATGACCCTGAGCATGGAGGCGGGGGTCTGAATTGGGCCGTTGCTGGGGGGAGGGGTGCGGGGGGCAGGGCTGGGGGGCGGGAGGGGGGTGCTGGAAGCGAGGTTTGCATGGGGGGGGGGGAGCCTGGTGATGGGGGAGGGGTGCAGGGGGCTGTTGCAGGGCTGAGTATGTGGGGGCAATGGGGAGACACTGGGGGGAAGGGAGGAGGGCCGGGGGTGTGGGAGTGGCTGTGCATAGTAGGGCATGGTGTGGGGGTGGGGTGGGGGAGGAGTCCTGGGGGGGATGAGGCTGCACATGGGGGGGCTGGGGGAGAGGGGGGCAGGGCTGCATGCAGGGGTGGTGGTGGGGGCAGGGTTGTACACGAGGGGGTGCAGGGTGGGCCGCGCCCCCTAACGCTCCCCCCCCCCCAGGAGCTGCTGGAGGAGGTGCGACGGGAGCTGCAGAAGCTGAAGGAGGAGATCATCGAGGGTGAGCGACCTGTGGGGCTCACTGAGCTCGGTTCCTGCCCGCTCTGGGGGGGGGGGGGGCGTCTCCCCCACAGCGAGGGCCGGTTCCACCGACGGCTGGTGCAGCTCGGAGCCCCCCTGGCTGCTTCCCTGTGGCCGTGGGGCAGCCTGGCCTGGTGTCCTCTCCGCCCCCCCCCCCCCCCCCCCCCCCCCCATCCCCCTGTCTGGTGCCTGGCTGCTCACTCACCTCACCCCCCTTCTCTCTTTGCAGCGTTCGTGCTGGAGCTGCGGAAGCGGGGCTCGCCCTAGCCCCCACCCCATCCCGCCCGGACGGGGGTCCCGGGGCTGCCGAGGCTCCTGCGCCGCCCTCGGGTTTATTGTCTTTGACACGCACCCCTCCCCCTCACACTTGAAGCCCCTCCCCCCATGCACCCCCTCCTCCGGCCAGCGGTTACCGGGGCGCCAGCCCCACTGTGCAATTCCAGGGGGTGGCCCAAATTCCTGGAGATCCCCACCCCCCATCCCCATCCCCCTGGGGCTGCCCCGGGCGCTCCCAGGCTGTGCCTTACCCCTGGGGCGGGAGCAGAGCAATAGCACCCCCTGCAGGCTGCTGCTTACCAAAGGGCCCACCCCCTGGAGAGCAGGGCTGGAGGGGGGTCTCCGAGAGGAGTCGGTGTCATTCCGGCCCCCCAGGAGCAGCCGCAGAGCTGTCCCCCCTGGGGGGCCCGGTGTGATGGAGAGATTCCCTGCAACACCCCTGCCCCGAATTGAGGGCCAGGGCCCCCGGGGATCCCCCCAGCTGCACACCACCCCCGGGGATCCCCCCCCCAGTCCCACCCTGCGCCCACTCACTGCTTCCTGGACCCCGCCAACGCTGGGTTCAGCTTGTTTTATATTTTTTTACACAGTGGGGTGAGTTTTTTTATCTTGTACCTGAGGGGCTGGGGGCCCCCAGCTGGGCAGCGACAGGACCTGTCCTGAGGGGGGGTTGATCATTGCCCCCGGCTGGGGAGGGGCAGGCGCTCAGCTCTTTTCTATGCGGCTGTTTAATGTTCACTTTATTTTTTTTGGGTTGTTGGTTTTTTACTGATTTCTGGGGCATTTGTGCCCAGTACCAGGGTGAGACTCTTTTCTCCTCCCCCCCGTGCCCCCAGCCCCCACCTGGCACTGGGCACGGACCCTTGGTACCCAGTTCTGGAATAAACCTTTCCTTTTTGTAAGTTACATTCCTCCCTCTCTCTCGTTGCTGGGCAGGATGCCTGGGTTCTCTCCCTGGCTTGGGGAGGGGAGTGGGGGGGGGGGGGGGTGCGTGGGGTGTGGGAGTCCCCAGTGTGGGGAGGGGGGGGTTCAGGGGTCACAGCAGGGCCACTAGGCTCTACTCAAAGCTAGTTTGTGCCGGGGGGGAGGTAGGGGAGTTGCATCAAACCCTCCCTCCCAGCCTGTGCCCAGGGCCCTAGGGGGACAGAGGGGCTGCCTGAGCCCCACCCCAATTATCCCCCACCGAGCGCATCACCACCCCCAGCCCTTCGTCTGCCAGGGCCGAGCCTGGGCCCCAAGCTGAAACAGCTGTGCCCCCCCATCTCCCCTTAGTGTCCTCTGCCCGCTGTACCCCCCCCCCCCCCCGCCCCGGGCTGGCAGCAGGGCCGAGCTGGGCTCCTACGCCCCCCAGAGCACGCCCATGCCGGGTGCCTGCCTCGGAGCCCTGCTCGCCCTGGTGGGGTGAGAGGAGGGGGGCGGTGTGTGCCTGGGGCGTTGCTGCTGGCTCCAGCCAGGGTGGGGGCTCTGTCCCGGGCTGGAAGGCCACAAAGGCTGGGACTATGATAAACTCCAGGTGCCCTGGGCTGGCGGGAAATAGATCTGGGCCGCCTTCAGGGGCTGGGTGGGGAGAGGAAGATGGATGGGTGTGTGTGTGGGGGGGGTGTCAGGGTCAGCCCCAAGGAGGCTGTGGGTTTGTAACGGCCATAGGGGGAATCCCCGCTCTGCCCGGAACCCCCCCCCAGCACCAACTGGGGCAGGTGGCATGGGGGGGGCACTACAGCCCAGTTGTGGCCTGGGCAAAGCCCTGGGGAGGGGTCATGCCCCCAACACCTCCCCCATGAGCCAGGGGAAGCCGGGTGCTTTGTCACCTGGGGGGAGGGCAGGGAGTGGGCTGGCCTAGCTCCATGTGGGGGTGCAGGCCCCCCCCCGTCCTGGGGCTTTGCCTGGGATACAAGCTGGGCTGTTGTGGGAGCCCCCCTGCCAACCTCTCCTCAGCCCCGGCCAGGCCTGCCCCAGCCAGCACCCTCTCCCCACACACACTTGTGGGGGCAGCCCAGGGGCAGCAGTTGCACAATGGGCACCTCCTGTGCATGGATTTCCCAGGATGGGGGATGTGCGTGAGGGAGGGACAAGCGGCGGATGGGGAGCAGGGGGTGGGGTGGGGAGCAGGCGGCTGGGCCCTAGGCCTTCACTCCACCAGGGCAGCTGCTGCCAGGCCCAGCCATGCCCGGGCGGGATGGGGGGGTCTGGCAAAAGTGACCGGAAATCTGCCTGCCGCCGCCCTGCTCCCTGCCGGCGAGGGCCAGCAGGGCTGATGTGTGGGGTGGGGTCCCCGAACCCCCCCCCCCCCCCAAAAAAAAAAAAAACTGCTTGGAAAGCAGCCTCAGGCCCCTGAATCAACTGGAACCAGGCCTGGCCCCCAGCTGGGACAGGACCCACCCCTCCCCCCAGCTCTCCACCCTACACGGCCCATTGGCAGGACCCTTCTTGCTCAAGGCCCTGTGAGCATGTGCTCCCCCCACCCCCGTACCCCCATGGGGCTGTGTGCCAGCAGCACGGGGGGCTCTCGCTGAGGTCCTGGAGTGGGGGGGGGGCTGACAGGACACCTGGGTTCTGTTCCCAGGGTTGGGGCCCCGCAGTGCCCAAGCCTTCAGCACCATCCAGGGCCAGCATGGGACTTTCCAGCACCCTGTCCCCACCCCAGAACCAGGCCTCCCCAGCGCCCCTCCCCCATACCGCCCTTCCCCCCCACCCCCAGAACCACACCTCAACACCCCTCCCCAGCCACCTCCCAGGACCAGGCCTCCCCAGCGCTCCTCTCCCACAGGACCCCACCCCAGAACCAGACCTCCTCAGCACCCCCTCCCCCACAGTGCCCCTCCCCCCCAGGGCAGAGCCCAGCTAAGGAAGCTGCCAGCCCAGGCGGGTTCAGTCCCTGGACTCCGGGCAGGGGGCTGAACTGCTGAGCCAGGTGTACGGAGGCATTAGCCCAGCCCCGCTGGGTCTCGTCCCACCCGCCGCTGCCTCCGGCCAGCCAGGTTCCCAACCCTGCATTCCCCCCTTCCCGCGTGGGGCAAATCCAGCTGGGTTGGCGGCCGGCTCCCCAGCCTGGCCTGGCCCTACAGCCTATTCCCCAGGGCTCACCCCTCTGCAGGGGAGCTGCAGCTCCTAGCCTTCTGCCCTCCCTCGGGCCAAGGCAGGGACGCCCTCGCTGACACCGGCTGTGGGGGGGATGCTGGGGGAGCAGCCCCCACCTCTCTGGGCTAGGGCAGAAAGGTGACAGTGTCCAGGACGGCCCCTGCCCCTGCTAGACCCAGCAGCAGGGCCTGGCCACATGGGTCCTGTTGGGCTGGAGAAGCCAGGGGGCCCTGGGCCTGTATGTAAGTGTAAGTGTGTGTGTGGGGGGGAAGGGGGGGACGACGCAGAGACCTCCAACCCCTGCCCCGCAGCATTAATCAGTTTGCCCCTATAGCCCTGCCCAGTGTCTCCCCCTAGGAATCACTCTGGCCAGGCTGCCCCACGGACCCCGCCCCATGGAGTGCCCCCTCAGCTGGGCACCAGCCCCCGGCAGCACCGCCACGGGGCCAGCGCAGGAAGGGGAAGCAGCAGCGCTTCTAGCCCAGATCCTGGGCTCCCCTCGCAGCATGGCCCCAGGAGCCCAAAGGCGCTGGAGGAGCCTTGCTCAGATGGGGGCGGGGGGGGCGGGGGGGCTGGCCCAAAGGCTGGGATCCCCAAGGGTGGGGGTAGGACCCTTGGTCAGGGGGGCAAGCCCCAAGGAGCCATTGGGAAGAGCAGGTGAAATGACACTGAGGATCAGTAATGCCCCGGAAGGGAGGTGGGTCTGGCTGGGCCCCCCACTGCCCGCCGCCAGGACAGGTCCTAGGGAAGGGGCCAATCCCAGGCCCGGGGAAGGAAGAGCTGGACCAGCTCCACTTTCTAGGGGCGCCCGCCGTGCAAACCTGGCAGACCTAGGACTCCGCCCCCTTTTCCCGAGCCCCGCCCCAACCATGGCTCCGCCTCCTCAGCAGCAGGTGGGTTTTAATGGATGAATATTTACACTGTAGAAATCTCAGACTCCGCGGGAGCCGAGGGGGGTCGTGAGCCGGGACCCCCGAGCCCACACGGGGGCCTGTCTCGGTCGCAGTGGCCCAGCGCGGGCTCCTCCCGGCCGCAGCCAGCTCCGCGCCCCGGCACCGGGGGGCCGGGCTCCTCCTTGGCAACCCGCCCCGGGGGGCCCCTATTTCTTGGCACTGGTGGAGACGTCCAGCAGCAGGCGGTTCACCTCGCGCAGCTGCGCGTCCAGGATCTCCACGGCCAGGCCCAGCTCGGCCACCTGCTCCTGCAGGCCCAGCAGGGTGCTGCTCTGCTCCTCCTCCTTCCGCCGGGCGTTGGAGGCCTGGCCGCGCGTACTCCAGGAAGATGCACAGGCCGCCCACGCCGAAGACGATGGCTTCGCCCAGCAGCTCCGCGCCCAGCTCGGCCGCCGCCTCCTCGTTCAGGGGCTTGATGGTGGCGCCGGGGAAGCCCATGATCCGCATCTTGGTTCGCATCTCCACCCAGTGGTACACTGCAGGGGGGAGGGGTGTGAGGGGGGGGGGGGGGGGGGCTGCTAGCCCAGCCCTGGCTCCCCCCAGGCTCTGCCGGTGCCCCTCACTCCCGACCCGCAGCCCCTGCCAGCCCAGCCCTGGGGTTCCCCTAGCTCTGCCGGTGCCCCTCACTCCCGACCCGCAGCCCCTGCCAGCCCAGCCCCCCCCCCCCCAGGCTCTGCTGATGCCCCTCACTCCCGACCCGCAGCCCCTGCCAGCCCAGCCCCCCCCCCCCCCCCAGGCTCTGCCGGTGCCCCTCACTCCCGACCCGCAGCCCCTGCCAGCCCAGCCCCCCCCGCAGGCTCTGCCGGTGCCCCCTCACTCCCGACCCGCAGCCCCTGCCAGCCCAGCCCAGCCCAATTAGGGAGATGTGTGTAGGGGGGGTGTCAGGGGGTCACTTCGTGGCTTTGGCTTATTCAATGTCAGCAGTGGGCCCGCCCATGGGCTCCGCCTATTGGCCCTCTGGAGCCACGCCCCGCCCTCACCCGCTAACCATTGGTTCAAGGAACCCCAGTTCCGTCCCGCGCCCCCCATTGGCTTGCTAAGCTCCTAGCCTCGCTCCGCACTTGTGCCATTGGCCTGCTCGGACCCAGCCCCGCCCTCGCTCCGCCTCCATTGGCCCGCAAGCCCTCTGGCCCGCCCCCGCATGCGCCCCATTGGCTCACTGTGCCCGCAGCCCCACCCCGCACCAGCTCCATTAGCCCGCAGCCCCGCCCCCATTGGCTCAGCGCCCCGCGCGCGGCCCATCACTCACGCTGCGCTGGCGGCCCGCAGACGTAGGCCCGGAAAAAGGGGCTGGCGCGAGCCCCCGCCTTGATGCGCGCGGCCAACGGCCGACTCAGCTGCCGCACGCCCAGGTACAGGAGCTTCGCGATGGGGAACGCGCCGGCCACCATCCTCCGTCCCGGCGGCCCCGCGCCGCGCCGCCGTGACGTCAGCGCGCAAGCCCCACCCCCGCCGCCTCCAGCGCGGCTGAAGGGGCGCGGCGCATAATATGCAAACGATACTCATGAATATGTGAGTATTGTGCGTCCTGCGTCTGCCGCGGAAAGTGGCATCAATATGCAAATGAGAATGTTGGTATGCAAATGAAGTAATGAATATGCAATAGCTGGGTATGGATTCCAGACGTGCGGCGCCCGAGCGTAGGCAAATCCCTGTTAGAGTATGCAGATTAGCTCATGGGTATGCAAATTGGAGCACGGGCCGCCTCCCCACGTGTCTCCTGCCCCACTTCTCGCCCCCCCATGAGCTGATCTGGGTTCCGTCCGTAGCGCGGGGCCGGGCGGCTTGTGAGAGCCTGGGGGCGGGGCTCGGCAGCGGGGCTGGGGGGGCAGCGTGGAGTGGGGGGCTCGGCAGGGGGACTGGGGGGCACCGTGGAGGAGTGGGGGGCTCGGCAGGGGGACTGGGGGGCACCGCGGAGTGGGGGGCTCGGCAGGGGGACTGGGGGGCACCGCGGAGTGGGGGGCTCGGCAGGGGGACTGGGGGGCAGCGTGGAGGGGTGGGGGGCTCGGCAGGGGGACTGGGGGGCACCGCGGAGTGGGGGGCTCGGCAGGGGGACTGGGGGGCAGCGTGGAGGGGTGGGGGGCTCGGCAGGGGGACTGGGGGGCAGCGTGGAGGGGTGGGGGGCTCGGCAGGGGGACTGGGGGGCACCGCGGAGTGGGGGGCTCGGCAGGGGGACTGGGGGGCAGCGTGGAGGGGTGGGGGGCTCGGCAGGGGGACTGGGGGGCACCGCGGAGTGGGGGGCTCGGCAGGGGGACTGGGGGGCACCGTGGAGGGGTGGGGGGCTCGGCAGGGGGACTGGGGGGCAGCGTGGAGGGGTGGGGGGCTCGGCAGGGGGACTGGGGGGCAGCGTGGAGGGGTGGGGGGCTCGGCAGGGGGACTGGGGGGCACCGCGGAGTGGGGGGCTCGGCAGGGGGACTGGGGGGCACCGCGGAGTGGGGGGCTCGGCAGGGGGACTGGGGGGCACCGTGGAGGGGTGGGGGGCTCGGCAGGGGGACTGGGGGGCACCGTGGAGTGGGGGGCTCGGCAGGGGGACTGGGGGGCAGCGTGGAGGGGTGGGGGGCTCGGCAGGGGGACTGGGGGGCACCGCGGAGTGGGGGGCTCGGCAGGGGGACTGGGGGGCACCGTGGAGGGGTGGGGGGCTCGGCAGGGGGACTGGGGGGCACCGCGGAGTGGGGGGCTCGGCAGGGGGACTGGGGGGCAGCGTGGAGGGGTGGGGGGCTCGGCAGGGGGGACTGGGGGGCAGCGTGGAGGGGTGGGGGGCTCGGCAGGGGGACTGGGGGGCACCGCGGAGTGGGGGGCTCGGCAGGGGGACTGGGGGGCAGCGTGGAGGGGTGGGGGGCTCGGCAGGGGGACTGGGGGGCACCGCGGAGTGGGGGGCTCGGCAGGGGGACTGGGGGGCAGCGTGGAGGGGTGGGGGGCTCGGCAGGGGGACTGGGGGGCACCGCGGAGTGGGGGGCTCGGCAGGGGGACTGGGGGGCACCGTGGAGGGGTGGGGGGCTCGGCAGGGGGACTGGGGGGCAGCGTGGAGGGGTGGGGGGCTCGGCAGGGGGACTGGGGGGCAGCGTGGAGGGGTGGGGGGCTCGGCAGGGGGACTGGGGGGCACCGCGGAGTGGGGGGCTCGGCAGGGGGACTGGGGGGCACCGCGGAGTGGGGGGCTCGGCAGGGGGACTGGGGGGCACCGTGGAGGGGTGGGGGGCTCGGCAGGGGGACTGGGGGGCACCGTGGAGTGGGGGGCTCGGCAGGGGGACTGGGGGGCAGCGTGGAGGGGTGGGGGGCTCGGCAGGGGGACTGGGGGGCACCGCGGAGTGGGGGGCTCGGCAGGGGGACTGGGGGGCACCGTGGAGGGGTGGGGGGCTCGGCAGGGGGACTGGGGGGCACCGCGGAGTGGGGGGCTCGGCAGGGGGACTGGGGGCAGCGTGGAGGGGTGGGGGGCTCGGCAGGGGGACTGGGGGGCAGCGTGGAGGGGTGGGGGGCTCGGCAGGGGGACTGGGGGGCACCGCGGAGTGGGGGGCTCGGCAGGGGGACTGGGGGGCAGCGTGGAGGGGTGGGGGGCTCGGCAGGGGGACTGGGGGGCACCGCGGAGTGGGGGGCTCGGCAGGGGGACTGGGGGGCAGCGTGGAGGGGTGGGGGGCTCGGCAGGGGGACTGGGGGGCAGCGTGGAGGGGTGGGGGGCTCGGCAGGGGGACTGGGGGGCACCGCGGAGTGGGGGGCTCGGCAGGGGGACTGGGGGGCACCGCGGAGTGGGGGGCTCGGCAGGGGGACTGGGGGGCACCGTGGAGGGGTGGGGGGCTCGGCAGGGGGACTGGGGGGCACCGTGGAGGGGTGGGGGGCTCGGCAGCGGGGCTGGGGGGCACCGTGGAGGGGTGGGGGGCTCGGCAGGGGGACTGGGGGGCACCATGGAGGGGTGGGGGGCTCGGCAGCGGGGCTGGGGGGCACCGCGGAGTGGGGTGGGGGGCTCGGCAGGGGGACTGGGGGGCACCGTGGAGTGGGGGGCCTGGCAGGGGGCGCTGTGGATCAGGGCGGTGGGCTCAGTAGGGGGCGTCTCCCTGGCAGCGCTGGCCCCATTGCGCCACGCAGCCCGCGTGGCCTGTGCAGTTGGGGGGCTGCGTCTGCTAGGAGCCGTAGAACTTACCTTACTGACACTGCCCCCCAGAGGCCCCTCGCTCAGCTCTTCTCCCCCACGGGCCGGGCTGTTGAGCCACTGCTGGGCTCTCCCCAGAGGGGGCTGCATGTGGGTGCTGGTTGAGGGCCCTGGGGGAAGTGTGGGAGGCATTCTGGGGCCCTTCCCTAGTGTGCAGGGATGGGAGGGACCCTGGACCCACAGTGTCTCCCCGCAGGCGCAATGGGGTCTGTCTCCTGACTGATGGCTGGGGAGAGTTTGGGGGCACGGGGGGTTTCCCTATGACTCCGGAAGGAGAATGGGAGGAGGCCCATGGGCTATGGGTGGGGTCTCTTCCCCCCAGTGAGCTGCAACGAACCCCCCGGCACTTCCCTGATCTGGGGGCCCAGGGCGACAAAAGGAAAAGGAGGGTCCCTCCTCTTAAGCCCCTGCCTCCAACTGACCACTCTCCTGCCCTCCCCCAGACCGAACCCCCAGCACGGTATGTGGGGCTTGGCTTGCCATGGGGCTGAGCTGTGTTCAGCTCCACACAGTCTCACCCCAGGATCCCCACCAGAGGGGGCTGGCGAGCCCCATCAGCTGCTCACCCCCTTCCCGGGTCACAGTTCGTGTGAGGACAAGGGCCCAGCCCTGCCAGGTGGTTCCTAGCCGGGGGCTTCTCAGAGCCCCATGCAGGCGGCTCTCTGCCGGCCCCATGTCACCAGGGCCGTGCGAACAGCAGAGGGGCTGCCAGCTGGTGAGAGCTGCAGGGCCAGGCGGAAGCGGGGTTGGAGTGAAGGGGTTGGAGTGAAGGACGGCAGGGCTCCCCGCCCCCAGCTGGCCGCAGCCATTGGCCCAGCTCCAGGGTTTTTCCCCTGGGGATCTCCAAGAACTGAACGAACTCCCCAGCCCCAGTGCATGAAGGGAAACAGGCAGGGTAAGTGGGAATAGAACCCATGTGTCCCGGCTCCCAGCCCCTCCTGCTCTAACCACTAGACTCCATGCCCCTCCCAGAGCCAGGGATAGAACCGAGGAATCCTGGCTCCCAGCCCCTGCCCCCCTACTCTGACCACTAGACCCTACTCCCCTCCCAGAGCCAGGGATAGAACCCAGGAGTTATGCCTCCCAGCTCCCTTGCTCTAACCACCAGACCCCACTCCCCTCGCCTTGCCAGGGGTAGAACCCAGGAATCCTGGCTCCCAGCCCCCCCTGCTCTAACCACTAGACTCCCCTCCCAAAGCTAGGAATTGAACCCAGAGGAGGTCCGGGCGGAGCCATGGCAGGGCCGGCGCCCCCCTTCCAGCCCTGGAGGTCCCCTGGAGCGGGTTGGGAGCTCAGGCTCCATGGCCCATTGGCTGCTTGGGCTCTTTGCTGTGGCTGCAGGAAGCCATCAGGGCCTGTGTGGGGTCCCCTGCCCTCCGGGGTGGGGTGCAGAGATCTGAGGGGAGCAGCTGGGGGTGGAGGACGATGGGGGTCACCGTTGCCCTGGACCGGATCTGGGCAGCAGCAACAGAAGCGGGAGAGCCAGCAGTGTGTCTGCCATACAGGGCGGTCCGACTGGGGGGGCGGGCTGGGAGCCAGGACTCCTGGGCTCTCTGGGGGCGGGGGAGGGCACTGCCCTTGGGGAAGCTGGGTGGGTGGTGGGATCAAGTGGAATTGGGCAAGAGAGAAAACCAAACAGGCAAAGGGAAAATCTCCCCCCTGGGCCCAAGATGCTGGCTGAAGCGGCGCCGACATCGCTTACTTCCCAGCCATGCTCCCCCCAACCCAGGACCATGTAGGGAGAAACCTCTGCTGCAAAGGGGTCATGGGGAACAGGCGGGGGTGCGGTAACTCCCCTCACCAAGCAGCAGGGGGCGCCTCACCCAGCATGGGGAGCGTGGGAGATTCCTGGGCCTGAGCGCTTCCTGTTTATTCCCGGGAAAGTTCCCATTACGGAACCCCCTGGCCGGTGACGTGGGGAGCAGCAATGGGGTCAGGCAGCCGCTGCTTGTGCGGTCACTGCCCGGCACCCTCTCACCCCCGCCCCCCCCAGGGAGAGTCAGCAGTGGGGCACAGGGGGCACGTTTAACAGTCAGCTCAACGCCCAGGAGGATTTATTAAGATTAGACAGAAGAATGGCTTGTTACGCAGCGCTGAGATGCAGCCACCTCTGGGGAGGAGCACTGGGGCTGTTTATACAGGGGCCGTGCCTGGTGCTGAGTTGCAGCTGCCTGTCTACTGTGGAGGGCATGACCCACAGCTCAGGCTGAGTGCCGGAACAACGTGGCACATTTGTGGGCAGTGTAGGATTCCCAGCAGCAGGGCAAGGAAACATTTGGGGGCAGAGCTCTGGCCCAACCCAGCCATTGCTCCCCACTTCTGTGCAGAACCCTGGTTCTTCTGCCCCCCCCCCCCCAACAAAGAGGGGGGGTGAACAGCCCATGACAACGGCTGGGTCCCACTCGGTGGTTTAGCCCCCATCTGCTGGTGGGGCAGGGAGCAGCCTCGTGGGTGGGGGGGGCCCTCACTGTGCCTCCTGCACCCAGCCCCTTGGGCTCCTCCAGCAAAGGGAGAACCAGGCATGACCGGTTCACAGGGTTCAAGGTATGAGGCAGTGGGGGAGGGGAGTGGGGTCCAGGGGGTAGAGTAGGGGACGGCTGGAGATCAGGACTCCTGGGTTCTCTATCCCCTCTGTGGGAGGGGCCTGAGGGCTGGTAATTGGCGCTGGAGGAGCCAGGACTCCTGGGTTCTGTCCCTGGCTCCAGGATGGGAGTGGGGTCTAGACAGAATGTAGGTTAGAGCAGCGGGGCTGGGAGCCAGGACTCCTGGGTTCCCATGCCCAGCTCTGGGAAGAGGAGTAGGGTTTAGTGGGCTGGGGGGGGGGGGGGGGGGGCGTTGGGAGCCAGGACTCTTGCATCCGTCTGCCTTCCCCTGTCACATTAACGACCCACTCGGCTGCTGGAACCAGGAGCCAGGCACTGGAGCTGGGTGGGGGCAGGGTGGGTGGCCCTGCCCTGCCGGGTCTCCAGGATCCCCCTGCCCCCACCAGGAGCAGCACTCAGGGCAGATAGGCCAGACCTGCAGCCTCCTTGCTCAGTAACAACCCAGTGTCCAGCCCAGCGCTCCTGAGAGACCCTACAATAACAACCCAGCGCTCCTGAGAGACCCTACAATAACAACCCAGTGTCCAGCCCAGCGCTCCTGAGAGACCCTACAATAACAAACCAGTGTCCAGCCCAGAGCTCCTGAGAGACCCTACAATAACAACCCAGTGTCCAGCCCAGCGCTCCTGAGAGACCCTACAATAACAAACCAGTGTCCAGCCCAGAGCTCCTGAGAGACCCTACAATAACAACCCAGTGTCCAGCCCAGGGGAGGGCTGAGCAGGTCTGGGGGAGCGTTGCACAGAGCCACCCCCTGAAATCCCACGAGTGGCCAATGCCGCGGCCTGCGGCACACTCCACTCTGGGGGACATGCCTGGGCACAGCTGCCTCCCCCCGCCTAACCCCTCCCGCTCCCAAAGCCCCTTCCAACCCCAATGCCAGGGATGCTGCCAGCTGTGGTGCATTCTGGGAGCTCAGGCCCAGCTCCGCCAAGCTCTTTCGGCTCCCGATTCCCACTGGGCCTCGCCGAGTGGACGCCCCCGG
This sequence comes from Macrochelys suwanniensis, assembly GCA_033296515.1. Taxonomy (NCBI): domain Eukaryota; kingdom Metazoa; phylum Chordata; order Testudines; family Chelydridae; genus Macrochelys; species Macrochelys suwanniensis. Next base: position 5,756,236 of record CM065800.1, on the reverse strand, counting down.
CTGGTGCCCAGAGAGCAGAGCCAGGCCCCCCATTTGCCAGACTGCCTCCGAAATCAGGAGAGTCACAAACGGTTCGGGGAGGGGGGGCTCTTTATTCTCCCTGAGGGGCCTGGGCCCCCAACCTTTCCCAGCTTTTCTCCCCAGCCGGGAGAGTCGGAAACAGCCTGATGCCAGCGCGATCCCTCGCTGGGCCTTGACGAAAGCACCCGCCCGGTGCCAGGGCGAGGTTCCCACATCTGCTGCCAATGCAGGCTTGGCGCTGGCTGGGGCCATGGGGAGACGCCAGCATGAGGCACTGAGAGACTCCTGTGGCAGACTAGAGACCCCTCCTCAGCTTTGTCTCAGATAGCCCTCAGGTCATGGGGCAGTAGCACCGACCCCAAATGGGGCCCCATGGGCCAGGCGATGCCCAGACACTGAGGGGGAGACGGCCTGGCTCAGGAGAGCTCCCAGGCTGGATGGACACGGGGCAGGCTCACAGAAGGGAAGGGACTCGCCTAAGGTCACACAGCACATTGGGCAGAGCCAGGCCTGGAACCCAGGTGTCCTGGCTCCCCAGTGCAGCTAGGAGCCCGGTTCAGGTAGGTTGGAGAAGTGCCTGGGTATGTCCTGGCTCTGCCCAGGGAGATTCTGTGCCCAGTGAATGCCAAGGGATGTAGGGCAGCAGGGGCAGCCACATTCTGACTTTTAGCTGTGGGGTTTTGGTGGCAGTGGTGGGATCCCTGGGACAGACTGGGGGACCTTAATGACCCACCTTCGCTCCCAGCTAGCCAAACCTGCAAGGGATTCTGGGAGGTTTGGGGCTTGTGCCTTTTGCTTTGGTTTCTTTAGGACGGGGGCAGAGTCTGAAAGAGTTCAATTAAAACACCGCTTTGTTCATCCCTCCCCGCACCGGCCAGCGCTGCCTGCCCCTAGCAGCAGAATTGCTCCCTTTGGGGCAGGGATTATTCGCTCCAGAAACGTACAGCACCTGGCACATCTGGGCCCTGATCCCCCCACGGAGGCCCTCTATCCTTCAGTTGGGCCCCTCCAGCCTCCCCCCAGGAAATAAATAATTCTCATTAACCATCAGGTTGGCAGCATGGCCTGGCACGGGACAGCCCCATCGGCACAGATGGGCACCCTCTGTTATCGACGCTGCGTGCGGGGCTCCTTGCTTATCCATGGCCCACCACCTAGGCGCGCCTTCAGCCGGCTGCAGTAGTAGGCTCTTTTCTTCTGTGGACTAGCCACACCAAGGGGACTCATACCCCCCCAAAGAGCCCCCTTGGCAGTGGGGAAGCAGGGCCCCGTTCCTGTAGCTGAGGACAATGTCTGCCATGCCAGGGTAGTCTCTAGGCTGATCAGCAGCCCTGCCCCACAGCCTGGCCCCGCTCTGCATGGTGCCCTCGGCGGTTTCCCTGGTGTGGGTTTGGGAGCTCGTCCTGCCGTGCAGCAGCGCCCTCGCCTGGCTGTGGCAAAGCTGCGCCGTGGGGATTTGCAGCAGTGTGGATGTCAGGCCACAAGGGGCGCTGCCTGTACCAGCCGGGTGGGCAGCCCCAGCCCCCACCTCCAGAGCAGGGGTAGGAGAAATCGGCTCAGGGTGGGACGCAGCCAGGCAGGGGCACTAGGAAAAGCCAGAGCAGAGCCGGGCACTGCCCAGATGCTTCTGCTCTGCACTGCCCCATCCCATCCCAGCTGGGCAGGGGGGCAGAGGTGGGGCTGAGACTGGGGTTATTAATGGGCAGGGGCCAGGAGCTTTGCCCTGAAATATGGACAGACGGCACCTCTCCATCCTTCCCCATCCCCAGTCACACCCTTCATCCATCCATCTCCAGTCACACCCTCCAACCCTCCCCATCCCCAGTCACACACCCCCATCCCCAATCACACCCTTCATCCATCCATCCCCAATCACACCCTCCCTCCCTATCCCCAATCACACCATCCATCCATCCCGTCACACCCTCAATCCCGTCACACCCCCCCATCCCCAATCACACCCTCCCTCCCTTCCCATCCCCAATCACACCCTCCATCCATCCCGTCACACCCTCAATCCCCAGTCACACACCCCCATCCCCAATCACACCCTCCAACGTCCCCATCCCCAATCACACCCTCTATCCCTCCCCACCCCCAGTCACACCCTCCATCTATACAATGGCTCTGTCCACCCATCGTTCTTCACAGCCTCTGGGTCAATCCAGCCCTATACATACCTCTCCATCCATTGCCCTACACACCCATCATCATCCATCCCTATACACACACCTCTATCAATCTGTCTATCCCCATACAGTCCTCCATCGCCAAGCATCCGTTTGTATCCATCCCTCCATTCCCCCCCCTCCCCAAACCTCTGTCTACCCTGACACTCCTCTAGCCAGCCAGCCCTGCTCAGTACCTAGCTGTATTTCGGCCATTCCCCCTCTCACGTGCCTGCAGAACCCAGGTGTCCGGCAGTCCTGGCACAGCCCCCGTCAGGCCAGGCAGCCCCCTGCTGCGTCCAACCCCCGGGGCCTCACAGGGCATGGCTGTACCGCGCTGGGCCCCTGCGTTATCATTCAGAACAATACTGTATTTACATCTCATTTGCATCCGGGGCCATGGTGCCGACGGGGCGCGCTCATTGGCTGAAAGTCAAGATCTTCATCTGCAGCTCCTCGTCGGGTGGGCCCGGGGGGCGCGGGGGCAGGGGCTGGGGGGGCACGGGGAGCCGGCAGAAGCTGCTCTTCTTGGAGGAGAGCGGGGTGTCCAGGGTGAGCGAGGCGGTGGCCATCTCCTGGGGCTTGGAGCTGGTGAGGAAGCGCAGCAGGGTGGACAGGGCCTTGGCCACGTCGCTGCGGGCCCCCTCATTGACGAAGCAGTACAGGATGGGGTCGGCCACGCAGTTGAGGCTGGTGAAGGCCAGCGAGCTGTGGTAGGCCACGAAGACCTTCTCCTCGAAGCTGCAGTCGCAGGGCTTGCTGAGGTAGACGGCGCTGCGGGACAGCAGGATGACGTGGTACGGGGCGAAGCAGAAGAGGAGGATGGCGATGAGGCTGAGGGCCAGCCGCTTGATCTTGGCTTTCTCCTGCTGCTCAGTGGAGACGTTGCCACGCACGGCCCGCAGGATGCCCTGGTAGGAGAAGAGCATGAGCATCCAGGGGAAGAGGAAGCCGATGAAGACCCGGTAGAGGTTCATCCAGGCCACCCACTCCTCCATGGGGTACTTCTCGAAGCAGAAGGTGTGGTTGTAGCGGTCGTGGAAGAGCTCGTTGTGGAAGAGCGGGGCCGAGTTGGCCCCGATCTCGATGGCCCAGACCACGGCGCTCACCGCCACGGCCGTCTTGACCCGGCGCACCTTGGCGAAGCGCAGCGGGTGGGCCACGGCCAGGTAGCGGTCCACGGAGATGCAGCACAGGAAGGCGATGCTGATGTAGATGTTGGTGTAGAAGACAAAGCCGAAGAGCTTGCAGGACTCCTGCCCGTGGATCCAGTTGTCGTAGTGCAGAAAGTAGTCGATCCACAGGGGCAGGGTGGCGATGTAGAGCAGGTCGGCCACGGACAGGTTGAGCAGGTAGATGCCCAGCTCGTTGTGCTGCCGGACCTGCAGGTAGGCGGCCCACAGCGCCATGCAGTTGGTGGGCAGCCCCATGGCGATGACCATGATGTACAGTGTGGGGGGGAAGAGGTGGTCGATCTTGGAATCCACGTTGCAGCTGACCAGGGTGGTGTTGCACATTCTCAGGGCACAGGGGGGCTCCGCTCAGAGCAGGGGCTGCAATTCCCACAGGACCAAGCGGATCGTCCTGCCGGGGCGGCACCGGGGCAGGGTCTCCATAGCCCCAGGCTGGGCCCTGCCGTGGGGCCCCCTCAGCCCAGCCCCATCTGCCTTCCCCAGAGAAGCAGCCCTGGGTGCTCGTGGGAGGTCTAGCTGGTAGGGATGATCCAGGGGGTTAGAGGAGCTGCCTGCCCCCCGGAGGGGAGCTTGGGATATGGCTCCTGGGAAAGGAGAAGGAGAGAGAGTTAGGGGGAGGGCCAACCCGGGCACGTGCAGCCCCACATAGCCCCAGCCCCCGTACGGCCTCCTGAGCCAGCTCCCCATGGCCCCTAACCCAGCACGTCCTGCCAAGCCCCCCACAGGATCCTGTTTGCAGCCCCCCACATCTTCCCCTTGCATCCCCCCACATGGGCCCCGGGCCAATGGGGGCTGTGGGAAGGGGCGCAGGACAAGGGATGTGCTGGCTGCCACTTCCCGCAGCCCCCATTGGCCGGGGACGGCGAACCGCGGCCAGTGGGAGCCACGATCGGCCGAACCTGTGGACGCGGCAGGTAAACAAACCAGCCCGGCCCACCAGGGGGCTTACCCTGGTGAGTCGCATGCCAAAGGTCTCCAATCCCTGCCCTACAATAACACACCAGCACAGAGCCCAGCGCTCCTGAGAGACCCTACAATAACACACCAGCACAGAGCCCAGCGCTCCTGAGAGACCCTACAATAACACACCAGCGCACAGCCCAGCGCTCCCGAGAGACCCTACAATAACAGACCGGCGCAGAGCCCAGCGCTCCCCAGAGACCCTACAATAACAGACCAGCGCAGAGCCCAGCGCTCCCCAGAGACCCTACAATAACAGACCAGCGCAGAGCCCAGCGCTTCCGAGAGACCCTACAATAACAGACCGGTGCAGAGCCCAGCGCTCCCCAGGGACCCTACAATAACAGACTGGCGCAGAGCCCAGCGCTTCCGAGAGACCCTAGAATAACAGACCGGCGCAGAGCCCAGCGCTCCCCAGAGACCCTACAATAACAGACCTGCGCAGAGCCCAGCGTGCCCGAGAGACCCTACAATAACAGACCGGCGCAGAGCCCAGCGCTCCCGAGAGACCCTACAATAACAGACTGGCGCAGAGCCCAGCGCTCCCCAGGGACCCTACAATAACAGACCGGCGCAGAGCCCAGCGCTCCCGAGAGACCCTACAATAACAGACCGGCGCAGAGCCCAGCGCTCCCCAGAGACCCTACAATAACAGACCGGCGCAGAGCCCAGCGCTCCCGAGAGACCCTACAATAACAGACTGGCGCAGAGCCCAGCGCTCCCCAGAGACCCTACAATAAGAGACCGGCGCAGAGCCCAGCGCTCCCCAGAGACCCTACAATAACAGACCGGCGCAGAGCCCAGCGCTCCCCAGAGACCCTACAATAACAGACCGGCGCAGAGCCCAGCGCTTCCGAGAGACCCTACAATAACAGACCGGCGCAGAGCCCAGCGCTTCCGAGAGACCCTACAATAACAGACCGGCGCAGAGCCCAGCGCTCCCGAGAGACCCTACAATAACAGACCGGCGCAGAGCCCAGCGCTCCCCAGGGACCCTACAATAACAGACCGACGCAGAGCCCAGCGCTCCCCAGGGACCCTACAATAAGAGACCGGCGCAGAGCCCAGCGCTCCCCAGAGACCCTACAATAACAGACCGACGCAGAGCCCAGCGCTCCCCAGGGACCCTACAATAAGAGACCGGCGCAGAGCCCAGCGCTCCCCAGAGACCCTACAATAACAGACCGACGCAGAGCCCAGCGCTCCCCAGGGACCCTACAATAACAGACTGGCGCAGAGCCCAGCGCTCCCGAGAGACCCTACAATAACAGACCGGCGCAGAGCCCAGCGCTCCCCAGGGACCCTACAATAAGACACCGGCGCAGAGCCCAGCGCTCCCCAGAGACCCTACAATAAGAGACCGGCGCAGAGCCCAGCGCTCCCCAGAGACCCTACAATAACAGACCGACGCAGAGCCCAGCGCTCCCCAGGGACCCTACAATAAGAGACCGGCGCAGATCCCAGCGCTCCCCAGAGACCCTACAATAACAGACCGACGCAGAGCCCAGCGCTCCCCAGGGACCCTACAATAACAGACCGGCGCAGAGCCCAGCGCTCCCGAGAGACCCTACAATAACAGACCGGCGCAGAGCCCAGCGCTCCCCAGGGACCCTACAATAACAGACCGGCGCAGAGCCCAGCGCTCCCCAGGGACCCTACAATAACAGACCGGCGCAGAGCCCAGCGCTCCCCAGAGACCCTACAATAACAGACCGGCGCAGAGCCCAGCGCTCCCCAGAGACCCTACAATAACAGACCGGCGCAGAGCCCAGCGCTCCCCAGAGACCCTACAATAACAGACCGGCGCAGAGCCCAGCGCTCCCGAGAGACCCTACAATAACACACCGGCGCAGAGCCCAGCGCTCCCCAGAGACCCTACAATAACACACCGGCGCAGAGCCCAGCGCTCCCCAGGGACCCTACAATAACAGACCAGCGCAGAGCCCAGCGCTCCCGAGAGACCCTACAATAACAGACCTGCGCAGAGCCCAGCGTGCCCGAGAGACCCTACAATAACAGACCAGCGCAGAGCCCAGCGCTCCCCAGAGACCCTACAATAACAGACCTGCGCAGAGCCCAGCGTGCCCGAGAGACCCTACAATAACAGACCGACGCAGAGCCCAGCGCTCCCCAGGGACCCTACAATAACAGACCGGCGCAGAGCCCAGCGCTCCCGAGAGACCCTACAATAACAGACCGGCGCAGAGCCCAGCGCTCCCGAGAGACCCTACAATAACAGACCTGCGCAGAGCCCAGCGTGCCCGAGAGACCCTACAATAACAGACCAGTGCAGAGCCCAGCGCTCCCCAGAGACCCTACAATAACAGACCTGCGCAGAGCCCAGCGTGCCCGAGAGACCCTACAATAACAGACCGGTGCAGAGCCCAGCGCTCCCCAGAGACCCTACAATAACAGACCGGCGCAGAGCCCAGCGCTCCCCAGAGACCCTACAATAACAGACCTGCGCAGAGCCCAGCGTGCCCGAGAGACCCTACAATAACAGACCGGCGCAGAGCCCAGCGCTCCCGAGAGACCCTACAATAACAAAGCCAAGCCCTTCCTAGCGGTGCAGTGCCCCGGCCTCAGAGCCGCTCTCCATTCGGAAGCAGATCTGTGGCGCGAGGCCTCCCAGGTTTATTTATACAAACAGGCCGGGGCAGGAATGCAGCGACGTCCCGGGCTCAGGCTGCAACCGGTCCCCTTGGCCCATGGCCCATTCACACACAGCTCCCCCCCCGCCCCCGCCCAGCCTGGGAGTGAGCATGGCGGGACAGTCCCATGGGTCAGCACGACCCGGCTCGCAGGGTGGGAGGCCGTCCTGCTGCCAGCCCCACGGCTGTGCTGGGAGTGCACACCTGCAGGCCGGGCTGGACGGCTCAGCAGCCCCAGCGCAGCACCAGGTCGCCAGGCCCACAGGCCGGGCTGCAGCCACATGGCGCTAGCGGGTCTGGGCCTGTCCCGTGCCCCAGCTGTGGTCGGGGCCAGGCCGGAGGCCGGTCGCTGTCAGGGGGCTGGTGGAGTCCTGTGAGGAAGGGAAGGGGGCCCTGCGAAGCAGGGGCAGAGCGGGGAAGCACTGGGGCAGGTGATGGCAAGTCCAAGCCGGGGCCGAACAGAGGGGCAGGGCTGGGGCCGAGCACAAGGCAAACGTCTGCCCCCACTGGCTGTGGTGCCCCCCCACCCCCCGCTCCTCCTTTCTCCTTGGTGGCCTGGCGGCTAATGACCTGATCACTGCACTGGATCCCGAAGCATGGCTGGGGCCGGGGATCCGAGCCAGCCCCTCACCCGGGCTCCCCATGGCTCCTCACCCAACACCCCCTGCCCAGCCCCCATGGCCCCTCACCCAACACCCCCAGCCAGCCCCCATGCCTCCTCACCCAGCACCCCTGCCAAGCCCCCCAGGGGATCCTGTCTGCACTCAGACCCCCCAGACCCCCCCAACCCCCCAGCCAGATCCCCTGACCCCCGTGCTCCTGCTAGATCCCCCTAAACCCCCAGACAGCTGCCCCTCCTCCCCACCAGATCCCCTAAACCCCCAGGCCCCTGCCAGACACCCTAAACCCCCAGCCAGCTGCCCTTTCACCCCACCAGATTCCCCTAACCCCCCAGCCAGGCCCCCTCTGCCCCTCCGAGACCCCCCTAAACCCCCAGCCAGATCCCTGCCCCCTCAGCCAAGCCCACCGACCCCTGCAACCCCCCAAACCCTCAGCCTGATTCCCTGCCTCCCCAGCCAGCCCCACTCTGCCCCTTCCAGACACCCCAAAACCCCTAGGCAGCTGCCCCTGTCCCCCACCAGACCCCCTTAAACCTCAGCCAGATCCCTTGTCCCCCCAGCCAGGCCCCAACCCCCCCTAAACCCTCACCCAGCCCTCACGCCTGCAGCCCTGCTCTCCCAGCCGCCAGAAACCCCCTGCCAGCCCCCTCCTAAATCCCCAGTCTGATCCCCTGCCTCCCCAGCCAGCCCCCTCTCTGGCCCTGCCATACCCCTAAATCCCCCAGCCAGACCCCCTGCCCTGCACCAGACCCCCCTAAATCCTCAGCCAGGTCCCCCACCCCCATAGTTTGCCACCACCCAGCCCCCTCTGCCCCACCAAACCCCCCAGCCAGCCCCCTGCCCCTCGCCAGAACCCCTCACCCCTGCCAGCTCCCCTCCCCCTCAGCCAGCCCCTCTGCCCTCCCAGCTACCTTCCAGAAAGACTTCCAGCTTGACTCCCCCCCGGCCCTGCCAGTTCCCCCCCCCAAGCCAGCACCCCCTCTCACCCAGTAACATCAGCATCCCCCAGCTTTCCCCCTCCAGCCCTCCTCCTCCACCAGCCTGGCTCTCCCTGCCCCCAGCTCCCCGCTTACTGCGGGGGGGTGGGGGGGGGAGGGGAGTCACCGAGCCTGATCAGGTGCAGCTTGTGTGGCTGCTGGAGGAAAACAGGAACCACGGGCCATGGGCACGAGTGTCTTTAGCACGGATTAGCCGGGCGCAGTGCGGGGCTGCCCTCCGGACGGCTTCCCGCCTCCCCGGGGCCCTGTCACCCCACCCTGCCCCAGCACCCCCTCCGCTGGCACCTGACTGCGCCTTGCGTGGGGGCACCCCGAAACCAGGAGCCATGTCACTACAGCGCATCCGACTGATGGGCCAGTGCCGCGGCAGAGTCAAGGGTCGGGAGGGGCGTGAAGGAGTCACAGGTGACAGGGAGGGTGGTGAAGGGGGCAGAGTTAAGGGTGGGATGGAGAGGGGAGAAGGGGCAGTTAAGGTCAGTTGTGGACGGTTCCAGCTGCCAGGGGGCAGAGTTAAGGGTGGAACCAGGGGGGCGAAGGGGCAGAGATAAGGGTGGAGTGGGACAGGCAAAGTTAAGGTCGCTGTGGATGGTGCCCGGGGCAGAGTTAAGGCTGCAAAGCGCTCTGCTGGGAGGCTCCGGCTCGCCCCTCCCTGAACCAGATCTGTTCAGAATCAAGGCAGGAGAAGGAGTTAATGGAGGGGAAGTGAATCTCACCCTGGGGGTGGGGCCAGGGGCAATGGCTGGGGCCTGAGCTCAGAGGGGTGATGGCTGGAAGCCGGTGGGGGGAGGGGAGGCTAGAGGCCAGGAGTCAGGTGGGTCAATGGATGGGAGCTGGGAGTGGCTTCAGGCTCGGGACTGGGCCAGGGAGGTGCGGGGTGTTGATGGGGGCCAGGAAGCCGGGGCAGGAGCTGGCTGGAAGTGCGGGGGCTGGGAGCCAGGGGGCCAGGTTGGGGGCTGGCTGGAGGCTGGGGGGTGATGGCTGGGGGGCCAGGAGGTCGCAGCTGGCTGGAGACTGGGGGATGATGGTTGGGGGTCTGGAGGGTGGTGGCCGGGGCCCAGGAGGCTGGGGGATGATGGTTGGGAGCTGACTGGAGGGTGATGGCCAGGAGGCTGGGGGTAATGGCTAGGGGCGGGGGGCTGGCTGGAGGGTGATAGCTGGGGGCCAGGAGGCTGGGGATGATGGCAGGGGGCTGGCTGGAGGGTGCTGGCCAGGAGGCTGGGGGTGATGGCTGGGGGCAGGGGTTGGGGGCTGGCTGGAGGGTGCTGGCCAGGGGCCAGGAGGCTGAGGGTGCTGGCTGGGGGCCAGGAGGCCGGGGCTGGCTGAGGCCAAGCACAAGGGGGCCAGTGCACAGGGAGGCTGGTTGGGCCAGCAGCCACAGGCAGGTGAGTGCAACCTTTCCAGGCCCCTAATCCCCCCAGCCCCGGAACTCCCCTGCCGGGCGCCAAAGGGCAAAGGCAATGGAGCCAGCGGTTGAGCGAGCCGAGATGCCAGGGCCCAGCGCAGCCCCAACGGGGCCCCCTGGCCACAGAGCACCGGCGCTGGGCCCGATCCCGCCAGAGCCCCGTGTCACGGAGTGAGGGGGAGTCAGGGCCCTGCACCCCCCGCTTCCTGCGATTCACCGAGACTCTCGGCCAGCCAGGAACACAGAAGGTTTATTAGAGACGACAGGAACAGAGTCCAAACCCGAGCTTGTGGGCATAGGCAGGACCCCTCGGGGGTGGGGGCAGGGAGATTAAAACCCCAGACCTGGGGCTCCCTCCTCTTCCCCACCCAACTCCAAACTGAAAACCCCTCCAGCGTCTCCCCCAGCCTCCCCCCAGCTCCTCCCCTAGCCTTTGTCCAGCTTCCAGGGCAGAAGGTGTCACCTGGCCCCCACCCCGTGTATCTGTCTCTGTCTCCCATCCCCACTGCAGACAGTCCCTGTGAAACTCTCCCGCAACACTCCCAGGTCAACACTCCCCACCCCCCCGTCCCTGCTGCGGCACCCCCCAGCAGGGCCCAATCCCACCTGAGCCCTCCCCAATGGGGCCCGATCCTGCCAGAGCCTCACCCCGCCCCCAGTGCCCAATCCCACCAGAGCCCCACGCCACCCCCCATCCCAGCAACAGCCCTGACACGTTCTGCCCTGGCTCCTTTCCAAGGACCTGGCAACCCACGGGTTGAGGGCAGCTCCCTGAGGTGGGTAACAGCCCACTACTGCTGCCAGCTGGCGGCTCCTCAGTGCCAGGTCCTAGCCCCACCCAGGGTTGGTAGAATAAAAACTAGTGGCATGACCTGGCTCCGGCTAAGGACAGAGAGCTCATGTCTGGGGCATCTGTGCGGGGGTACAAGCCAATGGAGCTGGATTGGCTGGGAGGGGGAAATTCCCCTCCCCATAGCACGGAGTGACCGGGGAGCGAAGGCTGGTGGGGATCAGGGGTCAGCAGCACCAGGATGAGGGGAGGGGGTGGCTCCATCTGTCCCTGCCCCCCTGCCCCAGCCCTCTCAGTGCCGAGCGAGGCCAGACCCCGTTCCCTGGCAACGGGCGCTTTATTTGCATCACAATTCATGCCCGATTAGATAGCACCATCCCGCCCCCCCCCCCCCCCCGGTGCCTTTGATCCTGGTTATGGCTGTGGGGCTGGGCTGCGGGGCCTTTGCTCCCATGCTTTGGGGCCTTGCGGGAGGGCAGGCTGGGATCTAGGCCAGGCTGGCCCCCTCCAGCAGGGATCTTAGAGCACCCGAATTCAGGCAGGTGGGCAGCATCCTTCTCCCCACATCCCAGATGGGGAAACTGAGGCACTGATTGGCGGGAAGGGAATCCGCATAAAGTGAGGGGGTGACAGAGCTGGGATAGAACCCAGGAGTCGTGGCTCCCAACTCCCCTCCCGGAGCCAGGGCCAGAACCCAGGAATCCCGGCTCCCAAACTCCCGCAGTGTAAAGCAAGTAGGGGGGTTAAAGTGAGTGGTTAGAGCAGGGGGGGTCTGGGAGTCAGGACTCCTGGGTTCTATTCCCAGCTCTGGGAGGAGAGGGGGGGGTCTCTAAAGGGACCTGGTGATTGGGCCCCAGTGAAGCTGCTGTTTGGATCCCAATAAAAACACTGGATTTTTACCAAAACAAAGGAAAATGCTTCAACCCTCAACCACTGGCCGGAGCAGGTGCCTCCCCGCACTCCTGGGCTCCTTCCCTGGGCTCAGGCACCGGTGCCGGCTGGGCCATTAGCAGTAACAACAATCCCCCATCTCGTAGCCAGACCCCCCACCTAGGGGCTGCAGCCCCAACACCACTAGCAAGGGGTGGGGCGGTTGCTTGGCTCCCTGTGGGGCCCCCACCCACGGCCCCTGTTCTCTGCCACGGCTGCGGCTGGATACCTGTTCCCAGGCCCGCCCCCGCTGCTGGCTCGGGCTAGGGCCGAGGCGCGTACGGAAATCAGGTGCTTTGCATGGGACCAGGCCACTGTGGGCGGGAATAGCTAGAGCCCAGCGTGGCTACGTTTGTGTCCGCATCCGATCTGCAAACGGGGTCTGGGGATAGAAAGCGGATATCCAGCTATGGGGGGCTCCAGGAATGCCCCCTTGGGAGGGCTGGGGGCCCTGGGCAGAGGAGCAATGAAGGGAGTATCCCACAATGAACCTGGCCTATCCCCGCATGAGGGGAGGAGGGAATATCCCACAGTGCACCTGGCCTGCCCCCACATGAGGGAATGGTCCACAATGCACCTGGCCTGCCCCAGGCAGACAGCTCCCGAGGGGTGGATTGGCCATGGGGCCAGTGAGGCCCATGGTTTGACTCTGGGCTGACTGGAGGAGATGGGGAGCCCTGACCCATTTCTGAGGAAAGGCCCCCATCTTGGGGCTAGGACGCCTGGGTCCTGATGCCCCCACCTGGGCATGGGGGCAGCCCTGTGGGACAAAGGGGGATCCCACGGCGTGGGAAACTCGATGGGGAACATTGCCAGGGACACCTGGGGCGAGGGCAGGGGGTGCCCTTGGGTTGAGCTAGGGGCTGACATGTACCTTCTGCCCTTGACCCCAGCCCCCCGGCTTAGGCCTGGCCAGTGGGGTGGGGAGGCTGCAGGATTGGGGGGCACAGGGCTGGGGTCTCAGGCCAGTTTGTCAGAGTGGGGGGACCACAGAGCTGGGGGCTCTGGTCTGGCCGCACCCTTATCTAGCCCCCAGAGCTGTGGAGGAGGGGGAAATTCAGCTACTGCCAGAATTATGGTTCGCTCCCTGCCTCCCGCCCGCCGCATTTCTTGGAGATTTTGAGACTTTCCAGGATCGGGAGGAAACTGGTCACTTTTCAGCTTCCTCCCCAGCCAGACCCGTCCCTGCACCCCACTGCCCAACATCCCCCCACTCCGCAGGTACCTGACTCGCCCCACCCCCCCACTCCCCCGGCTGCCTGACTCTCCCCACCCCCCAACACCCCCCACTCCCCAGGTAACTGATTCTCCCCACCCCCCACTGCCCAACATCCCCCAACTCCCCCGGCTGCCTGACTCTCCCCACCCCCCACTGCCCAACATCCCCCACTCCTCCGGCTGCCTGACTCTCCTCACCCACCACTGCCCAACATCTCCCACTCCCCGGGCTGCCTGACTCACCCCACCCCCCTTCACATCCCCGCTGCCCAACACCTCCCACCCCCAAGCTGCCTAACCTCAGCCACCCCCCTCCCCCCCCATAGCTGATGGTGGAAGGGATGTGGCTTAGCCCTGGGGGGCATTGGGGGCGGCCCTGGCTGGCTCTGCCCGTTCTCAGTTCACCCAGAGGAAGCCGGGAGCTGGTGGCCCTGCCCCTGGGCTGGGCTAGCCAGGAAACGGCCTGAGGGTGGAAGCCTCCGGGCTCCCAGGACGGGCCAGCACTTGTGGTCCCCGCTCTGCCCCCCAGTCCTGCGCTCCAGTTGCGGACCGCCTGCCCCATTGCTCCCACAAAAGCGCTAGCCCAGGCCCACCCCACCCGCAGGAGCCTGGGAGGATTGAAGGGGGCATCCCCAGGAATTCGTCCCTCCCGAGACTCTGTCCAGTCCAGCCTCACAGGCCAGGAGGGCTGGAACACAGGGAGTGTAAGCGACTTAACCCCACTCTATGGGGAGTCGTTCGGAGCCATTGGAATGGAACCCAGGAGTCCGGGCTCCCAGCCCTGAGCAATACCCACTACACCCCACTCACCTCTCAGAGCTGGGGATGGAACCCAGGAGTCCTGGCTCCCAGCCCCCAGCAATACCCAGTACACCCCACTCCCCTCTCAGAGCTGGGGATGGAACCCAGGAGTCCTGGCTCCCAGACCCCAGCAATACCCAGTAAGCCCCGCTCCCCTCCCCAAGCTGGCGCCTGGCGGGGCTGTGTGCCCCGGGTGAGGCCGGAGCTGCGGTGTGTTTGTGATGCTGTGGCAGAGCCTCGTTACTGTGTAACCAGCTGGCGAGCGGCGCTGGGCTGGGGAAGGGGGACTGGGCCCACCTGACACCTGGGGCCATATCCTGGTCACCCCATCACACGGGCATGTTGGGACCCGTCTCCCTACCATTCCATGAGATCCAGCGGGCAGTGCATTGGCATGGCGATAGAGGCGGGATAGCCGGGCCCAGGGACCTGCCCCACAGCTCGCAGGGGGCCCTTTCCTTCGGATGAAGCCAGGAGCAGGTCACGGGCAGGACGGCTCAGCCGGGAGCTGGCTGGGCCAGTGCGACTCTACAACACTCCTCAGTCCTGACCCGCAGCCCCCTGTTGGCCCAGCCCTGGGCTCCCCCCAAACCAGCTGGTGCCCCTCACTCCCGCCCGCAGCCCCCTGCTGGCCAACCCTGGGCTCCCCCCAGCACAACTGGTGCCCCTCACTCCCGCCCGCAGCCCCCTGCTGGCCAACCCTGGGCTCCCCCCAGCACAGCTGGAAGTGGGGGCCCCTGCCCCGTGGGCTCACCCAGAGGGTCCTGCCGTCTGGCCTGTCAGTGGGGCCACGAGGTCCCAAGGGAGGCGGGGTGATGAGAGGACGAGGGACGCTGCCTGGCACAGAGAGAGAGAGAGAGTGGGTGAGATCCTGGGGGGCATCACCCCAGGGCAGGGGGCTCCTGTCCCCAGCCCCCCAACAGCCCAGCCCAGTGGGCCCCCAACGCCATCCCCGGTAGGTCTCAGCGCCATGAGGGTGGGGGCCCAGAGGGAGGCAGCGTGTCCAGCCCCAGACCACTTCCACTCCCCCGCTCAGGGCTCCTCTGTCTGCCCATTACCAGCTGCAATGACATTAGTTCAGCCCAGGCCCCGCTGCCCACCTGCTGCCCATGCAGATGGGCTGACAGGGAGAGACGCTCCCTGCCCGGGAGGTGCCCCCCACAGCTACCCTCTCCCCATGCCAACCCACCAGCCCAGCCCCATATCCCCCTCACAACCACCCCCTCCCCCCGCAGCCACCTCTTCCCCATGCCAACCCACCTTCCCAGCCTCCTCCCCAGCCACATATCCCTCCCCCACAGGCCCTCCTCCCCCCCACAGCCCCTCATCCCCCCCATGGCCACCCCCTCCCCATGTCAACCCACCAGCCCAGCCTCCTGCCCAGCCCCATATCCCTCCCCCACAGCCCCTCCTCCCCCCCACAGCCCCTCATCCCCCCCACAACCACTCCCTCCCCCGACAGCCACCTCTTCCCCATGCCAACCCAGTTTTCCAGCCTCCTCACCACCCTCTCCTCCCCCCCACAACCACCCCCTTCCCATGCCAACCCACCAGCGCAGCCTCCTGCCCAGCCCCATATCCCCCTCACAACCACCCCCTCCCCCCGCAGCCACCTCTTCCCCATGCCAACCCACCTTCCCAGCCTCCTGCCCAGCCCCATATCCCTCCCTCACAGGCCCTCCTCCCCATCACAGCCCCTCATCCCCCCCATGGCCATCCCCTCCCCATGTCAACCCACCATCCCAGCCTCCTGCCCAGCCGCATATCCCACCTACGGCCATCCCTTCCCCAGCCCCCCATATACCACACAGCCACCCCCCTCCGAGCCCCCTCATCCCTCCCACAGTCCCCTCAGCCCCGCCACAGCCACCCCCGACCTCACCACCAGCCAGCCAGCCCCACCCTGTCACCCCCCCACGGGCATGAACTGGGACTTCACTGGCATCCCCAGCACTTGAGCCCCCCCTCCTGTCCTCTGGCGGTGAGGATTGGGGTCCCCGCCCCCCTCTCCTCTCAGCATGTAAGCAGCCCCAGGCGTGAAGGGTTTAAACGTCCCCCCCAGCCTTGCCCAGCCAGGACCAGCCCCCCAGCTGGTGCACTTGCAGCAGCCTGTGCTCGCAGCCCAATTCGATTACCCCGGTGCGGGGCTATTTATAACCTGCTTGCCCGTCTGCGCGGCCGGATGTGCCGGGGCCTCGCGCTGCAGCCCAGCTGGGCCCCGGCGGCCACGCGCCGGGACAGAGCCTCACCAGCCTGTCCTTGGAGTCTGGGCAGGGGAGCTCGTGGCTATGCCAGGCCTGGCCTCTCCCAGCAGGAGGAGCTGTGGGGAGCGGGGCAGGAGCTGGCTTGTGGGGGTGGGGTCTGGCGCCAGGATTCCTGTGGGGAGCGGGGCAGGGGCTGGCTTGGGGGGAGCTGTGCCACACCCCATAATGCCCTGGGGCCCTTGCCACTCCCCGCAGCTATCCCACCATGCCCTGGGACCTATGTGAAATCTCCCATAATCCACTGTTATCCCACAATGCCCTGGGGCCTATGCCCCCAGTTACTCCAGTCCCCGCATGAGGCCATCGTAGGGGACTCTCAGGAATCACTTTCCGGAAGTTGAGAGGCAAGAGAAAGCGATCCCACAATGCCCTGGGGCCTGTGCCGCTCCCCACTGCTATCCCACAATGCCCTGGGGCCTGTGCCGCACCCCACAATGCCCTGGGGCCCATGCCGCTCCCCACTGCTATCCCACAATGCCCTTGGGCCTGTGCCGCACCCCACAATGCCCTGGGGCCTGTGCTGCTCCCCACAGCTATCTCACAATGCCTTGGGGCCTGGGCCGCACCTCACTGCTATCCCATAATGCCCTGGGGCCCATGCCACTCCCCACAGCTATCCCACAATGCCCTGGGGCCTGTGCGAAATCACCTGCACCCCACTGCTGTTGAAAGCGAAGCTGGGAATTGTGGGATAGCTTCCCAGAGTGCACTGTTGCCAACCTGGCTCTGTGACCCAGGAGCGCCTTGGCCCCTCCCCTGCCTGCTGGGACAGGGAGCCATGGGGCTGGCAGCAGCGCCCTGGCCAGGGACAGGACAGCCCCCTTGGGGGGATTCCAGCCCCCGCCCAGGGCGCTGCCAATGCCTGGGCTCTGAGCCCTGGCCGCTCAGCCGCGGCTGGCACCATAGGAGTTAATGCTCCCCGGGGGCAGCTGGCTCAGGGCAGCTGGTTCAGAGCTGCTGGGAACAAGTCTGCAAATCAGTTTGTCTCCGGCGACGTCACCACGGGCAGTTCTGCCACCAGGAGGGGGAGACACGGCCCCCCCATGGGTCAGCACTGACCATGCCTCATAATGGGGATGAAGGGCCGAGACCAGCCAGGCCCCTGAAAGACCCCAACGGCCCAGGCCCTGTGCCCAGCCCCTTGGGCGACCAATCCCTGCTCTGACCAGCCCCTGGCATCGGGGTTATGGGGAGAGGTGAGGGCTACGGGTGCTGCCTCTGAACAGCCACCGGGCAGGGAGCGCCCAGAGGCTGGGTCTTGTGGGGGGCTGGCAGAGCTCCCTGCAGGGGCTGGGGGTCAGCGCCTGAGGTGGGGTTTAGGGGCAGCTAGCGTCTCCTGATCCCCTCAGGTGCTGGATCACTGCCCCCTGGCACCAGCGTCGGCAGAGACAAGCCCTGGGGTCTGCACTGGCGGGGAGGGGAACCCTGGCAATGGGGCCTTAGCCCAGGGTCCCTTCCCAGCCAGAGTCCCTCCTGGGTCCTGTTCCCAGCCGTGTCCCTGGCTCTGTGTGCTGGGGCCACCCCCCGCGGCTGCCCCTCCAAAGTCTCTCTGGCCTGTCACACAGACCACGTTTTCACTCGCTTTGCACCCATATTTGGTGCCAGATTTCTCCAGCACCCACCAGGCCCCTGCCGTGCCTCCAGCGCCTGCCATGCCCCCAGCCCCCCCAACCTCTGTGAGTGACGCCCTCCCCCAGCCTCTCTGCCCACAGGCTACGCCGCCCTTGGGGCCTGGCACACGTGCCAAGGGCTGTCGGTGCCTCCTTGGCTCCTGCCCCGTGCACCCCTCCTGGCCCCTTGTCTCCCCTGCAGAGCTGAGTCGAGTTACAACCCAAGTCCCCCGGCTCCTTCCCTGTCCACACCCTACCCCCGTCCAGGCTGGACGGCTGGTACCTGCCGGGGGCCAGGCCAGTGCTGGAGGGAGCCCAGCCACTGACGCCTGCTCTGAGTGCCGGCGTAATAGTGCGGCACGGCCACCGGCACTGGGCGAGCTCCGGAGAACCCCACAGGGAGAACTCCGGGCCTCATACACCAGGGCTTCGGCGCCAGGACTCCGGTGCCAGGCCCCTGGCAGAGCTGACCGTTCGTCATGGCACACGGGCTAGGATCCAGGGTTGTTCCCTGTCTGGGGCTCAACACAAAAACCGGCCCCGTTTCCCTGCGGCCCCTCGGCCCAGTGCCAGCTGGCGAGGTCTGGGGGGTGGGATCCCGGGCGTGGCCAGCTACCGCCCAGCGCTGGGCACTCGTTCTGCAGGGGGCAGCACCCTCACACAGTGCCATTGGTCCTCCCCACCCGGCCTTACACCCTGTGACCTCCCCCAGTGAGACCCCGACTCGACCTGCCAGCTGCCCCTCAACCCCTCCCGTCCCGCTCTTCTGAACAGCTCCACCCGAACTCATATCAGCGACATGGAGTGGGACAGCTCCCACCCCATCACTGCCAGTGCCCCTCACGCCCAACCCACAGCCCCTGCCAGCCCAGCCCTGGGCTCCCCCCCATCGCTGCCAGTGTCCCTCACTTCCACCCACAGCCCCTGCTACCCCAGCCCTGGGCTCCCCCCCATCGCTGCCAGTGCCCCTCACTTCCACCCACAGCCCCTGCCAGCCCAGCCCTGGGCTCCCCCCCATCGCTGCCAGTGCCCCTCACTCCCGACCCACAGCCCCTGCCAGCCCAGCCCTGGGCTCCCCCCCCATCACTACCAGTGCCCCTCACTCCCGGGGAGAAGTGGCCCAGGCATCAGGGTCACCTGACCAGCAGGGGGTGATGCTGCTTTAAACCTCCGAGCCCGAAAGGTCCTGGGAGGGGTTAACCTGGCCGAGGACTGAGCCATGGGGCGGCCCCCGGAGCCCGGGAGGGGACACCTGGACCAGCCCCACCCAACTCCCTTCCCAAAGGAGGAGGGGGCCCTGTCCTGTTCGGGAGCCCAGAAGGACACCTGCCCCAGAGGAGATGGACTGAATGGGGGGCATGAGAGGGCAGGTGAGAGCATGGGGGTATCCTGAGGGGTAGGGGAAGCAGGGGTACCCTGGGGGGAAGGGGATCTCCTGGGGTGGGAGGGGGGCACAGAGCAGGAGGAGACCAGGGGGCTGGCAGGGGGGACTTTGCCCTATCAGCACAATTCCCCAACTCCCTGCCCCCCTCCCCCGGGGCTCTGATGCCCCAGGCCCCCACCATCCCCACACGGTGCAGGGCTCTGATCTCCCCTGAACCCAATGTCTTGACACCCCCTTCTCCCCCCCATGCCCACACCCGGGCACCCGCAGCCCCACATGTCAGCACCCCCACCCTGTGCCCCACACCTGGGCCCCCCAGCCCCACAAAATCCACGCCCTACCTTATGCCCCATGCCTGCCCCCCCCAGCCCCACATGCCAGCGCCCCACCTTATGCCAGGGCCCCCCCAGCCCCACATGCCAGCGCCCCACCTTATGCCAGGGCCCCCCCAGCCCCACATGTCAGCGCCCCCATCAGCCTGGGACGTGGTCTCACCGTGCAGGGCTCCCGGGACAGGGAGTCACCGGGGGGCTGGGGGCAGGGGGTAGGGTCCGTAGCCCTCCGCTGGGCCGTCTCCGCCTGATGCCATGGGGCCCCCGGTGCCAGCCCAGCCCCTCGCCCTCCGCGGGTCAATCCAGGGGCAGCAGCGGGTCCGGGCGGCGTCCAGAGGCGCCGGCTCCGCTCGACTGAGTGACCCAGGGAGGGAGCCGCAGCGACAGCCCGGCCCCGCCGACGGGTTAACCCCTGCGCTGCCGGCCCCCCCCCCCCCCCCGCGGGTGAACCCCCGCGGTGCCGGACCCCCCCGCCCCGCGGGTTAACCCCTGCGCTGCCGGACCCCCTCGCCCCGCGGGTGAACCCCTGCGCTGCCGGACCCCCCCCCCCCCACCCGCGGGTGACCCCCCGCCCCGCCGACGGGTTAACCCCTGCGCTGCCGGACCCCCCCCCCCGCGGGTTAACCCCTGCGCTGCCGGACCCCCACCCGCGGGTGAACCCCTGCGCTGCAGGATCTCCCCTCCCCCGCGGCGGCGGGTAACCCCCTGCGCTACCGGATCTCCCCTCCCCCGCGGCGGCGGGTTAACCCCTGCGCTACTGGCCTCACAAGCAGGTTAACCCTTTAACTGCCGACCCCTCTTCAGCAGGCTAATCCCTTCTCTGCCAGCCTCCCTCGAGCGCGTTAACCCCTTCACTGCTGCCCTCAGCATGTCGGTTAACCCCTTCAGGGCCGGGTCCCTGGCAGCGGGTTAACCCCTTCAGCGCCAAGCCTCCATGAGCAGGTTAACCCCTTCAGCACCAGGCCCCACCAGCAGCGAGTTAACCTCTTAAGCGCTGGGCTCCCTGCTAGAAGGTTAACCTCTTCACTGCTGGACTCCCCGTGAGAGGGGTTAACCCCTGTGTTGCCAGGCTCCCCAACAAGTGGGTTAACTCCTGCAGCGTCAGCCCCCGGATGAGCAGTGTGAACCTCTGCAGCGCCGACCTCCCCTGTGGGCAGGTTTAACCCCTTCAGCCCACGCATGGCTAGCAAATGTGGTTAACCCCTTCATCACCAGACTCCCAACAAGCGGGGTTAACCATTTCACTATCAGCCTCCCCAGCAAGTGGGGTTAACCTCTTCCCTGCCAGCCCTCCCAAATGAGGTTAACCCCTGCAGTGCCAAACTCCCAGCGCCAGCAGGCTCAATCTCCTTCACAGCCAGCCTCCCCAAGTAAGCAAGTGGGTTTAACTCCTGGAGTGCCAGCCTCCCCAGCGTGCCAGGTTAACCACTTCCATGCCAGCTTCCCTGGTCTGGACCAGGGTTATCCCTTTCTGTGCCAGCCTTCCCACATTGAAGTGGTCTAACCCATGTGGTGCCAGCTTTCCTGTGCCAATGAGTAATTTAAATAGCAGTTACCAAAGTTAGACATTTTTACATCAGCAAGTCTGGATAACATCCAAGAGTTCTAGAAGAGCTGGCTGAGGAGCAGCTGGACCGTTAATGTGGGTTTTCAATAAGTCTTGGCGCACTGGGGAAGTTCCAGGAGATGGGAAGAAAGTGAATCTTGGGCCAATATTTAAAAAGTGCAAATGGGGTGACCTGGGTAATTATCGGCTCATCAGCCTGACACTGATCCCAGGCAAGATAATGGAGCAGCTGATCCAGGACTCTATTAATAGAGAATAGAAGGAGGGTGATGTAATTAATACCAATCAACATGGAAAATGGATCCTGTCAAGCTAATTTGATATCTTTCTTCAAAACAAGATCACAGGTTTGACTGACAAAGGTAACAGTGTTGGTGCCAGATCCTTAGATATCAGTAAGGCATTTGGCAGTTTGCTTAGAAAACTAGAACAATATAAAATGAACATGGGAACCATTAAATCAGGGGTCTCAAACACACGGCCCGCGGGCCACATGCGGCCCGCAGAGCTATTTCCTGCGGCCCACCATAGGCGACGACTCCACTGACAGCCAAGCTCCAAACATTACTGAGTGTTTATATTTTATTAAAACCCCTCTTTGCATTACAGTGTTTAAAAAGTTAATACATTGACTTTTAATAGAATACTATATTACTCTTCATTTTTTTCATTTTTGACTATACTTTTGTATCATTGTATGAAAAGGTTTCAGTGATGCGGCCCTCAGGCCAATTTATTAGTTCTCATGTGGCCCTCATGATTTGAGTTTGAGATCCCTGCATTAAATGTCTTAAACCCAGGCTAACCGGCAGGTCTCAAAATGTAACCGTAAATGGGAATTGTCACTTAGCAGGTGGGTATCTAGTGGGGTCCTGTCCTTGGCCCTACACTATTTAACATTTTTATTAGAGCCCTGAAAGAAAACATAAAGTAATCAGTGATCACGTTGGCAGATGGTGCAAAGATCTGGGAAATAGTGTTGGTCTGTCGGTCGCTGATACAGAGCGGTCTGGACCGCTTGGTCAATGGGGCACAAGCAATGAATACAGCTAAATATAAACGGATACACCCAGGGACAACGGAGATAGGCCATCCCTACATGATGGGGGATTCTATGCTGCGAAGCAGCGACTGACAAAGATGTGGGGATCATGGTGAACAATCAGCTGAGCCAGGAGCTCCCAGTGTGATGCTGGGGCCAAAAGAGTTAACAGGATCCTGGGAGGCATACGGCACAGAGCGGTGATTTTCCCTCTGTATTTGGTGCTGCTGGGGTCCTGTGCCCAGTGCCGGTGCCCACCGTTCAAGAAGGACGTGGCTAAAGAGAGAGAAGAGCCACGGGAGTGATCAAAGCCTTAGAAAACCTGCCTTGCAGTGACAGGAGCTCCACCAGAAGCTCCAACCTTTCAGTTTAACAGAGAGAAGGTGAAGGGGCAACTTGTTTGCAGTCTCTAAGTACGGGGGGGGGGGGGGGGGGGGGGGGGGGGCGGGGAATGGACAAATATTTAACCTTGGGCTCTTCAGTCTAGCAGAGCCAGGTGGAACACGAGGTGATGCCTAGAAAGAAGGGGTATGTCGGTAGCAAGGAGGGGAATTACCATGGGATGGTGAGTTTGGCCCCAGTTCATACAGGGATGAACTCAGGGCCTCTGTCCTGCGGGAGGTCAGAGTAGCCGATCCTTAGTTGGGCATTCTTGGGGAGATAACCCTCCTGGCACCAGCCTCCTGGAGTGGGGCAGGGTTAACCCCTGCAGTGCCAGGCTCCCCACACCACCACCCAGTTTAACCCCTTCTGTGCCAGGAATGCGGTTTGACCTTTGAGGAGAAGGGCTTAAGCTCCAATTTGCCAAGCACCCTGTCCTGGGATGAACCCTTTCTCTGCAGGGCTCCAGGAGTTTATTCTCTCCCTGCCAGGCTGTGAGGAGCAGGCTGCTCCCCGACCCCTGCCTGGGTCCCATCCGCTGCGCTGACCCATCGCAGCCTCTGGGGACAGCCTTGGCTGCTGCCCAGTACTGCCCAAGGAGGCTGGGTTAACCATGCCGCTGACAGAGCCTGTGGGGAGGGACCTGACAATCTTGCCCCAGCTCTAGAGGAGGTGGGGCCCCGCCCCGCCCCACTGATGGATTTACCTGCCATGGCCCTGCCCACTGATTGAAGGGGTGGGTCTATGTAAATTAGGGGACTGAGTCATTCTGTGACAGGAAGACCCTCTGTCACCTTAGTAACCCCGATGCCACCCCCATGGGAGGTCCTCTCTCAGAAAAGCTGCTGCCATGGGGGGGGGGGGGGGGCTGTTCCCTCTTCTCAGCCAAGGTGGAGCCCCAGAACTGTGGAGACACAAAGGAAACCAGCTTCACACACCCCCATCTGCTAGGATCAGCCCCTGCACGGGAAAGGGTCCCAAGGCTACACAGGGAATCAGTGACAGCCAGGGATAGAACCCAGGAGTCCTGGCTCCCAGGCCCCCTGCTCCAACCACTAGAGAACACTTCCCTCCCAGAGTCAGGTATAGAACCCAGGAGTCCTGGTGCCCAGACCCCCTCCTCTACCCACTAGCCCCCTACCCGCTGCCAGGTGTTGTGGTTAACCGCACGTGCATCATTTCCCAATGATCAGCCAGACAAAAATGTACCCGCCTGCAGCCCCCCCTCTCCACCATGCCCCCTGTGCCATGAGATGGTCCGTGCTCAGCAGCGCAGCAGGAACCTTGAACCTGGGTGAGCGGGGCTTGGGCTGGAGGCCGGGGAATGAGCCTTCAGGTCACGGAGGATTCATTTCCTCCAGCTCATAAAGTATCTATAAACAAAGTTTCTGCAACAATGAGTAGATTGTTCCGGGCCTGGAAGTGACAAGGGGGCAAAGGACGCGCCTTCCTGGAAACCACTGAGAGCTGCAGCGCCGGGCGAGTGACGTAGCCAGGGCTGCTCTGCCTCCATAGGCACTGCTGAGCCAGGGACCCAGTGCGGTGCTGGGGCCTGGGCTGCAGGGAGCGGGCGGGGGCCCAGCAGGGGGCGCTGGGCTGCAGGGAGCGGGAGCGGGGCTCAGCAGGGGGCGCTGTGCTGCAGGGAGCGGGAGCGGGGCTCAGCAGGGGGCGCTGGGCTGCAGGGAGCTGAGTGGGGGCTCAGCAGGGGGCGCTGTGCTGCAGGGAGTGGGAGCGGGGCTCAGCAGGGGGCGCTGGGCTGCAGGGAGCTGGGTGCGGGGCTCAGCAGGGGGCGCTGGGCTGCAGGGAGCTGGGTGGGGGCTCAGCAGGGGGCGCTGGGCTGCAGGGAGTGGGAGCGGGGCTCAGCAGGGGGCGCTGGGCTGCAGGGAGCGGGGCGGGGGCTCAGCAGGGGGCGCTGGGCTGCAGGGAGAAGGGCGAGGGCTCAGCAGGGGGCGCTGGGCTGCAGGGAGCGGGGCGGGGGCTCAGCAGGGGGCGCTGGGCGGCAGGGAGAGGGGCGGGGGCTCAGCAGGGGGCGCTGGGCGGCAGGGAGAAGGGCGGGGGCTCAGCAGGGGGCGCTGGGCGGCAGGGAGCGGGGCGGGGGCTCAGCAGGGGGCGCTGGGCGGCAGGGAGCGGGGCGGGGGCTCAGCAGGGGGCGCTGGGCGGCAGGGAGCGGGGCGGGGGCTCAGCAGGGGGCGCTGGGCGGCAGGGAGCGGGGCGGGGGCTCAGCAGGGGGCGCTGGGCGGCAGGGAGCGGGGCGGGGGCTCAGCAGGGGGCGCTGGGCTGCAGGGAGCGGGGCGGGGGCTCAGCAGGGGGCGCTGGGCTGCAGGGAGCGGGGCGGGGGCTCAGCAGGGGGCGCTGGGCTGCAGGGAGCGGGGCGGGGGCTCAGCAGGGGGCGCTGGGCTGCGGGGAGCGGGGCGGGGGCTCAGCAGGGGGCGCTGGGCTGCGGGGAGCGGGGCGGGGGCTCAGCAGGGGGCGCTGGGCTGCGGGGAGCGGGGCGGGGGCTCAGCAGGGGGCGCTGGGCTGCAAGGAGCTGGGCGGGGGCTCAGCAGGGGGCGCTGGGCTGCAGGGAGCGGGGCGGGGGCTCAGCAGGGGGCGCTGGGCTGCAGGGAGCGGGGCGGGGGCTCAGCAGGGGGCGCTGGGCTGCAGGGAGCGGGGTGGGGGCTCAGCAGGGGGCGCTGGGCTGCAGGGAGCGGGGTGGGGGCTCAGCAGGGGGCGCTGGGCTGCAAGGAGCTGGGCAGGACTATTCCCGGTTCCCGGGGCTGTGCTGAGCTCTGCTCCGTGTGCGGGCCGTAGGCTGCGCGGTGGCTGGCGTGACGTGGGCCCAGTCCAGACGCAGGGTGTCGGCGTGAGCACAACTCGCCCCGGGAGCTCCAGCCCGGCTCGCTGCGGGGCCGGTTGGCCCTGTGCCGGCGCGGCTGGACTCTGTGCGCTGCTGGTGGGACTGGGCCTGGCTGGGGGGAGCACCTGCTTCAGGCCTGCTCCATTCCCCAGCCGGTCCGGGGGCTGGAAAACAATCCCCGGCCGGCCCCTGCCTGGCCAGCCCGGCCAGTGCTGAGCACAGACCCCGGTCAGTCGGGGGAACCCTCCCCGCCCGCCCTCATTCACGCGCCCAGCCAGTGACCCCGGCTCATATTTCCTGCCCATTGACAAAGCTGTAAATTCCCCTCGCAGACTCTTCCTTGCGGCCTGAAAATACCGCTCCGGTGTGTGTGTGTGTTTATCCTGCCAGGGTGTGTGTGTGTGGGGGGGGGGGGGGGTGGATAGGTGTGTGTGTTTGTTATCCTGCCAGGGTGTGTGTGTGTGTGTGGGTAGATAGGTGTGTGTGTTTGTTATTCTGCCAGGGTGGGGGGGGGGGGTGGATAGGTGTGTGTGTTTGTTATCCTGCCAGGGTGGGGGGGGGTGGTGGATAGGTGTGTGTGTTTGTTATCCTGCCAGGGTGTGTGTGTGTGGATAGGTGGGTGGGTGTTATCTTGCCAGGGTGTGTGTGGGTGGGCGGGGGGTGTGTGGATAAATGTGTGTGTGTTATCCTGCCAGGGTATGTGTGTGTATGTGTGTGTTATCCTGCCAGGTGTGCGTGTGGAGGGTGTAGAGGAGGATGTGTGTCAGGGTGTGTGTGTGTTATCCTGCCAGGGTACGTGTGTGTATGTGTGTGGGGTGGATAGGGGGGTGTGTGTGTGTGTGGATAGGGGTGTGTGTTATCTTGCGAGGGGGTGTGTGTGTGTATGTGTGTGGGGTGGATAGGGGGGTGTGTGTGGATAGGGGTGTGTGTTATCTTGCGAGGGGGTGTGTGTGTGTATGTGTGTGGGGTGGATAGGGGTGTGTGTGTTATCCTGCCAGGTGTGGGGGGGGGGGAGTGTCTCTGTGTGTGTGGTATCCCGCCAGGGTGTGTGTGCGTGTGGAGGGTGTAGAGGAGGATGTGTGTCAGGGTGTGTGTACGTGTGGAGGGTGTAGAGGAGGATGTGTGAGTGTCAGGGTGTGTGTGTGGTACGGTTACCACCTGGCTGATATTTGACCAGCCTGGCTGGTTTTTTATGGATTTGCCAGTTGCCAGAACAATAATTGAATCGCCGGGTTTTCACGTGGCTCTAAGATTTGCATCGTTCTCCCCAGACCCGGGGCCAGCTCACATTACACGGTTCTGCCTCCAGCTCCCGGCGCTGCTACTTCCGCCGGCTGCGTGCTCCGCTCCCAGTGCAAACCTGCCGCAAGCACGGCAGCCGTCTGCCCCGCAACACGCCGCTGCCACACGCGGGTGGGAGTCACGCGTGGGAGCGGGGCACGCGCGCTTTTATCGCTCTTAGCTCTATGTGGTCTCTCTAGATACGATAAGTGGCTGGTGGGGAGTTGCCTTGGGGGGCGGGGCTGGCCTTGCGGGGGGGGGAGGAGGGTGCCGGGGTTTTTTGCATTTCAAAGGTGGTAACTTTAGGGGGGGTGTGGGTGTGGGAGGGAGTGTTGGGTGGGGGGGGGGGGTTGGCCAGTCCACAAAGGCCAGGAGAATGGCACCGGATTGCCCCTTCGCCTGCCCGCCAGCCTCAGCCACAGATCGCAACACAATCGGAGCAGAACCAGGGACTTCTGGCTTGCCCCCCGCCCTCTCAGACATACAACGAGCTGGGGGCGGGGGGGGTACTGGCTGGCTCAGGGGGGCAGGGAATGGGACACGGGGGCCTTTCCCCTCTAGGGGGCGCCTGCTCCCATCCAGCGCCAGTGCAGGGGGTTCGCTGGCTCCAATGGGTTGCAGTGTCCCCCTGGCGGGGAATGGGGGAACTGGACCCTGGGACCCTGGCAAAGCCTGATCTTGGGGTGCACCCAGGATTGGCCCCTCCAGCCCCATGGTGTGGGTGGCAGGGGGCAGTTCGGAATAACCTGCCCCCCCAAAACACTGGGGCAGGTGCCCCAGCTTCCATGTGCTGCAAACAGCAGGGATGGAGGTGGGAGGGGCTGGATCCGGGGCCTTTGCCTCCCCACACGCAGGCCTCGGGCATGGAGACTGGCCAGAGTGGGGGGTAGCAGCAGGATCCTTATTGGCTCTGCAGTCCCAGCCACTAGGGGGTGATATCACACATGGCCACGTGTCGGACTCAGCCCCAATCCCGGCTCGTCCCCGTCCCCTGAGCCACGCATCCCCCAGCCCCAGCCTGGGAGGGCTTTGGCCCCTGCCTGGCTCCTCTAACCCCTCCCGCAGGGGCCTGGGATTTGCTGCTGAGCACCAGAAAAATGCCCAGTGGGTGTATGTGTGAAGGGGGCAGAAAGGGGGGAAAGAGTTTCCCAAAGACTCCACTGCACAGAGGGGAAACTGAGGCACAGCATGGGGAAAGGACTCACCCAAGGTCGCTCACGCTGGGGGAACAGGACCCAGGAGTCCTGACTCCCTGCTTGGAGCCCCATCCCCCTGCCACATGCGGCTCATTGCCAGTCACTATCATTATTATCGTGCATATCCTGGCTGGCAGTGCCCGGGGGAGTTCGGGCCCCCAGGCTGGGCATGGCACAGACAAAGCAGGTGGCCCAAGACTCTCCCACCCCCCAGGTGCCATCCCCAGGTCCTGCAGATCCCAGGATCCCTGCCATACCCCACCCCTCTGTTCACCCAGCCATGTCCCAGGTCCCCCAGTCCCCACAGTCAACAGCATATCTCAGTCTCAACCCCCCATGTCCCAACCCCCCACTATCACGTCCCATCTGTGTTACCTGTCCCCCTTTCTATGCCCAGCCCCTCAGGTGGCTCCGTGGCTGGGCTGAGGCCCATGGGACTGGGGACGCAGGGGAACAGCAGCTTGTGGTGCTGACCCTGGGGGCTGGGAGCAATGGGAATGCAGAGCCAGGGGGCTCAGGGTGAGGGCGGCTCTGTCAGAGGCCTAGTGGGGAGCCCCCTCCTGACCCCCCCTCCCCACATCTGGGAGGGTAAAGGCAGAGCTGCCCCCCCCCCCGTGGAATTGTGCCAGGGCCCTTCCACCCAGCCAGCACCCAAGGGCCTGGCAGTGGAGGCTGGGGCCAGGCCACGGGTGCTGGGACAGGGTCTGCACTGTGGAGCTTGGGCTCGGGTGCCAGCCACATCCGACCCGGTGCTCCCTCTGGCCTGCCCCCGGGGGCCTTGCAAGGGACCAGCTGGGGCAGAGAGCCCTGAAGGGGCCCTGGCCAGGAATCGTCCCCAGGGGAAGGGCCAGGGGCCCCGTCGCTCCCCAATGAGGAGCAGATCGGGCCGGGGGTGGAGCCTGGCAGCGGGGGTGGAGTCTGGGGCAGGGAGGACCCTGTGGGGGTAAAACCTGGGGCAGAGGGGACCCTAGGGGCGGAGCCTGGGGCAGCTGGGTGTTGCAGGAGGCAGCCATCAGGCAGGTCAGCATCCTGCTCCGGGCAGCGCCCAGCCCCTCTGAGCCAGAATCGGCGCTTCCTGGCTGGGAACAATGGGCCATGAATCACTGGTGTCCCTGGGAGGATGCCCTGCCGGGAACCTCCTGCTGCCCCATGGGACCCACTTCGGGTGAATACGGGCTCGTCCCTTCCGGTTCTGCTGCATCTTGGTGCTGGGCCGGGGTCCCTGTATAAACACCCCATGCGCCCTACACCAGAGGTGGCTGCATCTAGGTGCAGGGACCCTGTATAAACAGCCCCACCCCAGAAGTGGCTGCATCTCAGCACCATGCCTGTGGCTGGATATCAGATAACCGGTTCCAAAGCGCTTTGCTGGAATGGGGAGATCGTCTGAGAGCCTCTGCCAAGGCCCTTCTGGGAGGCTGGAGAGGGGGCAGGGAACAGGCCTCACTCCAGGGACACCCCCTCCCCAGTATGGCCAGCCCTAGAGAAACACTGTTTAATAATTAGCAGTGAAGCTGACGGGGGTGGGGGAGTCCCTGACAAGGCCTCAGCTCCCGCTGGCCTGGAGCCGGATTTTAGTGGTGCCGAGACCTTGCCGCGGTCTCCTCCACAGAGGTCACCATCAGGGGGCTGCCCTGGCCGGTTGGCACCGTGATGAGCACGCGGCAGCGTGGCTTGGCACTGGCCTGGCATTCCCCTGCGTGGGCATGGGGAGCAGGTGACTCGGGTGGGCGAGCGCTGGGCTCAGGTGCCACTGATGGTCTCAGGGGGGTATAACCACCCCTAGGGGAAGTGAGTCCGGGCTGAGGGCAGGTGGGGACGGACAGAGGCTCTGTGCGGCTGCTCCTGCTCCGGGGTCACAGTGGGTTTTCCGAGGTAGTTTTCATGCAGGGAGCTGGGCGGAGGGGGACTCGCTAGGATTGTGTTCAAGGAGAGGGGTTTGGGGTTGGTTTGTTTGCTCAGTAAACGACGCGGCACATTTCACTCGGGCACACGCAGCACTTTGGGCCAACGTGTCAGGTTTGGAACCAATTTCTAAATGAGAATTTCTGGGGGACTTTTTAAAAACTTTTGTTTCAAATTGTGGGGCCAGTTCCACGCTCGCTCGCTTCTTTTTGTTGTTTTATTCCTGGCTGAAATGGAAGGGGAATTTCTGACTTGTACTGTCCACAGGGGAAAACGGGAGGGGGGCCTTTTTGTTGGGGGGGAGACAACCATAAGGTGCTGGGCGGGGTTAGAAGTTTCTACAGAGAACTTTTTCCTGGGTGTCTGGCTGGTGAGTCTTGCCCACATGCTCGGGGTTCAGCTGATCGCCATATTTGGGGTCGGGAAGGAATTTTCCTCCAGGGGAGACTGGCAGAGGCCCTGGAGGTTTTTCGCCTTCCTCTGCAGCATGGGGCACGGGTCACTTCCGGAGGATTCTCTGCATCTTGAAGTCTTTAAACCATGATTTGAGGACTTCAATAGCTGAGACATAGGTGAGAGGATTATTCCAGGAGTGGGTGGGTGAGATTCTGTGGCCTGCATTGTGCAGGAGGTCAGACTAGATGATCATAATGGTCCCTTCTGACCTTATAGTCTATGAGTCTATAAGTTTGACATGAAAGTGTTTTATGCAACACCTTTTCGGCCCGTGTCCTTGTTTGCGTGGGAAGACCAGTTACACCAGGGCTCACACGCGTTGCAGGGTCTGTGCCGCAAACAGAGCTTAAGAACTGGTCGCTATGGGCACTGGACTGGGAGCCAGGACCCCTGGGTTCTATCCCCAGCTCTGGGAGGGGAGCATGGTCTAGTGGTTAGAGCAGGGAGGGCTGCAGTGTGGTGGGTGTATGGAGCAGCAGAGGGGCTGCTTGTGAGGTGGGGGTGGGGGGTCAGCGATACTGTGGGGGTGTCACTGGCAGAGTGGAGGGAGTCGTGATTAGAGATCGAGTCACAGGGTTTAAGGCTTTGGGGGAGCCATTAGAAGCTCTGGACTCAGCTCCTGGCTAGCCCAGGCCATGGCATCTCACCCACTTCACCCTGGATTGAGCCCTGAACCTTGCATTTGGCTGAAGCATCACCCCCCAAAGGCAGCCAGGCTGCATGAAATGGAGACTCCACCACGGCCCCGGGGAGGCCGTTCCATGTGTTAACCTCCCTTGGAGCCTAAGGGGGAATTTTCTGTTGTATTTTTTTATGAGGCTCATGCATGCCTCAGTTTCCCCGTATCCTGCATTGCTCCCCAGTGGGGGCTAAAGGGTTAAGTCTGCTCTT
This sequence comes from Macrochelys suwanniensis, assembly GCA_033296515.1. NCBI lineage: Eukaryota > Metazoa > Chordata > Testudines > Chelydridae > Macrochelys > Macrochelys suwanniensis. The sequence goes on along the minus strand of CM065800.1, from coordinate 5,725,339 downwards.
GGGGCAGTGCAGGAGGTGTGGCCACCTCCCTGCCTGGGGCCCAACAGCTGGGTCATGAAAATCCGAGACCGGATGACAAAGGGCCAGCGAGACAGAGCCTGGAACAGACCAGCTGGGCTGGTGGATGGCGCTGGCTGGGCTGGGTGGACCATCGCTTAACCTTGGTTCCTCTGGACTCCCCCACGGAGACCCGATGCTGGGCTGCAGTCGACCAATCAGCCTGGTTCTGTTCTGCCCGCGCTGCTGGTGTCCCTGCAGATGCTGGGGGCGTCAGTCCCTGCAGGGGGGACAAGGCTCTCCCAGGAGCCCGGCTGGCCCCGGTGGGCAGAGCTCGCAGGGCACGGCAGGAGGGCTGGAGCCCAGAGGGTCAGCCTCAGAGACAGGGAGGCCACGTGGCCGGCCCCGGAGGGCGAGTGAGACCCCCGGGGGGCCTGGCCCACTGACGGGTTCCTCCAGGAACCTTATCCCCAGCTGGCAAGTGTCCGGCTGCAGCCCCCGGCCCTTGTCCTGCCTCGGCTGGGTCAAAGAGCCCATTAGAGTTGGGTGGGCCTCCAGCTGGCTGCATCCACCTCCTGCAGATAATTATCCCGGCCCTTTCCCTTCCCAGCCCTCTGCACAACGCCCCCACCCCGCCCGTCTCTGGGCCCAGCAGTAGGGTTACCGGGTGCCCAGTAGAAAGGGATCCTGGTGGCGCCGGGCGGCACCGCTGACTGGGCCGTTAAAAGTCCGGTCGGCGGCGCAGCAGGGCTAAGACTGGCTCCCAGAAGCAGCGGCCTGTCCGGCTCCTATGGGGTGAGGCGGCCACGAGGGCTTCACGCGCTGCCCCCGCCCCGAGCGCCGGCTCCGCAGCTCCCATTGGGCCGGGAACCGCAGCCAATGAGAGCTGCGGGGAAGGTGCCTCCAGGCGGAGGCTGCGCGTGGAGCCACCTGGTCGCCAGAGAGACGTGCCGGCCGCTTCGTGCCCAGAGTCGTCCCTGGGGTACGGCGAATCGGGGCGACTGCCCCAGGCCCCATGCTTTGGGGGACCCAGCGCGAGGAGGAGGGTGGGGAGGTGAGGCTGGCGGGGGAGCGAGCAGGGTGAGGAGGCGAACGGGGAGGCAAGCGGGGGGGACGGGATGAGGAGGAGCCCCCCTACCAGAACCTCCCCCTCCCCCCAATGCCTCCTGCCCGCCGGCGGGCCTCACTGATCAACGCCTCCCCCTCCCTCCTAGCGCCTCCCCCGGATCCGATGTTTCATGAAGTCAGGAGGCGCTGGGGGGAGGGGAGAGGAACGAGGGTGCAGCGCGCTCGGGGGAGGGGGCAGAACTGGGTGGGGAAGGTGCAGGGAAGGGGTAGGGCCTTGGGGGAACGGGTGGAGGGGGGCAGGGCCTGGGTAGAGCCGGGGGTGGGAGCACCCCCTGGCAGATTAGAAACTTGGTGGCTAGGTCCCGGGCCACACACCCCCATAGGGACAGCCCTGCCTGCGCCCCAACCCCCAGCCCCCTCCCACACCCCAACCCCCTGCCCCCGCTCCTGCCCCCAAACTCCCTCCCAGAGCCTGCCCCCTGCACCCCCTCCCACATCCTAACCCCGTCCCAGCCCAGTGAAAATGAGTGAGGGTGGGGGAGAGCAAGCGATGGAGGCGGGGGGGGGGAGTGAGTGGGGGCGGGGCCTCAGAGAAGGGGCAGGTCAGTGGGCGGGGCAAGGGTGTTCAGTTTTCTGCAATCAGGAAGTTGAAAACCTGACCCATCAGGACAGATGCCCCCCATCCCCCAGTTGCCCCCCCTGGGTTCTCAGGGTCTTCCTGGTAACAAGAGGCCTGGATTCAAGTACAGGATGTGGGGCAGGGTGGAGGCTTGGAGGCCTCCGCGGGTGCAACCCCTGGGTCCCCACCAGCGAGGGCGCCACCCGCTGCCGCTCCACGAGCTCTGCCCCCCCCAATCCTGTTGCCATTTCCTGGCACCAGGGCACCCCCCACGTGAGGGGCCGGCGTTCCCCAGGGGCTTGTGAGCAGGGGATGGGGCGACTGGCCCCCCAGTGTGGGGACTGTGGACAGAGCCCCCCTCATGGCAGCCCCATGGCGGAGAGGTCATGTCCCTCCCCCAGGGGGTGCAGGCGAGTGCTCTGGGGCCAGCCCTGCCCAGCCCCTCACCCCACAGCCTGTGGGGAGGGGGGTGAAAACTGCCCCGGGGTTTGCTTTTCTCAGAGGGGAGCCGTACAGCTCAATGGCACCACCTAGGGGCTGCGGCTGGGACGTCGCTGCTTGGCTCAGACATGGGATACGCACCAGCAATTCCACCTCCCCCCCATGCATGAACCCCTAAGTGTGTTCCGGTCCCTGGGTGCATCCCCCCCAAAACACACAGAGTGGGTCCCTGGGTGCATCCCTCCCACACACACACACACACACACACACACACACACACACACACACACACACACACACACACACACACACACACACACACAGTCCCTGAGTGCGTCCCCCCCTCAAAACACACACACAGAGCCGGTCCCTGGGCAGTTCTCTCTCTCTCTCTCACACACACACACACACGGTCCCTGACTGCGTCCCCTCCTCAAAACACACACACAGAGCCTGTCGCTGGGCGCATCCCCCCCAACACACACACACCCGGCCCCTGAGTGCATTCCCCCCTCAACACACACACAGAGCTGGCCCCTGGCCAGCTCTCTCACACTCACACACACACGGTCCCATGGCACACACCCCCCCCAACACACACACAGCTGGCCCCAGGGCGGTTCACACACACACATGGTCCCTGGGCACATCCCCCACTACAATACACACACACACACACAGAGCCAGCCCCTGGGCAGTTCACACGCGCGCACACACACACAGCCGGCCCCTGGTGTACAAACACACATACATGGGCCCTGGATGCATCCCCCCCAACACACCCACCCACACCTGGCCCCTGGGAAGCGCGCACACACACACCCAGCCAGCCCCTGGGCAGTTCACACGCGCGCACACACACACAGCCGGCCCCTCGTGTACAAACACACATACATGGGCCCTGGATGCATCCCCCTCAACACCCACACCTGGCCCCTGGGAAGCGCGCGCACGCACACACACACACACACACACACACACACACACACACACACACACACACACACACACACACACACACACACACACACACACACACGGTTCAGTCACTTGCCTTTATTGGCTGGGCCGGGCACTTGGGGCCCGCGGCCCCACCCCCGCTCTTTGGAAATACAGGCTCATGCTTTGGCCCCTGCCCTTCCCCGCCACCACCCCGCCAGGGATGCCAGGACCATCCCCGTGTCCAGTGCAAATACGGTGGGGGGGGGGGGGGGGCGACCCCCATACCCAGCAGCCTGGTGGGGGGGGGGGGGGGGAGAGGGCAGAGCCAGCCCCACTCCTGGCTGGGGGGTCGATTCTGTGTCCCTCTCCCATCCCCGCCCCCGGAAGGGGCACGTCTGACCCTTGATCCCCCCACTATTCCCTACGCAGCCCCCTCCCCGGTCCTTGGGGGGGAGGGGAGCCTGAGCCAGGCACCCTCCCCCACAAAGTGCCCCCCCCCAGGGGCCTGGGTCTGCCCCCGGGCCCCGTCCCGCCCCAGCCTGTGCAACCGCCGGCCGTTCAATATAGCTCTGGATATAGACTCAATTCATATATAGATCTCTGGAAAATACAGTCCCCCCCCCCCCCCCATGCGAGCCCCCCACCCCGCCCCTAGCCGAGGCGCCACTGCAGGACGCTGGTGTCGGTGCCGCCGGTGGAGAGCAGCAGGCTGTCGTCGGGCAGGAAGGCAACGTTGGTCACGTGGCTGCTGTGCCCGCCGGCCGCGTGGCTCGGGGCCTGCCAAGGAGACGGGCGGGGTCAGGGCCAGGGACCGGGGGGCGAGGCTGGGCGCTCCCCGGGGTGGAGGGGGTCAGGGAACGACCCAGCCTGGAGAAGGGGCCCTCCATAGCTAGGGGCAGAGCGAGATGGTGTATGTGGGGGGCAGTGCTGGGGCACCGGGGGACACGGGTGGCGCTGGGGGGCCCAGGGCACTTAGGGATGTGGACGCCACTCACTCCCAGCTGGCGTGGGGCACTGAGGGCTGGGGCATGGGGCTGGCACTCACCCCCAGCTGGCGTGGGGCACCGGGAGGGGTGGGGGAAGGGCTGGCACTCACCCCCAGCTGGCGTGGGGCACTGGGGAGTGGGCATGGGGCTGGCTCTCACTCCCAGTTGGCATAGGGCATTGGGGGGTGGGCATGGGGCTGGCACTCACCCACGGCTGGCATGGGGCACTGGGGGGTGGGCATGGGGCTGGCTCTCACCCCCAGCTGGCGTGGGGCACTGGGGAGTGGGCATGGGGCTGGCTCTCACCCCCAGTTGGCATAGGGCATTGGGGGGTGGGCATGGGGCTGGCACTCACCCACGGCTGGCATGGGGCACTGGGGGGGTGGGCACGGGGCTGGCACTCACCCCCAGCTGGCGTGGGGCAGTGGGGGGTGGGCATGGGGCTGGCACTCACCCCCAGTTGGTGTGGGGCAGTGGGGGGTGGGCATGGGGCTGGCACTCACCCGCGGCTGGCAGCAGGGGTAGGAAAACAAGTGCACTTTGCCGAAGTCGTCGGCGGAGGCCAGGAGTTTGCCATCGTGGGAGCGGCACACAGCGTTGATGTCCGTCCCGTCCGCGCCCTCCGGCCAGATCCCTGCCAGGGCAGCCAGGCAGGTCAGGCCAGGCCTGACCATGGGCCCACCCCAGAGCCCCCACTCCCGCTCCCTGACTGAGCCCCGTCCACCCCCCTAGCCCCGCTCCCCGACCTCCCCCAGCACAATCCACCCCCTAACCCTGCTCCCCGACCAGCTCCCTAGCCCTGCTCCCCACCAGTCCTGCTCCCCAACCAGACCCCCAGCCTCACCCACACCCCAGCCTCTCCTTAACCAGCCCCGCAAGCCCCGCTCCCCAACCTTCCCCCACACCCACAGCCCCCTGCACTGCTCCCTGACCAGCCCCACAGCACAATCCACTCCCCAAACCCACTCCCCAACCAGCCCCCCACTCCCCGACCTTCCACCCTGCACCCCCAGCCGCCTGCACCGCTCCCCATCCACCCCCCCAGTCCCGCTCCCCACCCAGCCCTGCTCCCCAATCAGCAACCCCAGCCCCACCCACGCCCCTCCCCGACCACTCCCTCCAGCACCACCCACCCCACCCTGCTTCCTGACCAGACCCCCAATTTCCTCCCCAACCTTTCACTCACCTGCCACCCCCAGCCCCTGCAGCCCCGCCCCCCACCCCCAGCTCCGTTCCCCAAACAGCCCCCAAGCGCAGCAGGACCAGTCACGCCCCACAGCCGGGGGGGGCGGGGGGAGAGGGGTCCTGAGTGGGGCTGGCCCCACAGCTCCCTGCGGCCCCGAACTCACCGAAGACCCCGAAGCCCAGCACGCAGCTGGCCGTGGCCCATTCCAGGTTACGCACGGCCCCGGCGTTGGGGATCTGCCGGCAGGTGGTGGGGTCCCCTGGAGACAAGGGGGCCGGATGAGCAGGGGACCCTGCACCCCCCAGTGTGGGAGGGGCAGGGAGCCGCCCCACAGAGCAGCCCCAGAGCCCCTGGCCCCAGCAGCCCAGGATACTCCCCTGGCTACGGGGGTCTCCCTGTGATGCCCCGGGGGGTGACAGTCCCATAATCCCCCCATTATGGGGTGGGGGACCAGGGTGCAGCCCTGCCATCAGCCAGCGCCAGGAGCGGAACCCAGGAGTCCTGGCCCCCTGCCCCCTCCAGGTCAGCCCTGAGCTGGCTGCACCTTGGGCCCCCCAAGGACCTTCCTGCATTAACCGTTTACTCCCCAGGGCTGAAGATGTGTGTGTCTCTGGGCCCCGCAGGGAAATGGGGGCGCCTGGGCTACCCAAGGCAGAGATGCCTGGCCGGGGACACGGGACTATTTCTCTCTTATCTTCCCGGGGGGAAGAACACGCCTGCCCCTGGTTTGATTTGTCCCTGCCACCTTGGCGCCAAAGCATCCCAGCTTTTAAAGGGGTAGCGCCCAGCGGGACCTGGCATGGTGCCCAGTGGGACCCGGCTCCCGGCACAGTGCCCAGCGGGCCCAATCCCCCGGCCCAATGCCCAGAGCCTGGCACGGCACCCAGCGGGGCCCAGCCCCCCGGCCCAATGCCCAGAGCCTGGCACGGCACCCAGCGGGGCCCAGCCCCCTGGCCCAATGCCCAGAGCCTGGCACGGTGCCCAGTGGGCCCAGCTCCCTGGCCCAATGCCCAGAGCCTGGCACGGCACCTAGCTTGCCCGGCCCCCCTGCCCGATGCCCAGAGCCTGGCACGGTGCCCAGCGGGGCCCAGCTCCCCGGCACACCCCAGGCCACACTCACAGTAGAGGATCTCGTAGTCCCCAGAGTTGGTGACGAAACATTTGCTGTCCGCTGCCCAGTCCAGGTGAGTGATGAAACTGGAATGACCCTGGGGGGAGGGGCAGAGTCGGGGGTTAACGGGGGGGGGGGGGAGAGAAGTTGACTGACCCTGGGGGGGAGGGGAGGGTTAGTGGGGAGGGAGGGGAGTTGACTGACCCCGGGGGGGAGGGGAGGGTTAGTGGGGGGGAGGGAGGGTGTCTGACTCTGGGGGGCAGGGCAGGGGACTAGCAGGGGGTGTGACCGCGCCCAGTGGGAGGATTGACCTGAGGCTCTGGGGGTGTCCGTGCTACAGAGAGAACGAGCGTCTGGTTCCAGAGGGGGCCCCGAGAGGCCCCCGGCTGGCTCCCCGCCCCCGGCCAGGGCAGCTCTGTGGTGAGCCTCGTGGGGCACACACTCGGCAGCGCCCCCCTCTGGCCGCCCCCTGCACCGCAGGGGAGAGTGGCTCCGCCCCCCCCCCCGGCAGAGCGCCAGCAAGGGCCCCTCCTTCCCCGCCCGGCCCCCGCGGGCCGCCCCCCGCCCGGCCCCCACCTACCGAGCACTTGCCGACGCGGCTGTACTTCCTGCCACCCTCGGAGACGCCATACACGTAGACGAAGTTATCGTGGGAGCCCACGGCCAGGTAGCTGCCATCTGGGGCACAGAGAGGGGGAGCTGGGCAGAGCCACACGGGCTGTGGGGCAGGGCCCGGCCCAGGGACAGACGGAGGGAGCCGAGGAGCTACTGGAATCGGGGACGGGAAGGGCTGGGGATGCGGGGTCAAGGCAGGCACGACAGGGTCGGCTCCCCTCCCCCAGCTCTGCCGGTGCCCCTCACTCCCGACCCGCAGCCCCCTGCTAGCTCAGCGCGCTGGGTGGCCCCTACCTGGCGAGAAGCTGACGACGGAGATGGGCTCGCTGCCGTCCGTGTGGATTGTGACCAGGTCCCGCGTCTCCGTGTCCAGCACCAGCCACCTGGCGGGGAGAACGGGAGTGGGGTCAAGGGACCCTGCACCCACCCAGCATCTGTCCGATGGGTGACAGATACCCAGAGGGGGCAGGGCCTGGCACCCCCCTCCAATAATCCTCCATCTTGGGGTCTGGCCCTCTGGGGGGCTGGGATCTCGCCAGGGTGGGCGCTCTAGGGTGCAGGCCCCCAGTTGGAGCAGCACGGCCGGAGCCAGCTGGTGAACCCGCTGGGGGTGCCCAGACACGGCTGCCCAGGGATGGGCTGGGGTCACTACAGCGCCGGCTCCCAGGCCAGGCCTGAGCCGCACCATCCACACCCAGCTCTGCCAGGCACTGGGGCTATCCAGGGCGCCCCCACCAAGGGGCTGCCAGCTCGGGGACAGCGGCACGGACCCTGCGCCCTCCCCCACCCCACAGGAATGAGGCTCCATGCCCCACTCCCCCCCTTGCCCTGGGCTCCCCATAGAGTTGCAGCGCCCCCACAGGGCCAGCCCCTTCCACTCGCCACCCCTGTACCTTCCTGTCACCGTCCCCACCGCCAGCACGGAGCCGTTGGGATGGAAGCCAGCCGAGCGGGCCGCGTCCTGCAGGGCAGAGAGAGACAGGTTCACTCCAGGCCTAAGACAACTGCAGCCAAGGCCCCACCCCACCCCGTGGGACCCTCCCAGCTGGTGGGCCCCCCAAGCTGCTCACCTCGATGGCTTTGCTCCATAGCGGCCGGCGGGTGGCCACGCTCCACAGATGAACCTGCCTGTCCTGGCCGCAGGTCAGGAACTGGTCCAGGCTGGGGTGGGTGGCCAGGCCCCAGAGCTCCTCTGTGTGACCCTGGGGAGAGATAGGCCTGCTGAGTGCCAAGCATTTCCGACCCACCCTTGCCCAGCCCTTCCCACCCAGGCGTCCCCCCATGCCTCAGCAAGGTGGGCATAATCCCCCTCAGAGATGGGGATAGAACCCAGGAGTCCTGGCCCCTTCCCTGCCCTGAGCACTAGACCCTGCTCCCCTCCCAGAGCTGGACAGAACCCAGGTGTCCTGGCCTCAGCCCCTCCCTGCTCTAACTACTAGACCCCACTCCCCTCCCAGAGGTGGGCATAAAACCCAGGTGTCCTGACTCACAAACCAGGTTGCAACTGTTTTCTGTGTGTCCTGTGTATGTCACTATGGCTGCGACCCCACCTTGTCCCCCCTCCCAAGGACTCACCCCCACACCCAAGACCCTTATGAGCCCTCCCCTCCTCCCAGGTAACCATAGGATCACAGACGTGTAGGACAGGCAACTAGTCCAGCCCCCTGCACTCACAGCGGGACCAGCCCCTGCCCCCGTCAGCTGTTCATCCAACCTGCTCTTAAAAACCTCCAGGGACGGAGATTCCAGACCTCCCTGGGCGATTTGTTCCAGGGCTTAGCTACCCTGACAGGAACTTGTTCCTAATGTCCGACCCAAACTGCCCTGGCTGCAATTGAACCCCGTTGCTTCTTGTCCTGTCCTGAGAGGTTAACAAGAACAATTTTCTCCCTCCTCCTTGTAACAATCCTTTATGTACTTGAAACTGTTATCATGTCCCCCCCTCAGTCTCTTCTCCAGGTGAAAGAAACCCAGTTTTTTCAATCTTCCCTCATAGCTCATGTTTTCTAGACCTTTAATCATTTTTGTTGCTCTTCTCTGGACTTTCTCCAATTTGTTCACATCTTTTCTGAAATGTGGCGCCCAGAACTGGACACAATACTCCAGATGAGGCCTAATCAGTGCAGAGGAGAGCAGAAGAATTACTTCTCGTGTCTTACTTACAACACTCCTACTAATACATCCTGGAATATTTGCTTTTTTGCAAGCGTTACACTGTTGACTCATATTTAGCTTGTGATCCACTATGACCCCCAGATCCCTTTCCGCAGTACTCCTCCCTAGGCAGTCATTTCCCATTTTATATGTGTGCAACTGACTGTTCCTTCCCAAGTGCAGTACTTTACATTTTCCTTATTGAATTTCATCCTATTTACTTCAGCCCATTTCTCCAGTTTGTCCAGATCATTTTGAATTTGGATCCTATCCGCCAAAGCACTTTAACCCCTCCCAGCTTGGTATCGTCCGCAAACTTTATAAGTGCCCTCTCTCTGCCATTATCTAAATCACTGATGAAGATATTGAACAGAACCGGACCCAGAACCGATCCCTGCGGGACCCCACTCATTATGCCCTTCCAGCACGAGTGTGAACCACTGATAACTACTCTCTGGGAACGATTTTCCAACCAGTTCTGCACCCACCTTATAGTAGTTCCATCTAGGCTCTATTTCCCTAGTTTGTTTACGAGGCGGTCATGCGAGACAGTATCAAAAGCCTTACTAAAGTCAAGATATGCCATAGTTACCGTTCTCCCCACCCCATCCACAAGGCTTGTTACTGTGTCAAAGAAAGCTAACCAGTTGATCGGACACGATTTGTTCTTGACAAATCCATGCTGACTGTCACTTATCACCTTATTATCTTCTAGATGTTTGCAAATTGATTGATGGAGTATTTGCTCCAGTCTCTTTCTGGGTACAGAAGTTAAGCTGACGGGTCTGTAATTCCCCGGGCTGTCTTCATTCCCCTTTCTACAGATGGACCCCGTATTTGTTCTTTGCCAGTTCTCTGGAATCTCTCCATGAGATAATTGCTAATCTCCTCAGTCAGCGCGTGGAGTGTTCTAGGCACCCCCTACCTGCGTTCGCTCCCCACAGCCTGATGCCCGCAAGAATCAGGCTCAGGATGTGACTTGGCTCTCAGCCCTCCCTCAGCCCCAGAGCCATAGAGGCGCCCAGCCAGACGGATGGGGTGAAGACTGGGGACTCTGGACAGTTCAAACAGGCTCCACTGGAATGGACCCTGCAGCATGAGGAGGCGGTTTTGGGGCGCACAAAGACACCTACAGAGAAGCTGGGGGAACCTCTCCACAGCTCGGGTCAGGGTGCAGGGGCTCCCAGGCTGGAGGAGCCGGAGAACCTGGCTGGGGCGCAGCCGCGCCGTGAAATCTGTCCCCATGAGCTTAAACCGTGGCTAGTGGACAGGGAGCCGGAGGATCTGCCCAGGGCTGGCCGGCTGGCAGAGGAGTGGGTGGGCAGCAGGACCAGGTATGGCAAGAGACCCAAGGGGGACTGGCCTGAGCATGCGTCCGGGGAAGGGGAACCAATGGCGGCAGCCCAGGAGGGGGACTCGGGGAAAAGCCACAGTTGGGGGAGTGTCCGGGGGGAGGTCAGACCTCCTCCAAGGGACCTCACAGACCCGAGGGGTGACAGCTGCAGGCGGACAGGGCGTAAGTGGGCCAAAGGCCCACGGCTGGTTTGGCCAGGACAGAGGTTGGGTCGCACGCCGTCAGCCCAGGGAGGCAGCCTGCCACTCAGGCCCCCCGAGTGAACGACTCGGAGACTGAGCATTGGGAGGAAGCAATAACCCAGCCAGCCCCGGGGGGGGAGGGGGGGGCACAGACAGGCTCCCCCTCCAGCCACCAGCATGTGCGTCCTGTTGTACTCCCCCGGCTCAGACACAACCGAGCGGGCGCAGACGGTGGTGGTGGGGGGAAGACGTTCACGGGGTGGAGAGATGCTGGGACAGAGAGCCCCCTGCTCAAGCCCTGTGCGGTGCAACCCCCGCCCCCGGATGCTGAAGGGCTGGGCCCTGGGGCGAAGGATCCAAACATGAAGCCGTTCGCCCTGCTGATGGCTCAGATCCCTATGGCTCAGGAAGGATCGGGGGGGGCTGGTCCTTGGGGTTCTCCAGGATATCAGGTTTGATGCCCTGCCCTTGAGGGAATGACCGTCTGGCTCTAAGACAGGAGCCACGCCCTGCCTCACGGGAGAATACAGCTATCAGCGAACCTGCAAACAGCTGGGCTGGCAGGGAGGGGGGGGGGGATTTCCCCCCTGGCTCAGGACACCTGTCGGTCTGTAACCAGACACCTGGATCCGGTCCCTGCCCAGCGCCATACCGCAGGCGTGAGTCACCCGGGCCCTGAGGCCAGCTCCCAGGAGACCCCAGCTGAGCCTGGGCACACGCAGGCCAGGCAGGGGGCAGCCAAACCGGTTTGCCTTGTCCAAGGGTGAGAGCAGCCCCGGGGAAGAGGGAAGCAGCTGGAAGGCTGTGGCTGGGGCGGCCATGGCAGGGGAATCCCAGCCCTCCAGAAGCAGGGGGGGGGGGGGGGGGGGGGAGACGAGAGGACTCTGCCCTGGGGGGCGAGGGCAACGGGTTACCCCAAGAGGGGAGATGTGCACCTCGCATACGAGTAACCCTGGGGTTGGGACACAGCTTCAAAGGGAGGCTGCCAATGTTGGGGAGCCCCCTGCATCCTGGCCTCACCAGCCCCTGGGACACCAGAGCCCCAGAGATATGGCTGGGGCAAGGAGTCCCACCCCAGGCTGCCCCCGAGACGGCTGGCATATGGCGGAATGGGGGTCACTGCCCTCCTTGCTCCCTGGCAGACTAGGGGGGCAGGGAGTGGCAGGACCTCAGGCCAGTCTGAAAGGTCCTGGCAGGGCAGCTACCCAGGGGCTGGGAAACGGGGGGATGAACTTCCCCAGGACACTGGCTGAAGCGATCCCAATCAGTTTGGTTTCAAAGCGGGAAGCGATGTGACCAAGTGGGAATTTTCGGCAAACATTTGGTATGACTACCATGTGTGCCTCAGTTTCCCCCCACGCTGCATTGTCACCGATAGGGTGGGAACGGGCTGGTTACTCTCGGTGGAGGCCTAGAGATGCAGGTGTGAATGGCGCTGGGCTTTCTGGGGTTTGGGGACCCTGGTCAATGGAGAGTCCCCAAAGACAACGGCCAATCCAATCAGCGGGACATTTGCTACCTAGCACCTAACGACCATGGAGGCCCCCCACTGCAGGACCCCAGCCCACTCTGAGCAGCTGGGAACACAGGACGGAGGGGAGGCCAGGCCGGACGTCTGGGAACTTGAACAAAGACGACACACAAAGGGGGTGGCCGGGCTTGGGGCTGACCCGGACGGGCCAGGCTGTGACTTTCTTCTCTCTGCTGACCAAGGACTTTCTACGCTGGGGCCACGCTGCCTGTGCCCGCGCTCTGAGCGTCCCTGCAGGTGCTGGCAGAGGGGGTGTTGCTCCCCAAGTCTGTACGAGTCTCCCTCAGGGTCTGTCTCAGCGGGTCTCGCTGAGCGGAGCTCACGGTGGGAAACAGGGGTCTGGCGGCCCAGGGGTCTGGCGGCCCAGGGGTCCAGCCTAGAGAGGCGGTGAAGCCGCGGGGCCTGGCCTGGAGGAATAGTGAGACCCCCGGGGGTCCGGCGCACTGACGGGGCCTCCCAGAGACTGTTCCAAAGCTGGGGCCAGAGCCCCGACCCTGTGGGTCCGTAATGATGAGTACTTGCATATGGGGGGAGGGGAACCCGCATAGAGTCACAGAGTCATCGACTTTAAGGTCAGAAGGGACCATACGATCACCTAGTCTGACCTCCACAGAATCTCACCCACCCACTCCTGTAACAAACCCCTAACCTATGTCTGAGCCATTGAAGTCCTCAAATCATGGTTTAAAGACTTCAAAGTGCAGAGAATCCTCCAGCAAGTGACCCGTGCCCCACGCTGCAGAGGAAGGCGAAAACCTCCCAGGGTCTCTGCCAATCTGCCCTGGAGAAAAATTCCTTCCCGACCCCAAATATGGCGATCAGCTGAACCCTGAGCATGTGGGCAAGACTCACCAGCCAGACACCCAGGAAAGAATTCTCTGTAGTAACTCAGATCCCACCCCATCCAACATCCCATCAAAGGCCATTGGGCATATTTACCACTAATAGTCATCAATTAATTGCCAAAATTAGGCTAGCCCAACATACCATCCCCCCCATAAACTTATCAAGCTCAGTCTTGAAGCCAGAAATGTGTTTTGATCCCACTGCTCCCCTTGGGAGGCTGTTCCAGAACTTTACTCCTCTGATGGTTAGATGCATGGGAGAGGTACCTGCACCAGGGAGGAGAAGCCGGTGGCCAGCGAGCCCTGCAGCACCGAGTTGCGGGTCGTTCCCACGAAGAGGGTGTCATCTTTGCCTTCTGCGATGGTGCGCACTGGCCCGAAGCTCTCTGGGACCTGGGAGAGGGGAGAGCCCTGAGCCACGGGCATAGCTGGGGATAGACCCCAGGTGTCCTGGCTCCCAGCCCTGCCCCCCGCATCCCCGCTCTAACCCACCAGACCCCACTCCCCTCCCAGAGCTGGGGGCAGAACCCCGGAGTCCTGGCTCCCAACCCCCACCTGCTCTAACCACTAGACCCTCTCCCTCCTCCCAGAGCTGGGGGAAGAACCCAGGAGTCCTGGCTCCCAGCCCCCACCTGCTCTAACCCACTAGACCCCACTCCCCTCCCAGAGCTGGGGAGAGAACACAGGAGTCCTGGCTCCCGGGATTCTGTCCACCCTCCCTCCTGCCCCGTGGTGCCTGCGTGGTGGCAGGAACACTACAATGGGGACCCTGGGGGGGGGGCAGAAGGGGACACGGTAGCTGCTCCCCCCCACTGACCTCCCCTCACCTCGTTCTCCTGCAGCTTCTGGTAGTCGCGCCCCCAGAGCACGACCCGGCGGTCCTTGCCGCCACCTGAGACGATGGTGCCGTTGCGCAGCACGCAGAGCCCAAAGACGCCACCCTCGTGGGCCCCCGGCACCGCCTGGCTGATCCGGTTCCCCCCTGCCGGGCAAGGGCACAGTCAGCAGGGAGATGCCCCGCTGGGACCCACCACGCACCCGCCCCTACAGAACCACTCCCCCCACCCCCCCCCCGCCCAGACCCACCAAACGCCCACCCCTGCAGGACCCTCCCACCGCTGGGACCCACCACACACCCACCCCTGCAGGACCCCCCTGCTGCTGGGACCCACCACACACCAGCCCCTGCAGAGCCCCCGCCGGGACCCACCACGCGCCCACCCCTGCTGGGACACCCCCCCACTTGGACCCACCACGCGCCCACCCCTGCAGGACCCCCAGCCCCCACGACAGGAACTGGACTCCCACCCATGCAGGACCCCCTCCCCTACTCGTGACCCAACATCCTCCCTCCTCCACCCTTGCAGGGGGGGAGGCAGCTGTAATTTAGGGTCCCCCAAGGGGTGGTTACAGGGTCACTCGTGCTGCTATGACTCCAGCCCCCCCCCCCCCCCCAATTCAGATGCTCTTTCTGGTAGCTCCTCCCACCTGGAATTCTCCCTCCCCAACACTGGTGCCCTCTCCCTGGGCAGCGCCCACTGCCCAATGCCCCCGCCTCTCCCGGCGCTGACCTTTGCCCCAGATGTAGAGGTTGCCCCCAGAGTCCCCGGTGACCACGTCCCCGTTCTCGGTGAAGGCCACGCACAGCACGTACTTGGGCTTCTCGTGTTTCTGGGGGAGGAGGAAAATGCAGGTGACCCCACCTGTAACCGGCCTCTGCAGGCTTGGGACAGCGTCGGAACTGAACAGTGGCGGGTGGGCCGCTCTGCCAAACCCAGCCCCCGGTCTGCATTCCAGACCTGACGCACGACGTCCTGTCTAGTGGGACCTGTACCCCACAGAGCAGCCTGGCCAAGCTCAATCAGGGGACTATGCTGCCGGCGTAGCTGTCCCTCTAGCCAGTGAGCTCGGAGAGGAGCGGGAGAGGAACGCCAAGCTGCCTGAGAACACTTCGATGCAAAGCCCAACCCGTCTGGGCTGAAACAGCCTGACCCTTCGAAGCACCCAGATACGAAATGACCTGAGTTCTACCTAGAGAATACAAAGAGCGCTCTTTCCTCATCCACACGGTGTGATCTTCACCGGTACGAGGTTCAGGAGAAAACCCAGGTACGGTTACACTTTGATTAACCCGGAAATCCAAAGCTACCTTCCGAAGGGATGTAGGATGTGGTCTAAGAACTGCTTTGTCTGGGGAGTGCACCATGCTGCTCGCGGATTCTCCTGGCGGAAGCGATTGCTTGTATAAAGGCTGTCTTGGTAGAAAGATGAAACAGGGAACAACCATAACAGCTCACACGGGGGAGACGTGAGCCGAGTTAATACTCAATTCAGCTTCCACGTAGGGACTGGAGGATAAAGATTCAATCAACCTTCGACAACCTCCCTCACCAGCTTGTGTGAGAACATGGATTTACCCTGAAGAGGAGTATGGACTGATGCAAAAACTGCTCGATGTACTTTCACAGGAGAAAGATAAAAGAGGGAGTCTAAGGCAACAGATATTCTAGGATCATTTGAACATGGATTGAAACTGGGTCCACATTTCTATTAGCTGCCTATATAACGAATCTTCCCCATTTAAAGTCATAACCTCTCCCTAGTAGAGGGTTTTCCAGCACTAATGAGAATTCACTGACCCTCAATGGAACGTAACTTTTCTAGGTCCCTCAAAGTCCTATCACCCTGGCTGTTAGATATAAGATTTGAGATCTAGGGACAGGATTCTCCTCTCCTGCTGTTGGAGTAGGTCTGCTGACAACTGCAGCATTGTGTATTTGCCGTTGGATAAGTGGAGTAGCTTGGGGTACCACTGTTGTCTCCATCACGTTGCAGCAATCAAGATCGTCCAGGCAGAATCCTGTGTCCTTCTCTCTAGAACTTGGGAACTGGGGGGAGATGCAGACACAATCTAAGAGGAACTGATTTGCCAATGATTGTCTGTCCAGACCCGCTCTTGAGCAAAAACGGGGTAATTTCTTACTGAGTCTGGTGGCAAACGGAGTAATGTCCAGAAATCTCCAATCGTTGAAGATACGCCAAAATACTGAATCCTTTAGAGATTACAGTACTTAGAGAGGTGACAGTCTCTTGTGGGACGGGTCCTGGAAAGGGAGGGGATGCATGGGGACGGCCATGGGGAGGAAGTGATTTGAACTGGATGCTATAGCCTTCCCTCGCTGTATCTAATGCCATCTGTCTGAGGTGGCAGCTGTCCATACACTGTCAAATTTGGACAGATGGTCTCCAAAACCGTAGGTGGGACCTTCCGACATTGCTTCGAAGCGCTCGACTAACACGTCAAACCTGTGTCATGTTGTTCAATAGGGAAGATGTGACTGAGGAAATCTTTCTTCTCCGGGGTTTCTTTCTGTCTTGGTTCTGCAAAGACATTCGCTGTTGACAGTGAGGCTGTCTCCTCTGATTGGGGCAAGAGGAAGATGGTGGGATATGTTGCCTGTGATAGTGTAGACATTCTCCTTCTAAGGAGGTAGAAGTCGTTGTCATCTTTCTGTGGATCAAGTCTCTCTCAGTCTTGCCATTGTCTCATCCGTTTTTGCACCAAATACGCCATCCCCTGCAAAGGGTAAGTCCTCTATTGTAAAGTCCTCTATTGTATATCAAAATTGGATAGAAGATGAACATAACCAAGGATGTCTTAGAGCTACTGCAGATGCCACAGAAGTGGAAGTAGTATCGGAGACACCAAATGATCATGCCCTAAGAGCATCTTTGGCCTCGTTTTGGCTCTCCTTAATAAGGGCTGATGTTAATTTCCTCTGCCATTCTGGTAAATGTTCAATAGACATCTGCTCCCACAACTGAAACGGACACCGAGCCATCACGGCTTGGTAGCTACCTGTGCGCGTGTTTAAGGATGCAGAAAGAAAATGATTTTCTGCCCAGCGTCTCCAATTCTCCCCCCCCCCCCCCCCACCAATCCATGGAGGTGAACAGTTGAAAACCTTGATCTAGACTTTCAAGAGTTGCTGCCAGGGCCGGCGCACCCATTAGGCAACCCTAGGCAGTGGCCTAGGGCGCCAAGATTTGGGGGGCAGCCGCCGCGAGCCACTCCGCTGACTGCGGGGAAGCCGCCGCGAGCCACCCCGCTGCCCCGGGCTCCCCGCTCATCTTCCGCGGCCGATGAGTCACGGGTGGTAGTGGGGGCTGAGCTCCCGCGGGTGGGGGACCAGGCTGGGGGGGGCGGGGCGGCATTGCGGGTGGGGGGGAAGGCTGAGCTCCCGCGGGTGGGGGGAGCTGGCGGGGGGGGCAGCATGCTGTGGGGGAGGGGGCGGCACGGGGCTAGTGCAAGGAAGTTTCGCCTAGGGCGCGAAACTTCCTTGCACCGGCCCTGGTTGCTGCTAGAACCAAAGAGTCGGGCTAAGGGTGCAAATGCAAACAAGAAAATCCGTCATGTGGGATAGGACATAATTTATCTGCCTTTCCAGAAACCGGTGTGCATGAAGATCATTTGCGCCAAAGGGACTCTGCCCGTTGCCAGAGCCCTTCTACAGGCAAGGAGGCTGTAGCCTTGGCAGTAGGTGTGACGAAGCAGGGTTTTTTGTTGCTGTTGTCAATGGTTTGCATGCAGAGGGGGTGGGACTCAGTTTCCCTGCGTGTTACTGGTTTAACAAGGTGGTGGGAGAGGGAGTTTGTTACAGAGGGCCAGCGGATGGCCTGGAGAATGGATACCCCAGCAACTGGTGACCGGGAGGCCCAGCTCCAGCTGGTTCTGGCCAGTGGGAGGACAATGAGCTGAGGAGAGAGGACCCCGGTGGCCGGTTTCAGACAACGGGGGAACAAAAGATGGAAGAGGAGGCCCAGGCAGCCTGTTTACCTGGGACTGAAGTAGGGTGACCAGACGTCCCGATAAAAACGGGACTGTCCTGATTTTTAGGTCTTTGTCCCACGTTCCGACCAATGCACGGTCGGGATGTCATTTGTCCCGATATCGGGGCTTCTGCTGTTTTTTGGCTTCGCTTCTACCCTTTGTTTTTATTTGCTCGGACAACTCCGCTCCGGCCGGGTTTTTTTTTTTTTGTGCTTCCCCCACGTGTCCATCCCGATATTTTGTTGCTTTAATCTGGTCACCCTAAATTGAAGACAAAGGCTGTTGTGGGAGGTGATATAGGATGCTCGGCTGGAAGGAGGGGGCTTCTGGACTGGAATCAGACAGAGTATGGAGACAGACCCAGTTGGAGTGTGCTGAGGGTTGCTAGGCCCCAGGGCCCTGAGAACTTCCTGTGCTGGGTTCAGTCATTCAATAAATCCTTCTGTTTTACACTGGCTGAGAGTCACTGCAGGCAGAGATCAGGGTTGCATTATTCCCTCTGGGCGTGAACGCCCTGGGGGTCCATAGCACGTGGACTCCCTGAGGGGCCCATGGCAGAGAGGTGCGCTGAGGGCTGTTCCAGGAGGTGGCAGAGCCCAGGGCTTAACCCCCGAGAGTCAGGAGCGGCGCCAGCTTTTTTGCTGCCCTTGGCGGTGCCTCCAGGAGAAGCTGCCACCAAAATGCTGCTGAGGGACGTGAAATGCCACCCCCCGAATCCTGGCACACTAGATGACCGCCCAGGGTCGCCTAGTGGTAGCGCCAGCCCTGCCGAGAGCGGACCCCCAAGAAGGGCTTTCACACTGAAGGGGGTTCCTCCCATACGGAGCTGAGAGAGCCCAGGCCTGTGAGTCCGTGACAAGTGTTCTGTTACTCTTTGATCCGAACGGCCTAGATCCACAGACTGCTTTCGGGCACCAGAGAGTCCGACCTTCTAGTCTGGTAAGGGGAGAGAGAGGCGTTGGCCAGTGCGGCCAGGCCATCCAAGGAGGCACAGGGCCAGTCCTGCCAACTTGCCCAGTAGGACACACCGGCAATCCGGTATTATCTCGTGCACAAAAACATCACTTGGGGAAAGACCGTCTCGTCGGCATAAGCATGCAGCCTCGTTCCCCATCTGACAGCGGATCTAATCCTGACGCCGATAGCATCGGGTGAGCGCTGCGATGTAGGGATGCTAACCACAGAATGGTGGAGAAAAGCTCTCTCCCAGCGGCACAGTAAGGGTTCGAGGCGGTGGTGGTAATAACCCCAGAGACCTCTCTCGGTGGCACCCCTCACCTCGGTCTTTTGCCTAGCAGGAAATACAATCGGATCGGATCTGAAGAGTGGTGAGGAGCCAGATGAATTTAAGCCATAACCTTTACTATTGGCTTTGTCCAACCAGATCCGAAAATCTCTCCTGAGTCTTCAGACTTCGGATCTGTGAAAAGTGAGTGATCCGAGGAGCTGCTGGAGACTGGGGAACTCTTCTGGGGAACGGAGGGAGATGCTCCGAGGATCCATCGGTCCGGACAAATGTACCAAGGTTAAAGCCAGATCTGCGGATGAGCCGGAACTACAGCCTGGCACCGAAGCCAAGCTCCGGTTTCTGACCTGGAGGGTTTCTTGGATCCGGACATGGCCGGAGCCGATTCCAGTCTCCTATTCTTAGCCTCAGATCCCTTAGAGCTGTCAGGTCACAACACTTTAGCGACCGAGGCCTCTTGTAACGCAAGAGCTTGCAGTGTGTTCTGTCTCCCCCTCCTGGCACGAGGAGCGAACGTGCTGCACACCCGACAGCCTGCCGGCAAATGATTTTCACTCCAGCATTTCAGGCGCCAGACGTGGGCATTAGAAGACCATAGGACATGACGGACGTTTCTTAAACCCTGCTTCTTCGCCGTGACTTCCACCACGACCATAAATAATTCTGATTAACAACAAAAACTGGACTGGACTCGTACTAACTAACTTAACCTAACGACTGACTAGAACGAATTCCTCACCTGCCCCCCAACTACCATCAGGCGCGTAACTCCTAATGGATGGAAGGTGGTTCACGTCCGAACACGGTGGCAGTTGGAAAGACCTGAGGGGGCAGCGCTGCCTATGTCCCACCAATGGCCATGCCCCCCCCCCCCCCCCCCCCAGCATGCTCGGGCACTGAGGGCAGGAGGGGGAAGGGCAGGGGCCAGGCACCGCGAACAGGGCCTGCCACCATCACTGTCCCAGCTGTGCCCGGTCGGCACATCCCGAGAATGGGAATATGCAGAGGCCACTTGAAGAAGGATAGGAGGCTCCAGCCAAGGGCCCTGTACCAGGGACCGGCCCCGCCCAGCCTGGGGCAAACAGCCCCCGGCCTGGGCCCAGAGACCAGCCCTGCCCAACCCGGGGAAAACACTCCCCGGCCTGGGCCCAGGGACTGGCCCCATCCCGCCTGGGCCGAACATCCGCCAGCCTGGGCCCAGGGTCCTGCCCCCCAGGCCAGGAACAGGACCCCCAAGTCCCCATTATTGGGGACTTGACACCCTCCCACCCCAAAAAAACCATTATTGGGGCACAGGCCTCAGTACCCCCCCAACCTCCAACCTTGAGGGCACAGGACTGAATCCCCGAACCCCTCACGAGGGCAAAGGCTTCCCGACTCCCTCTGGTGCAGCCCTAGTGCCCCCCCCTCCAATTCCTGGCCCCTGGCTCAGCTCCCCCGGGCCCCCCTCACCTCAAAGATGCCCTGCCGTTTGCTCAGGCTGCCCTTGTCCAGGCTCCAGAAGTAGATGTGCGACTTCCCGCAGGTGATGAGCAGCGTCGGCTCCGTGGGGTGGAAGGTGGCGGCCAGGACCGACTCGTTTGAGCACTGCGGGGGAGGGAGAGCGTGAGGGGGGGGGGGCGGGTGCCAGGGGAAACGTAGGGGGGATATCGGGGGGGGGGAGGAGGAGGTTACCTTGACGTCAGCGATTTTCTGCTCCTTCTGCCAGTCCCACACCGACAGCACGTGCTCATTGGAGTCATCGACGGCACACAGCAGCCCCCCGCCGTTCTGCGGAGAGGTGGGGGACTCAGATGGGGTCACCCCCCACTGTGCAGATGCCCTCTGCCTGCTGCCCCCCCCACTGTGCACATGTCCCCCCATGCCCTCTGACCCCCGACACTGCGCCCTCTGACCCCCTCAACGATGCCCCCCCTGCTCACCAGCTCTCCCCCCATTCTCCTGCCATTCCCAGCACTTCAGCCCCAGCCCCCCTTCTCTGCTGGGGGGAGAGGGGGGGAGTACAGGATCATTGGCTCCCTTTCAAAGGGGGGAAGGGCTGGCTCAGTGGGGCAGGGGCTCCCCCCCCCACCCCCGAGCAAGGCGGTCGCCCCTTGTGTCTTCCCAGGGCCCTGCAACCAGGAGACTCACCCAGCCAAGCGCCAGCTCCCCCCCGCTCCCCAAGACTGAGAGACAGGAGGGAGCCCCCCACTCCTTGCACCCCAGAACCCCCCAGCCCAACAGACTCCTCCTGCACCCCCAGAACCCCTAACCCAGTGCATCCCCTGTGGTGCAACGCAGTCCCTTGCACCCCAAGACAGGAGGCAGAGGGAAAGGGACCACCTGATGGGGCAGGCCATGGGGAGGAGTCTGCAAGGGAGGGGGTGAAGGGGCCAAAGGGAAGGGTCAGGGGAGGTCGAGGGGGAGGTGAGAGGGCACAGCTGAGGTGATGGGGCAGTGTCGGGGCAGATAATAGGTGAGGGGGACAGGGACAGGTAACCGGCAAAAGAGGCGGGGCCAGGTAACCGGCAAAGGGGGCGGGGCCGGGGCAGGTCACTTACGGACTTCGAGAATCCCACGCAGCTCACGGCTCGGTCGAAGGCTCCCAGGCCCAGCACGTGCAGCGTGTTCAGGCTGACCGAGTCCCAGACCCGCACGTGGGGCAGTAGCGGCTGCAGGAGAAACGGGGGGGGGGGGGGGGGGGAGTGTGTGTGAAGGGGGGGGAGAGAGACCATCAGCCTGGCCCAGCCCCCACACTGCTCACTGGGGGCAGGATCAAATCCCCCCAGCGGCCGCTGGGCCTGGGGAGACACCCCCCGGGAGACCCCTCCCCCTTTGCTATTGCCACTTCCATAACCCCACACCCAGGGACTGGCATTTTCCTGGCACGGCCCCCCCATACGCATCTGCCCTGTCCCATTGCAGACCCCCGGTGCCCCCCATCTCCTCACCTTGCCGTCCTTGGATGTCCCGGCCACCTGCCCGGTTGCTATGGTTACCATGTCGGGGTGCACGGCCAGGCTAGGAGAGAGAGGAGCAAGTTCAGGCCCCACAAGTGACACGAACTGCTGGGTCTCAGCTCTCCATGGGCGCTGGGGCAGCTCTCCCTCCCCCGTCATCCAACCTACCTTGGGGCAAGATGAGCCGGGGGATTGAAGTTCTGTCCTCCCCTTCCCCTTCATTTGCTGTCACTAATGCCTTGGGGGGGCTGCTTGGGGGTGGGGGTGGGACACGGGGCCTTTCCCCTCTAGGAGGCGCTGGCTCTGATCCAGGACAGACCCATGTGCTGCTGCAGCCGCGTGTGACACCTCCCCCCCAGCACCTCCACCCAGTGGGGCGCTGGGGCCCTCCAAGGACTAGCTTGCCGTGGGCCCCCTGCCCCTCACCACTTGATGTCGTCGTTGTGGCCCAGGTAGTGGCGCTGGCGCTGCTCCTCCACGCTGTACAGCACGGCCACGGCCGCCACGAAATAGACGATCTCCCCCGTGGGCAGCAGGAAGAGGTTGGCCCGGCAATCACGGCCCCGGTACCCGTAGCTGGGGCGACAGGTCAAGGAAAAGACGGCAAGGTGGCCCCCCTTGTGTCTGCCCACCCTGCCCCTCAGGGATCTTCGCTCTGCCGCCAATAACCCTGCAGCCCCCTCAACGCCATGAGAGGCGGAAACTGAGGCACCAAGCGATGTCACCTGCCCCTTCCCAGTCACCCAGGAGTCCTGGTTCCCAGCCCCCTGCTCTAACCACTAGACCCCACTCCCATCCCAGAGCCAGGGATAGAACCCAGGAGTGCTGCCTCCCAGCCCCCTGCTCTAACCGCTAGACACCACTCCCCACCCCGAGCTGGGGCTAGAATCAGGAGTCCTGGCTCCCAGCCCCCCTGCTCTAACCACTAGGTCCCACTCCCTTCCCAGAGCCAGGGATAGAACCAGGAATCCTGGCTCCCCGCCCCCTGCTCTAACCACTAGCCACCACTCCCATCCCAGAGCCAGGGATAGAACCCAGGAGTCCAGGCTCCCAGCCCCCTGCTCTAACCACTAGACCCCTCCCCCCGAGCCGGGATAGAACCCAGGAGTCCTGGCTCCCAGTCCAGTGCCAGTTGTTAAGCTCTGTTTGCCTCCCCGGGCTTTCCAGCAGGCATCACAAAGTGCGTGGCCCCTGGTTATACTGGTGTAACCGGTCAAACGTCTCTGTATAAACAGGGCTCTAGGGGGTCAAAAAAGTTTTGCTTAAAAATATTTCATTTTAAACGTGTGGTTGTTCCCCCTGCCCAGCCATGGGGCCCAATCCACCCATCTGTGGGGGGTGGGGGGCACCGCGGGCGGCGGATACACCCAGTCCAGCTTCAGCTTCTTGGGCGGCAGTTCCAGTTTGGTGTCCAGGCTGTAGGTGGTGACGAGGGCGTCGGGGACGTACATGGGGATGGGACGGCCCCGCAGGAACATCTTCACGTAGCCATCCTCTGCGGAAGGACAGGGCTCATGGGGTGGGGGGAGGGAGCCACTGCCTTTGCCCCCAGGCCTGGCAGCCATCCCCCCCCACCCCCACCCCGGCTCAGATCTACCCACCCCCGGCCCTGCAGCCAGACTCCCGCGCACCTCTCCCCACCCTCCCACACAATCCAGGGCTCTCCTCCCCCACACCTGTTCATCAGGGGCCTCCCCATCCTGCCCCCTCCCAGCTGCCCCATAACTCCCCCACACACACCTGACCCTGCCAGGCCCTTTCCCAGCATGCACCCACTCACCAGCGCTGAAGGTGGCCTCCTTGGGTTTGCTGCAGGTGAGAACCGGAGATATTACATCCAGACTGGCACCCCGTCACACCACCCCCTCCCCGCATCAGCAGGGAGCAGCGTCCCCACCCCCACCCCGGCGTGGGCCATGTCCCCTGCACTGGGGCCAGCACAGCTGGGGATTAGGACCTCCCAAAACACCCATGGCCACCTCCCTCAGGCCTCTGGTGGCCAATGAAAGTGTGTGTGTGGGGCCCTCTGACCACGGGGCTCAGAGATCCCACCCCCACCCCACAGACCCCTGCCCCCGACACAGTCACACGCCCATCCCCCCTGTGGCCAGGATGGAAACTCCCAGCAGAGAAGGGGTTAAGGCTCCGGGCACAGGGCGGCTCCGGCTCCCTGCCCATCTGCCGCAGCTTTTATCTCCATCCTGCAAGGGGCCCAACGGTTGGAGCTGGCGGCAGGCCCCACTGCGCCAGCCTGCCCCTCCCCCAGCCTGCCCCACAACTCTTCCCCCCTTCCCAAGCCTGCCCCTCCCCCATTCCTCCACTCCATCAGCCTGCCCCACAACTCTTCCCTGCTTCCCAAGCCTGCCCCTCCCCCGTTCCCCCACTGCGCCAGCCTGCCCTTCCCCCAACCAGCCCCACAACTCTTCCTCCACTGCGCCAGCCTGCCCCTCCCCCAGCCAGCCCTCAACTCTTCCCCTCCCCTGTCCCCCAGACAGCCCCACAACTCTTCCCCCTCTTCCCCAGCCTGCCCCTCCCCCAGCCCCCCACTGCACCAGCCTGCCCCTCCCCCAGCCTGCCCCACAACTCTTCCCTTTCCCCCTCCCCCAGCCAGCCCCACAACTCTTCCCCTCCCCCAGCCAGCCCCACAACTCTTCCCCAGCTAGCCCCACGACTCTTCCCCCTGTGCCAGCCTGCCCCTCCCCCAGCCAGCCCCACAGCTCTTCCCCTCTCCCCTTCCCCAGCCAGCCCAACTCTTCCCCCACTGTTCCAGCCTGCCCCTCCCCCACCCTTCCCCAGCACTTTCCAGCCCCACTGCCCCTCCCCCACCCCTCTGCACCAGCCTGCCCCTCCCCCAGCACCAGACAGCCTCACTGCTCCTCCCCCACCCCCATTACACTAGCCTGTGTCACTGCCCCTCTTCTGCCCCACCAGCCTGCCCCCCCCCCCCCGAGACCCTGACTGTGCCAGCCGGAGCCACAGCCCCTGCCCCGCTGCACCCGCCCGCCCCACACCATCACCTCCCCCACAGCACCAGCCGGCCCCACGACCCCTCCCCCACCCACCAGTCTATCCCATCAGCCTGTTGATCCCCATTGCACCAGCCTGCCCCACAGCCCCCACCTGCCCTTCCCCGCTGCACTAGCTTGGCCCGGCTCTCTCAGCCAGGACCCCCCACCTGCCCCACTTCCCCTGGGCACCCCGCACCACCCCCGACCCCGGCAGTCTCTGGAGGCGCACTGGGGCCCGACCCCGCTGCACCCCGATCGGGGTGGGGGGGGAGCCTGAGCTCCAGCGATGGGGGGATGTGGCTCCCTACAGGCTGCAGCGGCTCCCCCAGGGGAGGGGGCCCGTGACCCAGCCCGGGACAGGGAAAGGGGCGGGCCCGGGGGCCCATCCAGGAAGCGCGGGCAGGCGGGGGGAGAGACGGGGGTACGGGGGTGCAGGGGGGGGGTTACCTGGGGCCGGCCCCGGCCCCTGCCGCTGCCTTTCGCATGTTGCCGGCTGCGCTGCGGTCCCGGGCTGCGGGGCGGAGCTGCGGGCTGGGGCCAGGCGCTTCCCGGACGGGCCGAGTCCGGCTCCACCCCCGGGAGGCTGGAAGGGAGCCCCGGCGCGGTCCCTCCTCCCGGCCCACCGCAGCGAGACACCCCGCCCCTGGGTCCCGTCCCCCCAGCACCGGGTCCCCCACGGGCCGGGACCCCGAGTCCCCCCAGCATCCGAGTCCCCCCCCCCAGCGCCGGGACCCCGAGTCCCCCCAGCATCCGAGTCCCCCCCCCAGCGCCGGGACCCCGAGTCCCCCCAGCATCCGAGCTCCCCCCCCAGCGCCGGGACCCCGAGTCCCCCCAGCCCCTGGGTCCCTCCCAGGCCAGGACCCCCCCAGGCCGCGACCCCGAGTTCCCCCAGCACCCGGGTCCCCCCCCCCAGGCCAGGACCCTGAGTTCCCCCAGCATCCGAGTCCCCCACTCCCCAGGCCAGGACCCTGAGTTCCCCCAGCATCCGAGTCCCACCCCCCCCCCCCAGCGCCGAGACCCCGAGTCCCCCCAGCCCCTGGGTCCCCCCCCAGGCCAGGACCCCCCCAGGCCAGGACCCCGCGTTCCCCCAGCACCAGGGTCCCATCCTAGTCCATCCTCCCCAGCATCTGGCCTCCCAGTCCCCCCTCCTTGCCCCCAGGTCCCCCCCCAGCACCCGGACCTAGAGTCCTCCCCCCAGCCCCTGGGTCCCCTCCAGCACCCAGACCCCAAATCCCCCCCAGCACGTGGATTTTGAGTCCACCCCCAGTGCCGAGATCCCCCCCATGCCGGGTCTCCCAGTTGCCCCTGCCCCCAGCACCCAGGTCCCCCTCAACACCCAGACACCGAGTCCCTCCCAGTGCCCAGATCCAGAATCACCCCCAGTCCCTGACAACCCCACAGTGCCCTGAACCCAAGTCCGGCCTCCCAGTCCCCCCCGCCAGCACACGGGTCCCTCCAGCGTCCGGCCTCCCAGTCCCCCCGCCAGCACACGGGTGCCTCCAGCGTCCGGCCTCCCAGTCCCCCCGCCAGCACACGGGTCCCTCCAGCGTCCGGCTTCCCAGTCCCCCCGCCAGCACACGGGTCCCTCCAGCGTCCGGCCTCCCAGTCCCCCCGCCAGCACACGGGTCCCTCCAGCGTCCGGCCTCCCAGTCCCCCCGCCAGCACACGGGTGCCTCCAGCGTCCGGCCTCCCAGTCCCCCCGCCAGCACACGGGTCCCTCCAGCGTCCGGCCTCCCAGTCCCCCCGCCAGCACACGGGTCCCTCCAGCGTCCGGCCTCCCAGTCCCCCCGCCAGCACACGGGTCCCTCCAGCGTCCGGCCTCCCAGTCCCCCCGCCAGCACACGGGTCCCTCCAGCGTCCGGCCTCCCAGTCCCCCCGCCAGCACACGGGTCCCTCCAGCGTCCGGCCTCCCAGTCCCCCCGCCAGCACACGGGTCCCTCCAGCGTCCGGCCTCCCAGTCCCCCCGCCAGCACACGGGTCCCTCCAGCGTCCGGCCTCCCAGTCCCCCCGCCAGCACACGGGGCCCTCCAGCGTCCTGCCTCCCAGTCCCCCCGCCAGCACACGGGGCCCTCCAGCGTCCTGCCTCCCAGTCCCCCCGCCAGCACACGGGGCCCTTCAGCGTCTGGCCTCCCAGTCCCCCGACCCTCTGGGTCACCCCACTGCCCAGACCCTGGACCCCTGCACTCGAAGTCACCCCCAGCCCCTCAGTGCCTGGCCCCTCACAACCCCAGTGCCCCAGCACCTGGCCCCTGAGTCACCCCCAGTGCCCAGACCCGGACTCACCACCAGTCCTGGACCCCCATGCCTGGACTCTTAGTCACCGCCAGTGGCAGACCCCCCCCCACATGAAGTCACCCCCAGCCTCCAGTGGCAGCCCTCCAGAGCTGGACCCCCACATCCTGAATCACCCCCAGTTTTCAGACCCACTGCTTCATGTGTCACCCCAGCCACCCACAGTGCCCGATCCCCATACTCCAGGTCACCCCAGTACCAGCCCCCCAGTGCTGGCTTGAGTCACCCCCAGACATCTCCAGTGCTAGCCCTCTAGTGCCAGGGATTCTGCTCCCCAAGGAATCCCGAGCCCCTCCCAGACATGTACCCTGTCCCTCCCATAGTGCCAGACCTCCCCGAGTGCTGGCCCACCCACACCGCCAATCACCCCCAGACCCCCTTACCTCTCCAGACACTCCTAGCACCAACCCCCCAGTGCTAGGCCCCACCTCCCTATCCCTCCTGTAGTGCCAGGTCCCCAGGCCCCCAGCCACCCAGTGTCAGGCCCCCCACACCCGTGAGTCACCCACAGGCCCTCAGACATCCCTAGGGCCAACCCCCACAGTGCCAAGTCTTCCTGGCTCACCCTCAGCCCCCCAATCCCTTTATCACCCCCCCGAAACCCTCCAATGATAGGTCCCCAGCACCTTCAGATATCCCTCCTACACACCTCCAGTGCAGGACCCCCCAGTTCCCCAGGGCCCCCAGCTCCCCTTAGCCTTAAATCACCCAAGGGCTGGGCCCCCAACCCACTGAGCACCCCTAGGCCCCTCTCAACCCTGCAAAGGGCCCCTGACACCAAGCCTCCAGCTCCCCCAGAGTCACACTGGGGCCCGAACCCCAATGCACCCCAGCATCCTGACCCTCCCCAGTGCCACCTCCATGCTGAGCTCCCCCAGCGTGGTGCTGGGGCCCGGTACCCCACTCGCACAGTACGCCCTGAACCTGCCCCCCCAACAGGCCCCAAACACGAACACCAGAGCCAACCTGGCACTGGGTCCCAGCCTCCTGACCCACCCCAGCCTCACCCCTGGACTGCCCCAGCTCTGGGGGCCTCACGGAGTCCTGGGAGCGGTTTCTCTTGACGCCGTCTGGCTGGGTTGCCCCAGGGCCTGTCCCTCTGAGCCTGGCCCACCCCGGCATCCCCGAGCTCAGATGGGGCCTGGCTCCCAAGCCCAATTCCACCCGACAGCCTGGCTCCGAGCCGTGGGCCTGGCCTGGGGCTCTCCCTCTCTCATCGCTCCCCCCAGCGCTACTGGACGGCCTGGGTGCCATTTGGTGACTGGCTGGCTGCCCGCCCTGCGCCCCATCCCAGCCCCACCGGGGGGCTCTGGGAGGCAGGTCCCAGGGGAGCTGCTGGCCCAACTGAGCCACCCACTTGCCGCTGAACCCCTTCCAGGGACAGGCTAGTGCCCTCGGGGGGGTGGGGGGTAGGGGGCTCTGCAGCAGGAGGGGGGCCTGTCCCCATAGGGTCTCTCTGGGCATCAGGGCTAGTGCAGCGCGGCTTGGCGCCCTCTAGTGGCTGCAATCCGTGTCTGGCCGCTCTGGGGCCCGATCCTGTAGCTCCGGCGGCAGAGCCTTGAGCCGTCAGATCCTGAGGTTGCAGGTTTGGTCCCCGCCATGGGTGGTCGCGGTTCCTTGGGCGCAGCGCCATCGCCCCATGGCACAGCCTAGGTCCTAGCGCGGCGAGGAGGAAGCCCAGCCGGCACTGCCGCCGATAGCAAGGAGGGCGCAGGGTTCAGAGCACGGGTAGGAGCCTGGCAGAGACGGGTGCAGCCTGGGGCAGGGGGGTGCAGGAGGAAGGGTGGGGTCTGAGACACGTACCCTTCGCGCTGCCCGCTGCAGGAGCTGCTGGACGAGGTGGTGCGGCTCCTCTGCTCTCTGAAACAGTCGCGTCTGAGCGCGGCCGGCCGCTCCAGGGAGGGGCACCTGTGCCCGCTGCAGGAGAGAGAGCATCAGCCAGCCGGAAGGGGGCCAGCCAGGGGGCAGGGGGCAGCCAGCCGGACAGCAGGGGGCACAGCACAGGAGCGCAAAAGAGGCACACGGGGGGGGGGAGCGAGTGGAAGTGGGGGTGTGAGGGGTGGGCTGCAGGGGCTGAGTACCAGGATGGGGCAGGAGCCCCATGTCATTGCTGGGGGGCTGCACAGCGGGTCAGGCTGGGTTTGCCTGGGCATTTCATTTCCCAGTGCACCACTCCCCCCCCCCCGCCGCCCCGCCCATTACATCTGTGAACGCGCCGCCCCGTCTCTGTGTGACCAGGCAGCGGGGGCCATGGTGAGATCCCGCCCCCCACCCCCAGAAGTGGCTGCGGTGGAGGAGTCATGGGTGAAGCAGCAGAGGAGGCAGGACGTGAGCCCGAGGCTGCTGGCCCCGGGGGGGTGCGGCGGAAGCCATGCCACAGCGACAGGGAGCCTGGGCACATCAGTGCTGACAGACGGAGACCCCCCCCCCCCCCCGCTACACACGACCCCGGAGCCCACATGGCAACCTGTCCCCCCTCCCCACCCCAACACGGGCCGCACACATGGACACACAGACAGCCCCAGCCCAGGTCCCCAGACACACGCTGCAGAGATACAGACTCTCCAAAGCTGCTACAGCCCCCCATGCACTGTACCTATACAGCCCCCCCCCCCCGACCCTAGTGCCCCCTGTGCCCGCCGGGGACCCAGCTACACCCCAGCGTCCGACACGTGCACCCCCGCTCGGCAAACCCCAAACCAGCCGGCTGGCGCTAGGCGGCATTAACCCCCGGAGTACCGGACGTGGGGACGGGGAAGCCAGTGAAACCCTAATGTCCCTCCCTCCTGGGGCTGGCGCTGAGAGGTAGAGCACGGGAGGGGGCGGCCTGGCTGGAAACGCAGGCCCAGCCAGGATCACACAGGATCTGGCCCTTGCATCTCGCCTTCCTCCATCTCTAGCTCTACAGCAGCCCCCCGGCGTCCCATCCCCCCCACCGGGCTGTTAGCCCCCCCAGAGACTCGCACGCTGACTGCGCTGGGAGACAGCAGCGGGAGCAAGCGAAGCAGGAGCAGCTGTTGCTGTGGAGCATTTGGGGCCCAATTCTGCCCCCACCAAAGTGGGGTCGGCGGGTCGGCGCTGCTCACCCCCATGGGAGCAGGACAGGATCCCAGCTGGGGTTTGTCGCCCACTGCTTGCTGCAGCACCGCTCACGGGCCTGGAGCTGCTTGGTCAGTTCTAGGCCCGTTAGCAGCTGGCCCAGGGGAGCAATGCAGGATGGGTCTGGAGAGACGGGGAGACCTGCCAACGGCACCTTCCCACCACAGCTGCTGGGTGCTCCCAGTGACTGAGCCCTCATGTGCCCAGCCAAACCCCAGCAGCTATGCTGTAGCCCCACCCACTGGGCCACACTGCAGCCCCTAGTCCCTCCCACTGGGCCACGCTGCAGCCCCCAGCCCTGCCCACTGGGCCACGCTGCAGCCCCCCTAGCCCCGCCCACTGGGCCATGCTGCAGCCCCCCAGCCCCACCCACTGGGCCACGCTGCAGCCCCCCCAGCCCCACCCACTGGGCCACGCTGCAGCCCCTAGCCCCACCCACTGGGCCACGCTGCAGCCCCTAGTCCCGCCCACTGGGCCATGCTGCAGCCCCCCCAGCCCCGCCCACTGGGCCACGCTGCAGCCCCTAGCCCCGCCCACTGGGCCATGCTGCAGCCCCTAGCCCCGCCCACTGGGCCACGCTGCAGCTCCCCCAGCCCTGCCCACTGGGCCACGCTGCAGCCCCTAGTCCCGCCCACTGGGCCATACTGCAGCCCCTAGCTCTGCCCCCCAGGCCGTACTGCTGCCCCAGCCCCCATTTCTGGGGCTGTACTACAGCTCCCCCTCCCCCAGGGCCCTGATGCAGAAGGTTCCTTGCCCCACAGTGTCCCAAGGGGCCTCCCAGTCCAGGAGGGGAGTGTGACACTGCCCCCCACACCAGCAGCTGCCCTGCATCTCAGCCCCCACCCTCCAGCGCAGGGTGGGCTGGGCCCAGCGCTTACCTCCTCGCGGCACCGTGGGCTGGCTCTCTCTTGGGGGACGACGGGGAGGTGGAGTAACCCCCGGATCTCTTCTGCGGCAGGATCCCGTTGCTGAGGATGGGCTTGGAGGGCAGCCCCTTGAGCAGCTGGCACACTGCAGGGGTGGGGAGACAGAGCGGGAGGGCGGGGGGGGTCACTGCTCAGAGCCTCAGCCCCCACCGGCCCCTGTACTGCTGGGGAGCTCTTCCCGCAGCCTCTGTCGTTCCCAATGCAGGGTGGGTAGGAAGGGACTCCCAGGAGGCGGACCCGGGCTCCCTGGGGGGCTAGCCCCTCCCTGTTGGCTCAGCCCCACAGGCTCGCCCAACAGCCCCACCCCCCCCCAGCATGGCCTCAGCCCCAGGGCGCCGGGTGTGTTCCATGCCCCATGGTGGGGAGCGAGGGCAGCAAGGGAAGCCCTTACCTCCTTCTAGAGCAGGAGGGGTCCAGGCTGGGCCCTGGGACCCCGGGAGCCAGGGGCTACTGCCAGCTGTGGGGCTGTCAGAGCCGCCCTCCTGGTTTGGCTGTGGATCTTAGAGGGGGGGGCACGCACCTTGTCCAGGCCCCAGGGGGCTGTGGCAGGATGGACCCTGGGGCTGCAGTGCTGTGTGGGCAGGCGGCTCGCCTGGCCTGACCCAGCCCCCTCAGGGCTCTCGATCTGAGCCGAACATGTGGGGCAGCTGAGCCTGTGCAGTGGCTGTGGATGTTCCCCATGGCAGGGGCGAGGGTGCTGATCCTGCTCGGAACAGGCTCGGCGAAGCAGGTGACCGGATCCAAGGGAAGCGAGAAGGACTCTCTGGGAAGAGAGCACCCAGGGTGTGGGCTGAGCAGCCTGGAGGGAGGAGCTCTGGAGCCCGGTACCTTTTGTGGGCCCCTTCCTCTGCAGGCTGAGTCCGTTCTCTTCACAGGCGCTCAGGCGCCGCAGCACGTCGGCCAGCGCCGCCTTCAGCACCTGGATCTCATCCTCCTGCAGCTGCAGCCGCTGCTCCAGGTAAGAGATGCGGTCGTCCACCTCCATCCCGCTGGTGCCTGACAGGTTATCATCTGGGGGGGCAAGCGGCGGGACCAATGAGCTGCTGCCCTGGCATCTGGTGCCCTCCTGCTCCCCCCCAACAGAAACGCCCGCCTGGCATCCCCACCCGCAGCATGACATCATCATCAATGCCCTGGAAGCGGGGGTGGAGGGAGGAGCTCTGACTCCCAGCTGATGTGAAAGTGGGAGGAGCTGCCGGCTCAGAGGTGGGACCCAGGAGCCCAAGCCACATTAGTATCTGTGCCCCACATAGGCGCTAACTTTCCCCAGCGCCGGTGAGTGCTTGCGCCTCCCCGCCCCAACTCCACCCCTTCCCTGCCCCTGTCCCGCCCCCATTCCAACCCCTTCCCCAAAGTCCCCACCCCAACTCTGCCCCCTCCCTACCCCTATTTGACCCCTCCCCCAAATCCCCGCCCCAGCCCCGCCTCTTCCTCGAGTGCGCCGCGTTCCCCCTTCTCCCCCCTCCCTCCCAGCCGTGCGAAACACGGCGCGCTAAGGGGAGGAGGCGGAGGTGAGCTGGGCGGGGGGGGACGGGGGACGGGGAGCTGGCACCCACCAATTTTTCCCTGTGGGTGCTCCCGCCCCGGAGCACCCACGGAGTCAGCGCCTATGGTACCCCAGCCTGTCGCACGGGCCTGGTAAAACATGACGCAGGCTGGACGCAAGGGAGCCCTGTGGCCCGGGGAGGGGCACTGAGCTGCCAGCTGGCAGGCTGGGGTCTCTGATGCCAGCTCTTCATATTCTGTGCACTGCCCCACCCTTATTACCTGAGCCCCCTGGCTCCCTGGCCCTCCCCCGGCCTTAGTGCAGAGTGATCCCTCCCGCACAGCCAAGGTAACTGAGAGAATAGCCAGGGTCGCAGCAGGCAGAGCTGGGAACAGACCCCGAATTCAACAGGCCAAAGTCTCAGTGCAAAGCGTTCCCGAGGCTGCTCCGGCCTCTGTGCTAATGGGCATTGTCCTAGCGGGTGGGGTAGACGCTCAGGCTTTTAGGTACCAACCCCCCGCAGATAATCCAGACGGGCATTGTTACACTTGGCTGTGCTGTCTCTAACCACTAGACCCTACACTCCTCCCAGAGCCAGGGGTAGAACCCAGGGGGAGTCCTGACTCCCAGCCCCCTGCTGTAACCACCAGACCCCACTCCCCTCCCAGAGTCAGGCAGAGATCCCAGGGGGAGTCCTGACAACCAGAGAGGGCAGAATCCTGGGGATCGGGCTGGAGGGGATGATCCTGCCCCAGGGGGAATGGAGGGGGTGCTCCTGCCCGGGCCTATGGGGCAGCGGTGGTGGAAGGGGTGAACCGGTCTGAAATGAACAAGATGAAATTCAATACAGACAAGTGCCAAGTACTTCACTTAGGAAGGAAAAATCCAACGCCCAAGTACGAAGTGGGACCTGGCTGGTTAGGTAGCAGGGCTGCTGGAAACGATCCGGGTTCTAGTGGATCACAAAGTAAATATGAGCCATCACTGGGATGCAGCTGCCGAAAGGGCCAATATCATTCTGGGTGTGTTGCAGGTAAGACACGGGAGGTACAGGCAGTCCTCGACCTTATGACGTTAGAGTTATGACGAATGGCACTTACAATGGTTCTACATTGACACCCTGATTCGACTTACGACTATAGGTTTCGAGTTTACGACACTCAGTCCCGCAATGGAGTAGATTGTGGTTCCGAGTTCCGATGTTCCAAATCATAGAATCATAGAAGATCGGGGTTGGAAGGGACCTCAGGAGGTCATCTAGTCCAACCCCCTGCTCAAAGCAGGACCAAACCCAACTAGATCATCCCAGCCAGGGCTTTGTCAAGCCTGACCTTAAAAACATCTAAGGAAGGAGATTCCACCACCTCCCTAGGTAACCCATTCCAGTGCTTCACCACCCTCCTAGTGAAATAGTGTTTCCTAATATCCAACCTAGACCTCCCTCAGTACAACTTGAGACCATTACTCCTTGTTCTCTCATCTGCCACCACTGAGAACAGCCTAGTTCCATCCTCTTTGGAACCCCCTTCAGGTAGTTGAAGGCTGCTATCAAATCCGCCCTCTCTTCTTTTCTGCAGACTAAATAACCCCAGTTCCCTCAGTCTCTCCTCATAAGTCATGTGCCCCAGCCCCCTAATCATTGTTGTTGCCCTCCGCTGGATTGTCTTCAATTTGTCCACATCCCTTCTGTAGTGGGGGGCCCAAAACTGGTTGCAATACTCCAGGTGTGGCCTCACCAGTGCCGAATAAAGGGGAATAATCACTTCCCTCGATCTGCTGGCAATGTTCCTACTAATGTAGCCCAATATGCCATTGGCCTTCTTGGCAACAAGGGCACACTGCTGACTCATATCCAGCTTCTCGTCCAGTGTAATCCCCAGGTCCTTTTCTGCAGAACTGCTGCTTATCAAGTCAGTCCCCAGCCTGTAGCGGTGCATGGGATTCTTCCTTCCTAAGTGCAGGACTCTGCACTTGTCCTTGTTGAACCTCATCAGATTTCTTTTGGCCCAATTCTCCAATTTCTCTAGGTCACTCTGGACCCTATCCCTACCCTCCAGCATATCTACCTCTCCCCCCGGTTTAGTGTCATCCGTGAACTTGCTGAGGGTGCAATCCATCCCATCATCCAGATCATTAATAAAGATGTTGAACAAAACCAGCCCCCAGACAGATCCCTGGGGCACTCCGCTTGATACCGGCTGCCAACTAGACATTGAGCCATTGATCACTCACTACCGGTTGAGCCCAACAATCAAGCCAGCTTTCTATCCACCTTATAGTCCATTCATCCAGCCCATACTTTTTTAACTTGCTGGCAAGAACACTGTGGGAGACCCTATCAAAAGCTTTGCTAAAGTCAAGATATATCACGACCACCGATTTCCCCATATCCACAGAGCCAGTTTTCTCATCATGGAATGCAATCAACTTGGTCAGGCATGACTTGCCCTTGGTGAATCCATGACTTACGATGCAATCGTAAGGAACCAATTGTGTCGTAAGTCCGAGGACTGTCCGTAATTGTCCCTGGGGAGCATAGGCGCCGATGCCATGGGTGCTCCGGAGCTGGAGTACCCACGGGGAAAAATTGGTGGGTGCTCAGCTCCCCGCCGGCCCCCCCACCCGCGCCCAACTCACCTTCCGGGTTCCCGCCGAAAAGCCGCGGCTTTTTTTAGCCCAGCCGCCCGCCTCTCAGCTGTGCGGCGGGCCTCCCCATACCCCTCCTCCGAGGCGCCGCCCCACTGCGCTTTCCCCTCTGCCCCCGCCGCCCCGCCACACAGCTGAGAGGTGGGCGGCTGGGCTAAAAAAAGCTGCGGCTTTTCAACTGGGCTAAAAAAAGCCACGGCTTTTCGGCGGGAACCCGGAAGGTGAGTTGGGTGTGGGTGCGGGGTGCTCAGCACCTACCAATTTTTCCCTGGGGGAGGAGGTGGGGGCGGGGATTTGGGGCCGGGGCGGGGCCAGGGGTGGAGCTGGGGCAGGGCCGGGGTGGAGTTGGTGGGGGCCGGGGCACGAGCACCCACCGGTGCCGACAAAAGTCAGTGCCTACGCTGGGGAGGGCTCAGCTGGGGGGCTGGGCCCAGCTCTGAGCGCCGCCCTTTAGGCTGTTATAGAGCGGACGAGGACCGATTGGTCTCCATGCCCACAGAAGGTAGGGCAAGCAGCGATGGGCTTACGCTGCAGCAAGGGGGCTCTAGGGTAGAGATTAGCACAAACTCTCTCGCTCTCAGGGGAGTTCAGCTCTGGGACGGACCCCGAGGGAGGCGGGGGGATCCCCGTCACTGGCCAGGTCACACTGACCCCTGCCAGGGCTAGTCTAGGGTGACTTGGTCCAGTCTCAGCGCAGGGGGCTGGAGCTGATGACCTCTGGAGGGCCCTTCCAGCCCCACATTTCTATGATTCTATCCTGCCCCAGGGCATGGGGTGGAGGAGCTAATGGCCGGTCCGGGCACAGACCCGCACCCAGCTGCTCCCCCTCCCAGGGCCCAGCACTCTGCTGTGAGCCCATCAGTGGGCGTGGCCAGGTCCCAGCTGTTCCTTGTAGGTGGAGCAGCAGCAGCACCCCCTGGGGTCACGAGGTGAGTGAGCGACAGGCCCACCCAGAAAGGGAGACGGGGGAAGGTACTGAGGGATGGCGGGAGAGCTTGCAGGGACAGATGGATGCTGCAGAGGGATGGACAGACAGAGGTGGCAGTTGTTTGGACAAGACCCGCCCCCCCGGCTGTCACCTGCTGCCCCCACTGCGCTGCCCCCCCAGAGCTGTGCAGCATACAGAGTGCTCTGAGATCCCATCGGATAGCGGCTGCCAGGCGGGCAGCGCGACATGCCGCCCATCGCGGAGGGAGGAGCCTCGGCCCTTCGTTCATAATCTCGGTTCTCAGTCGGGATTTCAGATCCCCACTACCTGTCCCAGGGAAACATCCGCTCTCCCCGTGGCTGCAAAGGGGACGTGACCCCTGCAGCCTCTGCCTGCATCTGCAGACGGCCTGGAATGACAGCTCTGAGCAGGCGAGCTGCTCCCATTCAGTTCCATTGGGTGTTAACTCTGAAACCTGCTGATGACACATGAATGGTTGTTGGTGGGATCATCCTCCCCCTCTCAAAGTTTTAAGTCCCCTCCATCTGGCCCAAAATGGGACGAGAGAGAGGAGTCACCTCCCCGCCCCCAACTATAACCCCCTGCTGCCCCATGGATCCCAACCCTGCCCTGGGAACAGAAATTCCCGATTGTACCCTCCCTGGGCAGCCTGGCACCATGGGGGCAATTCCAGGCCAGATCCATCCCCGCATCGGGGAGCGACGGGACCCCTGTCCCGTCCCCAGGAGCTGTTTCGGTTTTACCTGATATTCAGCCTAGGTTTCTCTTTCTAAACATCACCCCCATAGGCTTTACACCCCCCATGCCATCTGAGCTGGGACAGGGTCATCCACGGACACTCCTCACCCTGCATGTACCAGGTTGCCCCCTCCAACCCTTAAAGGGACAGCAGCTGTAGTCACCCCTGCTCCTGGAGCGTCTCCATGGCCCAGTGGGGAGGGGTTTGGCTTTGTGGGGGAGACACCATGTGTCCCTCTCCTCACCTGGCGTGGGGCAAGAAATAATCATGACACCTGCCCTTCCCCTGCCAGAATCCTGCTGCCCAGTGGGAAGTGCCAGCCCCTCCCTGCCCAGGCTGCCCCCTGGCCCCACACCCATGGCCCACCCTGCACAGGGACCCCAGCCCTAGGGCTCACAGGCCGGGCAGAGAGCAGCCTCCGTGCACCTGGGATCTTCATGCCGGGAGGGGCCAGATGCTGCGCGGGGGCGGGGGGGGGGCGCAAAGCTGAAACTGTCCTGCAGGATCTGCCACCCTGAGACAGAGAGACACAGAAACCCCCCGGGAGACCCCCAGACACTCAGCTGGGGAGCACCCATGGGCTATGCCCAGCCTAGATGGGAGCACCCGTCTGAGCCAGCCTTTTCTGTCCCCAACAGTCCCCACGACCAGCCGTGCCTGTCCCCGAGTGACTCGCCCCCACCGGCCATATCTGTCCCCGAACGAACCCCTCCCCCACCCTGCCCCCGCCGACCAGCCATGCCTGTCCTCGACACACCCCCACCAGCTATTCCTACTCCCAAGTGCCCCCCCTCCTGGACTGGCCGTGCCCATCCCCGAGTGCCCCACTGACCGGCCGTGCCCATCCTCGAGCCACCGCCCCATGACCTGCTGTGCCCATTTCACGTAAGGGGACTATGATCCCGGCTCATCCTGCCCCGGGGGTGGGAATCTGTCTCTTGCAGGGGCTGCTGGCCTGGCTGGGCAGCTGAGATCAGCGAAATCAGATGCTGACCCCGCCCCAGGCCGGGGCAGCCGGGTCCTCGGGACACCCCCCCCCTGCAGTGGCTTTGGCCCCCAGGCGGTGACACCCCCAGAGCATGCAAGGGGAGCAGATGGGTGACAGGTGGGGCCAGACCAATGGGCCCAGCTAGCCCAGTCCTGTCCCCTCCACCGCCCCGCCCCCCGCTGCCC
The DNA here is from genome assembly GCA_033296515.1 of Macrochelys suwanniensis. NCBI lineage: Eukaryota > Metazoa > Chordata > Testudines > Chelydridae > Macrochelys > Macrochelys suwanniensis. Next base: position 5,686,974 of record CM065800.1, on the reverse strand, counting down.
CAGTAGTGGTGGATGGTTTGGGTGGGGTGGGGGGGGCATTTCCTTCCTGCCTGATGGGGGGGGCGCGGGGCACGGACCCGGGGGGGGGGGGGTTACTAGTACTTCCCAGCCTGGCTGGAGATCAGTTCATCTCTCTGCAAGGTCAGACTCTGCAGAACTTTACAGGTCCCCATCAGAGCCGGAACAAACCCCTGCTCTTTCCCCCTCCCCTCTGCAGCGCCCCCTCCCCACTGCCACCCGCTGGGCAGAGCCCGCTGGAGCCTGGCATCGCCCCATCCCCTAGAGATGCTGCTTCCCCAGGGCCCACCCTCCCCGGGAGTCCCCCTTGACATGCTGCAGAGCCAGCCGCAGCCCGGGCACCGGGGTGGGCACAGGGACTGGCACCCACCTGTTGTGCTGGGAGCCACCCGGGGGCCCCAGGCCCTGCCTGCGCTGCCCCCCCCCAGTCCTGCTCCCAGCCTCTGCAGTGGCAGCTCCTCCGTCCCTGCTTGCTCTCTCCTCTGCAATCGTATTTCACTCCTCGGCCCGCCCTCCCTGCAGCATCCCGGCGGCCGGCCCAATGGCAGCCGCCCGCTCCTCTCCGGCTGGCACCGCTCCCGTGGGAACAGCTGGGGCGGGGCTGGGGGCAGCAGCCAGAGTGCCTGAGCTGGGCATCGCTGGGCTCCACCTTGGCCCTGCCCTGGGGGGAATCAGCTGCAGGGGGGCTGAGGAGGGGGCCTGGCACTGGGGGCTGGGGTGCCAGGCAGCCCAGGGCATAGGGAAGGGCTGGCATGAGAGAGGATGGGGAATGGGGGCACTGTGTGGGCTGGCACTGGGGGGGCAGGGAGGGGAACTGGTGGCCCTGGCACCGGGGGAGGGGAGTGACAGGCACTCCAGGCGCCAGGAGGGAGTGGCTGGTTCCTGGCAGCGGGATGGGGCAGAGCTGCACCAGCCGATCAGTAGCCCTGAGAGCCGGGTGCTGGAGCCGGGCCAGGGCTCCCTCTCCCTGCTGCCAAGGGGTGGGGGGCCCACGTGTGCCAGCCAGGGGGTGGGGGGCCCAGAACTGTCTCCACTGGGGGAAGGTGCCCCCACACCTGGCCACTTTGATCTATAATTCAGGAGGCGGAGGCCGGGCTCCCAGACAACGGCATTGGCGAGGGGCACTCCCTCCCCTAGGCCCGGGCACAGCAATGCCCTAGGCCCGGGCACGGAGCCGTCAGCCCCCCGGGCTAGTCCACAATGTGGCAGCGTCTCCTCAGTGACCCGGGCTGCCCATCGCCCTGCCCTGCCTCCCTACGCTGGCTGCCCGCAGGCCAGAAACGAGGCCGAGGGCTTGGTCCTGATCCCCGGGGGACTCACCCAGGAGCTACCGACCGCCCCAGCCCTCCCACCTCCCAGTCCCAGGGGCCCTTCGCCGAGCGGCCTGCACAGAGCAGATGCCGTGGGGACAAGCGCGGAAAAGGAACGTGTAAAGGACAGAGCAGCTCCGAGGTGCCCCCTCAGCCAGCCCCATAGCCCCCCTCCCTCCACTGCTCTCCCCACTACTGGGGCTGGCAGCGCCCCAAGGAGACGGGCAGCGCCCCAAGGAGACGGGCAGCGCCGGAGTCTAATGGAGCAGGACCTGGCAGCGCCCTTCCGCCATCGATCCTGGCTCCAGGCCCGGTGCCATGTGCTGGTCACCCCCACGGGCTGCATCGCCGCCTGGGAGGTGGGGTAGCATGACAGTGCCAGGCTAATGGCTTCCCCTAGAGCAAGCACTGGGAGGGGCACTGGCACCCTGGGGACTGGGCACCCTGCGAGCCAGGAGTGGGGGTGGGGGTATTCCCAGGAGGGACCAGGACTGGCCCTATAGACACTGGGATCGGGGGGGTCATAGAGTGACCGGGACCGCCCCCTACTCCAGGGCCTGCTGTAGACCCTACTTTGGGTTTGTTGCCATGGGGATCGAGCCAAGGTGTCTAGGCCCCACCGGGGGCTCTACCGCTATGAATTCTGGGAATTCAATGCCACAGAATTCCCCCTGTGCCCCATGCAAACAGACAGGGGCACCATAGCCAGCCCCACTGCAGCCAGGGGGATGGGTGGATGTTACAGCTAAAGCGGGGTCCGAACAGCCAGGGGCAGGGCACAGAGCCGGCAGAGCCCCAGAGCTGGCACAGGGGAAATACCCCTGCCTCACCCCTCTCCTCTTTTGCCCCATCTTCACACTCCTCCTCTTTTCTCTTGCCCCTGGAGCATCACCGCAGGGTGGCACCAGAAACAGCGACCCCCCCCAGCAGCAGGCGAGGAATCCCTGTGCCCCTCCCCTCCCCACAGGCAGCTGCATCTCAGTGTCTGGCAAAGGACCCCTGTATAAACAGCCCCCGTGCCACACCCCAGAGGTGGTTGCATCTCAACACCGGTCAAGGGGCCCCTGTATAAACAGCCCCTGTGCCACACCCCAGAGGTGGTTGCATCTCAACACCGGTCAAGGGGCCCCTGTATAAACAGCCCCCGTGCCACACCCCAGAGGTGGTTGCATCTCAGCGCCGGGTGAAGGATCCCCGTAGGGACTCTGCAGTCTGTAAAGGGCTTAGAAATGGTGTAAGCTGAGAAAAGCCAGAGAACGGGGCGGTATTGCAATATTCTACTCACAGCGGAGTCTGGGGCAGTGCCAGGCAGCACTAGCTTCACCCTCTGCTCCGCCACTTGGAGTAGAAACAGGGGCGGGATCCCTGGGACCCCGGCAACAGGCTCTGGGGGAACCAGGTCACATTGTCCACAGCAGGATGCGAAGGAACCTAGTGGATGGCTGGCCCTGTCCAGCTTCTTCTCTCCCCACTTTCCCGGATGAGTCCCCACTGCACCCAACGGGGAGGCGCGGAGGGTCACGCGCCATCGCGCCAGGGCCAGATGGAATTTCCAGGCTGCTTGGACATGCGCCCCCGAGTCCTGCTGAGGAAAGGGGTCGCTGCGATCCGCAGAGCTCTGGGGAAAGGCTGGCGAAGGTCACACGTGCAGCGAGTTTGGTGGGTCTCAGACGAGCCCCCATCTGGTCTGCGTGGCCATCGAAGCGAAAGCAATCCAGGATCCGGACAGGATCGGCAATGTGAGATCAGCGCAGGAGAGGGCCCGGGCTGCCACAGCAGTGGGGCTGCGGGTCGGGAGTGAGGGGCACCAGCACAGCTGGGTGCGGGAAGGTTGGAGGGAGCCCAGGGCTGGGAGAGCAGGGGGCTGGGGGTCAGGATTGAGGGGCAGCCACTGGCAGAAAAGCCCCTTTCTCTACAGCTCTCTGCCCAACTCTGCAATCAGCTCTCGTGCTGCCCGGGGGCGAATCCTGCCCAAATGCCATTCTGCCACATCATCCCCATAAACCTGCCTCCTCTGTGACCCAGCACGACCCCCACGTGCAGGGCAACACTGGCCCCCCGGAGCACCCGTGGGGTGATGGGGGGACTCACAGCACCGGGCGGATGGATCTGTGCTCCATGACCAGCACCCACAGCAGGCCAGAAGGGTGCCAACTCCGGGCACAGCTGGGAGGGGCTGCAGGGAGCCAGCCCCGGGCACGGCTGGGGGGGTGCTGGGTGCCAGCGCCGAGCATGGCTGGGGGGGAGGTTCGGTGCCAGCCCCGGGCACGGCTGGGGGGGGGGGTTCGGTGCCAGCCCCGGGCATGGCTGGGGGGGGGGTTCGGTGCCAGCCCCGGGCACGGCTGGGGGGGAGGTTCGGTGCCAGCCCCGGGCATGGCTGGGGGGGGGGGTTCGGTGCCAGCCCCGGGCACGGCTGGGGGGGAGGTTCGGTGCCAGCCCCGGGCATGGCTGGGGGGGGGGGTTCGGTGCCAGCCCCGGGCACGGCTGGGGGGGAGGTTCGGTGCCAGCCCCGGGCACGGCTGGGGGGGGGGGGTTCGGTGCCAGCCCCGGGCACGGCTGGGGGCAGTGAGGGGCAGGCTGGCAGCAGGGCCCGGATCGCGCTCACTCACCGTTGCAGAACTGGAGCAGCGTGGCCGTGTCGTAGGGGCCAGCGGGGCCCGGAGCCCGCTCGGCCATGCCCGCACCCGGCCCGGCCCGGCCCCGCCGGCCGCTGCCCCGCGCCTCCCTCCCTCCCGGTCCCTCCCTGCCTCCCGTTCCCATGGCAACCGCCTTTCTCCTGCATCATCTCTGCCCGGCAGGGGAGACATCGCGGAGCGCCCCGCCCCCTCTCTCGCCCCGCCCCCCCCGAAGTGCGCCCCACACCCTGCCCCCCATTCTGCCCCCGCCCCCTCACTCCCCTGCCCCTCAGCAGTCCGCCGCCCCACACCTCAGCCCCCCTTCTGCCTCCGCCCCCTTCCTGCCACTGCCCCTCTCAACCCCCATGCGGCCCGCCCCCTCAGCTCCGCCCCCACTCCGGCCCCGCTCCCTTCAGCCCCCCACTATGCCCCCTGCAGTGGGGGCACAGTGGGGGGCTGCACCCTGAGCTACCCCCCTGCTGCACCCTGAGCTACCCCACGCCTGCACCCTGAGCTACTCCCCTGCTGCACCCTGAGCTACCCCCTGCCTGCACCCTGAGCTACTCCCCTGCTGCACCCTGAGCTACTCCCCTGCTGCACCCTGAGCTACTCCCCTGCCTGAATCCTGAGCTACCCCCCTCCTGCACCCTGAGCTACCCCCCGCTGCACCCTGAGCTACCCCCTGCCTGCACCCTGAGCTACTCCCCTGCTGCACCCTGAGCTACCCCCTGCTGCACCCTGAACTACCCCCCTCCTGCACCCTGAGCTACCCCCCGCCTTCACCCTGAACTACCCCCCTCCTGCACCCTGAGCTACCCCCACCTGCACCCTGAGCTACTCCCCTGCCTGCACCCTGAGCTACCCCCTGCTGCACCCTGAGCTACCCCCCTCCTGCACCCTGAGCTACCCCCCTCCTGCACCCTGAGCTACTCCCCTGCTGCACCCTGAGCTACTCCCCTGCCTGAATCCTGAGCTACCCCCTGCCTGCACCCTGAGCTACCCCCCTCCTGCACCCTGAGCTACTCCCCCTGCTGCGCCCTGAGCTACTCCCCGCCTGCACCCTGAGCCAGCCCCCTCCTGCACCCTGAGCTACTCCCCTGCTGCACCCTGAGCTACTCCCCGCCTGCACCCTGAGCTACACCCCGCCTGCATCCTGAGCTACTCCCCGCCTGCACCCTGAGCTACCCCCCGCCTGCATCCTGAGCTACTCCCCGCCTGCACCCTGAGCCAGCCCACTCCGGCACCCTGAGCTACCCCCCGCCTGCACCCCAAGTCAGTGGAATTATGGGTAAATCCTATTTGAATTCATGTAAACGAGCTTGCAGGGCTGTCTTTCCCCTTTTCTCCAGTAGAGGGAGCAGAAGGCACTGTCCCTCCATGTCTTTTAGCTCCCCCCAGGCCAGCCCTGGCACTAGCAGCTGGATACAGTTCGGTCAATAACAGCTGTCTCCCCTAGGAGAGAGCAGATACAGCCCCCTAGAGACATTGGCCCCCAGTGTGGATGGTAGGAGTAGCATCTTGGTAAGAAGACAGTTCGTAAGTGATTGCTTTGCAGTGCTATTCATGATGACTCCTACACCTCTCTCATGTTGGGTTCCACCTGAATAGAACATTGTTTTTTCTCCAGATGTTATCATGCCTTGATCTTTCCATCTAACTTCACAAAGTCCTTGGATGTCAATTTTATATCTATCCATTTCTTGGATTAACTGTGCCAATTTCCCTGCACTGTTCAGAGTTCGTACACTCCAAGTAGCTATGGATGTACTCGTTTTGGCCGTCAGAATTTGGACCATCGAGTGGGTGACTTCCCGATGGATTTGACCATCCGCTGTTGTATGCGCATCCGAATGCTTTCCATCCTCCTCAGGCCGAGTTTTGGTTTATGTGGGTTTTGTGAGTAGTTTCTGTAGCTAGAATTTTTTTTTACGGTGACGGGAAGCCACCTCATTGACCAAGCCTCCATCTTTTTGATCCGGGCTTGGGACCGGCACTGGCAAAGTTAGCTATTCATCATCAAGACAGGTGTAAGGCAGGGGTGAGTCCTGTCTCCTTTTTTGTTTATGCTAGTCATCGACTATGGATTAAAACAATGCAACAGTGATACATACGGCCTGCAATGGAACAATTCAAGGGTATTTGATCTAGACTTTGCTGACGACATCACTCTTATCAGTGAAGATGCCAACGGGCTACAAAAATGCACAAACCAAGTAAAAGAAATAATGGAGAAGATAGGTTTGAGATACAATGCAAAGAAATGTAAAGTCCTGTTAATGGGGACTACAGGGACAGAAATCAAAATTGAAGAAGAGAAAGAAAAAAAGAAAAAAGAGAAAGAAGATGGACAATTTTACCTAGCTTGGTAGTGCCATCAGTCAAGATGGTACTAGTTCTGAGGAAATAAGAAGAAGGACCGGGAAGGCAAACGCTGCATTTGGAAGACTCAAAACCATCTGGCAACTCAAAAACATCTCCCTCAAGACAAAACCGAGCATGTACAAAGCAGTTGTTATCGCCATCACAACATACAGCAGTGAGACACGGCAACTTATCAAGAAAGAGACGCAAAAGCTGGATGCATTTCATCACAAATGTCTGAGAATATTGGGAATAACATAGAGAGATAGGAAGACGAACAAATCATCTACACAAGAAGACCTCAGTGGCTGGGGCATGTGCAGGGAATGGAAAAAGAACGTTTACCAAACACCGCCCTTGAATGGAAGCCAGAAACCGCCAGAGGAAAGAGAGGAAGACCGCGAATAACATGGAAACGAACAGTTCCGAACGACATCAAGCACCTCCACATGAAATGGGAAGATTTGGAGTGCAGGGCAGCTGACAGGCAAGGATGGCAACTATGGTTAGCCTAATGTGCGGCAAAGCACGGGATGGACCGAGGTCTAAGGTAAGAAGACAGTATGGTGGGACTGGACTAGCACCTTCTATTAGCAGATCCGCTGTCAACACCAGGCATCTGCTGCTAGTATTATTATTAATTGTGCCTCACAGGTGCCAAACAGGATCAGGGCCCCCGTGTGCAAGGTGCTGTACAAACACAGATCACAAGCTGGTTCCCGACCCCAAGAGCTGACCCGACACACACAGTGTGGGAGAAGGGGAGTAGCCCTGGATTGAGCATGCTGGCCTTTTGAGGTGGGTGTGGGAAGAGCACCTTGCTGGTTAGGTAAGGACAGACGCTGCCCTCTGATGGTCCCCAAGGGAAAGGCATTTTGTTAGTACCAATTGTAGAGCAGGACTTGAAAAGTGAAATCTTATGTTCACCTGGGCTGCAAAGTAGTGAACACGTTTCTCATAGACTCATAGACTTTCAGGTCAGAAGGGACCATTATGATCATCTAGTCTGACCTCCTGCACAATGCAGGCCACAGAATCTCACCCACCCACTCCTGGAATAATCCTCTCACCTATGTCTCAGCTATTGAAGTCCTCAAATCATGGTTTAAAGACTTCAAGATGCAGAGAATCCTCCGGTAAGTGACCCGTGCCCCATGCTGCAGAGGAAGGCAAAAAACCTCCAGGGCCTCTGCCAATCTACCCGGGAGGAAAATTCCTTCCCGACCCCAAATATGGCGATCAGCTGAACCCCAAGCATGTGGGCAAGACCCACCAGCCAGACACCCAGGAAAAAGTTCTCTGTAGTAACTTCTAACATCCCATCATTGACCATTGGTCCTATTTACCACTGATGGCAATTAATTGACCTTTGACTAAGATCATGTTATCCCATCAAACCATCCCCTCCATAAACGTATCTAGCTTAATCTTGAAGCCAGTTAGGTCTTTTGCCCCCACTGCTTCCCTTGGAAGGCTGTTCCAGAACTTCACTCCTCTGTTTCTGTTTCAAAGCGAGCCAACATGACCATGTTTGGGGGGATTTTTTTTCCACAAACATTTAGACTCAGCTCTACTTTGAAATGTTAATCAAACCCATTATCCAAATAGTCTCTAGGTGTTAAAAATGGGTGGTTTTGATAAAAGTTTTGAACAAACAAACAACAACCCTTGAAGAGGCACTCAACTTTTTGCAACAAACCCCTAAAAAACAAAACAAACAACCCTCCCGAACTTTCCCCCCAGAGGCCGTTCGTCTACCAAAACTGAAACGTTTCGTTTGGAAATGTTTTTGGCCAGCTCACATGAAACCTAACACAAGCGCCTGTCCGCACCTCCCTGGGGTTAATAAACCAATGGTTCTCAACCTGTGGCCCAATCAGCACACAGCTGTGGCCCATGTGACATCCTCAGGGCCATCCAGGTAGTATATCTATTGTGTGGATGAAGCCCACATAACACACAGAGAGCGGCATAGGTGGCCCACACCGGTACATGGGCTGAGAACTACTGTAATGAACTATTGATTATTAACCATACAAGGTAAGCCAGGTGCTATTCCCATTGCCACCCCAGGAGGGCAGCATCTACCCATATTCTCAGCCATCAAAGTGATGTTCCTGCTGTCACCATCAGAGGCCAGTGCCTACCCCGGGGAATCCTTGTTCACCTAGGGGCTATTCCTAGTGGGTTGGCCTAGCCGGACCCCTTATGCCCTTGGGTTGTTCCCCGCCGGGGGAGAGGCGGGTGCCTGGAGTCTCTGGCTTTGCAGGGCAGGGTGGCGGGTGCTGCCTGCGTCACGGCCCCGGGGATCGGTGTTATTTATTGTCAGTGTTACCTGGGCGCCCTGCAGGCTGCCCCACCCCCGGGCGCTGGTGTACATCGGCCGGAACTGCGCCCAGGCCCCCGGGGTCACGCCGGGGTCAGGGAAAGGGGAGTCGGGAGCAGAGACGCTCCGACCAGGGAACACTCAGGGACTCAGCACCTCAGAGACAGCATCTGCCCTGCACAGGGAGGGCTGGGGGAGGGGGGAGCTTTGCCCACTCGGGGCATAGGTCCAGCGAGAGCCGGTCAGTCCTGGGGGCGGCTGCTGTCTGTGCTGGGTGCAATGTTAGGGAGATTCATGGCCTCACACTAGAGCACAGAGCCCATGTGGAGATGCCCTGCGCTGGTGCTAGGCCCCTATGCCAGGGGCGGGCACTCGTGCAAGGTCCCTATGTCAGGGGTGGGCACTAGTGCAAGGTCCCTATAACAGAGGTGGACACTAGTGCAAGGTCCCCAAGCCAGAGTCGGGCACTAGTGAAAGGCCCCTATAACAGAGGTGGGCACTAGTCCAAGGCCCCTATGCCAGGGGCGGGCACTAGTGCAAGGTCCCTATGCCGGGGGGGCCACTAGTGCAAGGTCCCTATGCCAGGGGAGGGCAATAGTGCAATGTCCCTATGCCAGGGGCGGGCACTAGTGCAAGGCCCCTATGACAGAGGTGGGCACTAGTCCAAGGCCCCTATGCCAGGGGCAGGCACTAGTGCAAGGTCCCTATGCCGGGGGGGGGGGGCACTAGTGCAAGGTCCCTATGCCGGGGGGGCCACTAGTGCAAGGTCCCTATGCCAGGGGAGGGCACTAGTGCAAGGTCCCTATGCCAGGGGCGGGCACTAGTGCAAGGCCCCTATGACAGAGGTGGGCACTAGTCCAAGGCCCCTATGCCAGGGGCAGGCACTAGTGCAAGGTCCCTATGCCGGGGGGGCACTAGTGCAAGGTCCCTATGCCGGGGGGGCCACTAGTGCAAGGTCCCTATGCCAGGGGAGGGCACTAGTGCAATGTCCCTATGCCAGGGGCGGGCACTAGTGCAAGGCCCCTATGACAGAGGTGGGCACTAGTCCAAGACCCCTATGCCAGGGGCAGGCACTAGTGCAAGGCCCCTATGCTAGGTGCACTTATCTTATAGGATGTGACACTGGTTTCCTGCCCATCTCTAATAGTAACACGAGAGCACCACCAGGCAGGCGTGCTGCACCAGTGCCCACCCCTAGAGGGGACGCCTGGCGTGAGCGCAGGGCATTTGCACTCGTGCTGTGCACTAGTGAGATGCCGTGTAGAGAAAGGGACATCTCAGTGCCACTACGCACGGCTCTGGTAGCCGCTGTGTCCCATTCGGGTCTCCCGTCCTAGAGAGAGAGGAGTTCCCACCCGAGCAGGTGCAGAGCAGGGGACCGGAGAGCCGATCTCGAGGGGATGGAAAGAGCTGGGCTTGGTTAACCTGGACCACAGGCTACCAGGGGTGGTGGGGTGGTGGTGGTGGTGTTTGATTGCTCTGTAGAAATACATGGTGGGGGCTGGAGAAGAGCCACTGAAGCTAGAGGAGGATGTTGGCCCAGCCACTGAGGTGGGAGATTAGAAGGTGTGACGGAGTAGGGAGCGAGGTGGATTTGACCACGAGCTGGGGCTGACTCCCGAGATGTACCATCAAAGGTTCCGGGGTCAGCGTAAAACCCCTGAGGTCACATACCTACAACTGGCCAACCGGATACATGGATATGCCCGCAAGTGGACAGCTGGGGCCCAGACTATGGAGGGCCTGTTCGACCTATTCGTACTGGAACAACTGTATGAACAGTGCCCATCAGACCTGAAGCTATGGTTGATGGACAAAAAGCAAGAGAGCCCGCAGCACGCAGGGCGGCTGGCCGACGAGTTTGTGAACAGTCGGTCCGAGGGTAGCAGGGAAGAATCCCAAAGGAGCAGGCCCACCATGAGGCAGCAAGAGAATCACCATGGGGCCTCCCAAAGGGGAAATAGGGAGAACCCCCTCCCGAGGGGAACCTCCAACATCAGGACCAACCGACCCGCTTGAGGGGACCAACGGGATGTGAGCTGCTATCACTGTGGCCGGAGAGGCCACATATGGTCCCAGTGCCTCAAGATCAGAGACAGACTGAGCAGACCAAATCCACACCGGGTTAACTGGGTAGGAACCCAGCCGGACAAGGAGCCAACAGCCCAGAAAAGGGGGGCTGGCAGCTTATCAACTGCTCCGGAGGGAGGAGGGCCCCAGACCAGCTCCTTGGGGGGGCTGGATGCTCCGGACTCAGGGTTCTCGGTTTATAGGGTGGGTGCGGGGCTGTCCCTCCGGAGAGAGTGCCTTGTTCCCCTGGAGATAGATGGGAGGAGGGTCACTGGATACTGGGATACGGGCGCTGAGGTGACGCTGGCCCGGCCCGAGGTGGTGGCCCCAGATCAGGTGGTACCCAACACCTACCTGACCCTGACAGGGGTGGGCGGGACCCCATTCAAGGTACCTGTGGCGAGGGTACATCTGAAATGGGGGGCCAAGGAGGGCCCCAAGGACGTGGGGATGCACCACCATTTGCCCACTGAGGTGCTGATGGGGGGGGGACCTAGAGGACTGGCCAAGCAAACCCTGGGACACCCTGGTCGTGACCCGTAGCCAGAGCTGGCGAGGGGCGCTACGCCCTGGCCTCGGAGAGGGTACCTTGCAAGGGGCGCAGGACCCTGGCCCAGTGGGGAGGGAGTACCCAAGGACCAGGCTCAGAGAGGCTGCGGCCTCAGACACAGACAGCACGAGGGAGCAGGCCCCCATCCCTTCCCCAGCTGCTGAGTTCCAGGCTGAGTTACAGAGAGATCCCTCCTTGCGGAAGCTCAGGGACCTGGCCGACCGCAGGGAGGTACAGACCATGTGGAGAGGCTGCCAGGAGAGGTTCCTATGGGAGAAGGGGTTCCTGTACCGAGAATGGGCTCCCCCCGGGGAAATGGAGACATGGGGGATCAGGAGGCAGCTGGTGGTCCCCCAGAAGTATCGCCGCAAGCTACTGTACCTGGCCCATGACATACCTCTCTCAGGGCATCAGGGAATCTGGCGCACCAGGCAGAGGCTGCTACAGAACTTTTACTGGCCTGGGGTCTTTACAACTGTCCATCAGTACTGCCGGTACTGTGACCCCTGTCAGCGGGTGGGGAAGGCGCGGGACAAGGGGAAAGCGGCTTTGAGGCCTTGCCCAGCATAGAGGAGCCCTTCCAGAAGGTGGCCATGGACATAGTGGGACATACGGGAACTACAGGCCAGTCAGTCTCACCTCAGTCCCTGGAAAAATCATGGAACAGGTCTTCAAGGAATCAATTCTGAACCACTTAAAGGAGGGGAAAGTGATCAGGAACAGTCAGCATGGATTCACCAAGGGCAAGTCATGCCTGACTAACCTAATTGCCTTCTATGATGAGATAACTGGCTCTGTGGATGAGGGGAAAGCAGTAGATCTGCTATTTCTTGACTTTAGCAAAGCTTTTGATACAGTCTCCCACAGTGTTCTTGCCAGCAACTTAAAGAAGTATGGGCTGGATGAATGGACGGTAAGGTGGATAGAAAACTGGCTGGATGGTCGTGCTCAACGGGTAGTGATCAATGGCTCCGTGTCTAGTTGGCAGCCGGTATCAAGTGGAGTGCCCCAAGGGTCGGTGCTGGGACCGGTTTTGTTCAATATCTTCATCAACGATCTGGAGGATGGTGTGGACTGCACCCTTAGCAAGTTTGCAGATGACACTAAACTGGGAGGAGTGGTTGATACGCTGGAGGGTAGGGATAGGATACAGAGGGACCTAGACAAATTAGAGGATTGGGCCAAAAGAAATCTGATGAGGTTCAACAAGGACAAGTGCAGAGTCCTGCACTTAGGACGGAAGAATCCCATGCACTGCTACAGACTAGGGACCGAATGTCTGGGCAGCAGTTCTGCAGAAAAGGACCTAGGGGTTACAGTGGACGAAAAGCTGAATATGAGTCAACAGTGTGCCCTTGTTGCCAAGAAGGTTAACGGCATTTTGGGCTGTATAAATAGGGGCATTTCCAGCAGATCGAGGGACGTGATTATTCCCCTCTATTCGGCACTGGTGAGGCCTCATTTGGAGTACTGTGTCCAGTTTTGGGCCCCACACTACAAGAAGGATGTGGATAAATTGGAAAGAGTCCAACGGAGGGCAACAAAAATGATTAGGGGGCTGGAGCACATGACTTATGAGGAGAGGCTGAGGGAACTGGGATTGTCTAGCCTGCAGAAGAGAAGAATGAGGGGGGATTTGATAGCTGCTTTCAACTACCTAAAAGGGGGTTCCAAAGAGGATGGATCTAGACTGTTCTCAGTGGTAGAAGATGACAGAACAAGGAGTAATGGTCTCAAGTTGCAGAGGGGGAGGTTTAGGTTGGATATTAGGAAAAACTTTTTCACTAGTAGGGTGGTGAAGCACTGGAATGGGTTCCCTAGGGAGGTGGTGGAATCTCCTTCCTTAGAGGTTTTTAAGGTCAGGCTTGACAAAGCCCTGGCTGGGATGATTTAGTTGGGGTTGGTCCTGCTTTGAGCAAGGGGTTGGACTAGATGACCTCCTGAGGTCCCTTCCAACCCTGAGATTCTATGATTCTATGATTCTATGATAGTGGGGCCTCTCAGCAAGACAACCTGGTCGGGGAAGAAGTACATTCTGGTGGTGGTAGATTTCGCTACCCGCTACCCCGAGGCAGTGCCCTTATCCTCCATTGAAGCAGACACCGTGGCGGATGCGCTGCTGACCATTTTCAGCCGAGTGGGGTTCCCCAAGGAAGTCCTGACCGACCAAGGGTCCAACTTCATGTCGGCCCTGCTCCGGTGCTTGTGGGAGAAATGTGGGGTCTGGCACAGCTGGGCCTCGGCATATCATCCCCAGTCCAACGGGCTGGTGGAGAGGTTCAATGGGACGCTAAAGATGATGCTGAAAATCTTTATGAACCAGCACCCGCAGGACTGGGACAAGTACCTACCGCACCTGCTGTTCGCCTACAGGGAAGTGCCCCAGGAGTCTACCGGATTCTCGCCCTTCGAACTGTTATATGGCAGGAGGGTGAGGGGGCCCCTGGACCTGATGAGAGACGAATGGGAGGGGGAGGCCGCCCCTGAGGGAGAGTCAGTGGTGGAGTATGTCCTGACCTTTCGAGAGAGACTTACTGAGCTCATGGGCCTGGCCAAGGAAAATCTGGCCAGAGCCCAGAGGAAGCAGAAGGTCTGGTACGACCGCACGGCGCGGGCCCGCACCTACGCCACCGGGGATCAGGTGATGGTTCTCATCCCCGTGAGGAAAAACAAGCTGCAGGCCACTTGGGAAGGCCCTTTCAAGGTTGTCAAGCAGCTAAATGAGGTAAATTATGTGGTGGAGCTGTCGAACCGGGCACACCACTGCCGGGTGTACCATGTGAATATGATGAAGCCGTATTATGACATGGGGAATGTGGTGCTGGCCGTGTGTGGACATTGGGAGGAGCAGGGAAGTGACCCTCTAGTAGATCTATTCCCTGAGACAGGAGCTGGCTCCTCTCAAGAAACAATCCCTCTCTCTGACCAGCTAACCCCTGCCCAGCAAGTTGAGATCAGAGGGGTGCTGCATCTGTACCGACAGCTGTTTTCCAACCAGCCTGGACGCACCAATCTGACTGTCCACCGGGTGGACACAGGATCGCACCAACCTAAACGATGCTCCCCCTTCCGAGTCACAGGGAGGACGGCTCAGGACCTGGAAAGAGAGGTCAGTAACATGCTGGCTTTGGGGGTGATCCAGCCATCGTCCAGCCCTTGGGCCTCGCCGGTGGTGCTGGTCCCCAAAAAGGATGGGCCGATCCGGTTCTGTGTGGACTATCGGAAGCTCAATGCCATCACGGTATCTGATGCCTACCCCATGCCCCGGCCTGACGAGCAACTAGACAAGCTGGGAGGGGCTCGGTACCTTACCACCATGGATCTTACAAAGGGCTACTGGCAAGTGCCACTGGATACAGACGCCAGGCTAAAATCTGCCTTTATTACCCCTCTGGTGCTCTACAAGTTCCTGACCCTGCCTTTCGGCCTCAAGGGAGCGCCAGCCACCTTCCAGCGCCTGGTGGATCAGCTACTGAAGGGGATGGAGAGTTTCGCTGTGGCGTATATCCATGATATCTGTGTCTTTAGCCAGACCTGGGAGGACCATGTGTTCCAGGTTAAACAAGTGCTGGACCGAATCCAGGAGGCTGGGCTGACCGTAAAAGCAGAGAAGTGCAAGGTGGGGATGGCAGAAGTGTCCTACCTGGGCCACCGGGTGGGGAGCGGCTGCCTAAAGCCAGAACCAGCCAAGGTGGAGGTGATCCCGGACTGGCCCACTCCCAAAACCAAAAAGCAGGTCCAAGCCTTTATTGGGATGGTGGGGTACTATCGACGATTTGTGCCCCACTTTAGCGCCATAGCCGCCCCCATCACTGAGCTATGTAAGAAGGGGAAGCCAGACAAGGTTGTCTGGACCGAGGAGTGCCAGAGGGCTCTCTGTGCACTGAAGGAGGCTCTGGTCAGGGGCCCGGTTCTGGCAAACCCAGACTTTGACAAGCCCTTTGGGATGTTCACCGACGCCTCAGACATGGGACTGGGGGCGGTGTTAATGCAGGAAGATGAAACGGGGCAGAGACACCCCATCGTGTACTTAAGCAAGAAGCTGCTACCCCAAGAGCAGAATTATGCGGCCATCGAGAAGGAATGTCTGGCCATGGTGTGGGCCCTCAAGAAACTAGAGCCATATCTATTTGGGCGACACTTCACCGTGTACACCGACCACTCTCCCCTGACCTGGCTACACCAGATGAAAGGGGCCAACGCCAAGCTCCTGAGGTGGAGCCTGCTCCTGCAGGATTACGACATGGATGTGGTTCATGTGAAGGGAAGTGCCAACCTGGTAGCGGATGCGTTGGCCCGGAGAGGGGGCCCTGAACTTCCCCAGGCCACTAGTCAGAGTGACCCCACTCAGTTCAGTCTCGAAGGTGGGAGAGATGTGACGGAGTAGGGAGCGAGGTGGATTTGACCTGGGAGGCTTGCGGGGGAGGTTCCCTGGGACCTGCTGCATTGGGAATGCGAGACTTTACCTGGGGCTGTAACATGAGCCAGGAGTGGGGTTGGGAGGTGACACCTTTGGCTGGGAAAATGGACACAGGCTAGAGGAGGGGTCCCGGGGGAGGGGAAGAGCCTGCTGGAGGGTTTGTCTGGTTGGTTTCAGTTTGGAGCTGGGTGGTGAAATGCAGGGAGCCCCCAGGCTGGAGTCTAAGCTCCCTGCCCCCCAGAAGGGCCCAACTGAGGGGTCCTGTTTGTACTGACAAGCTCTGTTTGGACTGTGTTCCTGGCATCCCTAATAAACCTTCTGTTCTGCTGGCTGGCTGAGCGTCACAGTGAATCCGGGGAAGAGGGGTGCAGGGCCTGACTCCCCCACACTCCGTGACATAAGGTTTCCAGCCGTCCGAGATGGGAGGGTCTGGAAGGGCCCCCCAAGAGGAGTGGGGGAGGGGGGCAAGCAGCCGAACTGGTTGGAGAAGTTTCTGACCGGGGTGATCTCACGGGGGCTGCCGTGATAGCAGGGCCTGGACTCCATGAGCCAATGGGGCCCGTCCTTGTATCAGCGACAGTGTGTGTGTGTGGGGGGGGTTTCCATCATTTTAAAACGTTTCGTTTCAATTTCCTCCTTTCCAAAGAAAACTTTCGGTTCAGTGTCAACCCCGTTTTCCCAGCGCGCTGTCGCTTCCAGCCAGGCCGGTGAAACCCGTCGCTTGGAAGCTGGCCGCGGCGCCGGCTCGGCCCTTTCCAAGCGTCCTGCCCCTTGCGCCTGGAGGTGGGAGGCCTGTCGGCTCCGCCCCTCTCCCCGCGACGAATTGCTGCTGCTTTGCAGAGTTCCCGCGGCCCGAGGCAACGTCCCCAGCACAGACCCTGAGTCTGGGAGCTGCTGGGGCCGGTGCCGGATGCCGGTGCTAAGTGTCTGTGCAGCACCCAGCATGCCAGGGTCCTGATCCCTGCCCTGCTGCCAGACACCCAGCGATAACAGCAGCCAGGACACTTCGGATATTGACACCCCAAGCCCGTCTCATGTATCCTGTCCCTTTACGGCTGGGTCCACCCCTTCCCCTGCAACATCCCCCCTCCCTCCTCTCTGGCAGACGTTTGCAACCTCTTCCCAGCCCCCCAGAGCCCAGCACTTTGTCTCGGGGGCCCGGATCGTTCTGCTGATCCGGGTTCAGCTTCGGGCTGCGGTGGTGCCCGGAGCGGAGCCAGAGGCTCTGTCCCGGGGGTCTCCATTGGGAGTGAGAGGCAGGGTCAGGGCAGAGGCCATGACACGGCTGGCGGGGGGCCCCGGGGCCCGGGACTTCTCCCCACTCTGGGAAAGGGCAGAACAGGCGAGGCGTCAGCGCGGGAGTATCCCGGCCTGTCTGGGGCAGCACCAGCTGCTGCTCATCTCTAGCCCCGGGCCTCCCGTTTGAGAGGGTCCCTCAAACCGAATGGGGGAATGTCACCCCTGTCCCAGCCCTGCTCTCTGAATGGGCACCGGTCTATTCTGGGCAGATGTCACTGGCGGCTCAGCCCCTGGGTCTAGGCAGTGGCCGATCGCTGCCCCAGCTCAGGGGCTCCCAGGGGCAGACACCCTCCTCGAGCAGGAGAACCCCAAAGTCTGACCACCTGTGCCCCAGAACCAATCTCCCAGCCCTCCTGAGCCCCCAGCTCCTTAGACATGTCCCTCCGGTGTCCCTCCGGCTGGGGAAGCGCTGGTTGCTAGTTAACCCCTTCAGGGGCGAGGTGGCACCAAAACAAGGGACATCCAGCCAAGGGATTTCTGAACCTCAGACACTTGACTCTCTAAAAAGCACAAGAGAGTTAAGGCTCTAGGGAAAACAGCAGACTTTGGAACACAGCCCCCCACCTCTGTGTCCTCACTCCATGTTGCTGGGGTTGGACCAAGTCCTTAGAGGAACCAAGATGGGCAGGGACCCGACCCCATGCTCCGGGTGACCCTAAGCCTCTGACCAGGGCCGGCTCTAATGTTTTTGCTGCCCCAAGCAAAAAAACAAAAAACAAAACCCCAAGTGCCGCCCCGCCGAAACAAAAAAAACAACTCCCCCCCAGTGCCCACGTAACCCCCACCCGCAGTGTTGCGCCGCAACAATCCTGCCTCTCCTTGCCAGAGTGCTGCAGGGCGGGCGGCAAGCCTGGCCGCGTCCCCGCTCTCCCGGCTGGCCGGAGCACCAGGCGGCAAGCCCTGCCACGGCCCTGCTCTCCCGGCTGGCCGGAGCACCGGGTGGCAAGCCCGGCCACGGCCCTGCTTTCCCGGCCGGCTGGAGCGCCGGGGGCAGGGCGGCAAGCCCGGCCACGGCCCCGCTCTCCCGGCTGGCCGGAGCACCGGGCGGCAAGCCCGGCCGCGGCCCCGCTCTCCCGGCTGGCTGGAGCACCGGGCGGCAAGCCCTGCCGCGGTCCCGCTCTCCCGGCCGGCCGGAGCGCCGCCTGCCCCAACAACCCTGCAGCATGTTTAAAAAAAAGAAAAAAATACACACCTGAGCGCCACCCCCTGAAGGTGCCGCCCCAAGCACGTGCTTGGTAGGCTGGTACCTGGAGCTGACCCTGCCTCTGACTGTCAGAACCTGGGACTGGACAACAGGGGATGGATCACTCGATAATTGCCCTGTTCTGTTCATTCCCTCCGAAGCATCTGGCCCCGGCCAGCGTGAGAGACCGAACACTGGGCTGGATGGATCATTGCTCTGACCCGGTTTGGTCAATTTTATGTTCTAAGCCAACTCCTTTCTACCTCTGCTCTCTCTGGCGGGGTCCCGTGTATCTGGCGATGACGTGGCCCCCTCCTTTCCAGCCCCGGCACGTCACTGGGGAATTCCCAGGCACCAAACCCCCCATGGGCCCCTGGGCAAAGAGTCGTTCACATCAAGGGCCCATTGGCACATGGGGGCAGAGCATTCAGTTGTCCTCTGAAGTCATCCTTTCTTTGAAACCCAGGCCCCTGCCCAGCGTTTACGGCAGAGGAGCACCTCAGCATTGCTCAGGGTGGGGCGTAAGGATCCAGGGGCTCCCGAACCCAGCACATCGGTGCCCAGTCCAGCCTCGGTCCCACATCGCCAGCAGCAGGCCGTGCGGTGTCACCTCCAAGGAGCATGGCGGAGATCAGGCACCACAGGAAGTCCCGCCCAGAGGGGCCAAAGCAAGAGCACTCGCTGCCTCTGATTGGCCCATGCTCACTATTTAAGCCTGGAAGGTGCCCCGGGAAGTTGTCCGCCCGGGTGCGACTCCAGACCTGCCCTCGCTCTCTGATTTCCGACCCCGGCCTAACTCTGACCCTGCCTCTTGCCTGGGGTCGCACTACCTGGAGAGGCTCACAGCTGTGGGTGCCGACCTCGGGGCCGACTGCTAAAACCAGGGCAAATACCCCACACTGGGGGTGTGCTCTGTAATTAGATGTCACCAAACCGGTAACAAATGTGAGCCCCTGGATCACTGTACCAGTCATACCATAGAGTCCCAGCCAGTCCCCTGAAGGTCTCCAGCCTGTCTTGCCACCCAGACAAACTGGACTTAGTGATAAATGGTCACTTACACCCACAATCACACCACAGTCAGGTTGTTTCCAGTGCCAAGAGACCAGTCACTTACCCAGCTCACTTACCCTGGATCTTACACCAAAGACAATGCCTGTAGCTAATCCTGTAATAAACGATCGACAGGTTTATTATGCAGGAAAGAGAAATGAGAGAGTTATTTACAGGTTAAAGCAAGCAAACAGATACCCACAAACCGTTATCATCTAAACACTAAGAGCGACTGAGTTGTAGAGATCGGTCTATTCAAAGTGTCTCACAGGGACGACCCAGGATCTGGCTTCAGTTTGGTTTCTCTGGCCCTGGGAGAGTTCAGACAGCAAAGAGATGAAAAATCTTCATATCAACTATTTTTATGTCCCTCTTCCAGCATTCAAAGCCATGGGACCAGGCCTTCTGCACGCCCTGCTCCCTGGGTGGACGGGACAATTAACAACACTTTTGTCTTATAATGGCCCACTTTGAATTGGATAGTCCTCCTGGATGGGGGGAGGGTTGTGGGGGATGATTCTTGTGCCTGGGTTCACAAGCTCAGAGCAAAGTTTTCAAGCAAACCTTATGCCTGGAATACAGACACTGCAGGTGAGATTAATGCTGGCAGCAACTCACAAGCATTTCATAGAGTCTAAATACTCGATACATTGTTATAAGGCTAATACCTATTTTGAGCAAATCCAACATATAGGTGACCTGGTCTGGGTCCCAGCTATGAGTCTGTTAGTTCTTAGCTAATGCCTGCAGTCTTGCCGAGAACTGGCCCCTGGCCTGTCAGGATCCCACCTGGCTCTAGCAATTATCCTGCTCCCATGGCATCCTTGACTTGTGGCCCCCAACCATGACCACTAGGCCAGACTGCCTATGGCCCAGTCCCTGACGCTTTGTCCCAACCACTTTCCACTCCCTCCACAGAAGCGCCTTAGCCGGGATATGGGAGGGGCAGGTCCACCACCGCCCGCTGGCCCCAGGAGGTACCGGACCTGCAGAAACAGGTCCCTCAACTCCAGAAAGCCTGCAGAAAGTCGGACACTGCGTGAGCAGCTAGGTTGGTCCCGGGAAGAGACGTCTGGGCCCCAGGCTCAGGGTGGGTCACTGCCCTCTGAACAGGGTCCCGCGGTACCACTACGCAAAGGTTTTGATGGGAACCACCAGAAGTGCAGAGGCTCCTGAATCAATCTTCTTCTTCTTCAACGCTTACCAAATGGTCAGCCGTAGCGATCGTTCACCCTTTAGCCCATTCCTGTGCACCTGTAAGGGCTTGACGGGCCAAAAGTCCAATGTCGGAACAGACTCGATGGACCCTTACCAGGGGATCTGCCTCTGGGCCGACTCCGCCCCTTGAAAGGTGGGATTTTATCCTGGATGTTACAAGCCACCCGGAGAATGGCGTTCGCTGGAACGTCTTGCAGCATCCTGGTGACGT
Organism: Macrochelys suwanniensis; assembly: GCA_033296515.1. Lineage (NCBI taxonomy): Eukaryota > Metazoa > Chordata > Testudines > Chelydridae > Macrochelys > Macrochelys suwanniensis. The sequence goes on along the minus strand of CM065800.1, from coordinate 5,666,340 downwards.
GGCTGAAAAGTGTAAGACGCCGTCTGAGGACAATGGCCCCCGTAGTCTGTAGTCCTGCACCGTTACGACACTTCATGAACAACGTATTTCGGGCCATCCTGGACCAGCGTGCAGTCATCGAGCTTAGTGGCGTATGGGTGTTTTCAGAGAACCCCGAGTGGCGTTGTTATGACGTTCATTCCCGCCTGGAAAGGCGATGGAGCCTGGCCTATATGGGAAACTGGAAAAATGTACCTTTGAGCAAATCCAACATGCAGGTGGATTTGCTCAAATCCTGCACCATTTCTGGTTATATCCTTTCCCCAGAGGGCGTTAAGATGGAGCTCCAGAAAGTGGAAGCCATCCACAGGTGGGCAGTTCCCAGGTGCCCCCGGGAGCTGCAGTGTTTTCTGAGCTCTGTGAATTTACCAACCTCCTCCGCAGGGCTGTGAGGTTTGTTTGGACGCCTGCTGCTTTCCCCCACCGCTCCCGTTCCAGCACCTCAGGACCCTGCCCGGGCACTCAGAGAGGCAGCCGATGCATCCAATGTAGCCATGGGCGTCCTGCTTTCTCAGGGGTGCAGACCACCGCCAGTGTTGCACCCCTGCACATAGTACTCCTAAGAGCACACCCCCTGCAGAACGGGGTCATGGGATCTTCCGCAAAGAACTGCTCTCCCTTGGATCAGAGTGGGGCGAGCCGTTAGCCCACGAGGGGTGGAACAGCCGCAGCCAGAACCAAACTGTCCCCCTGCACCAGAATGGGATCACACACCTCGATGGGCTCATGTACATTCCAGGAGCGCCCCGGGCTAGAAGTGCCTTCCCTCTGCCCTGACACTCCATTGGCGGGACATTTTGGCCACCTTCAGACTTTCCGCAGGGCTTCCCATTTCTTCTGGTGGCTCCCTGTGTGCGCACACCAAGACCCCCGTGCTAAGCCCCTCGGCAGCCTAGTGCCCCCGAAGGCCCCACCTAGACCCTGGGCCTCCATCATCCTGGATTTCGTAGTGGAAATCCCTGTCTCTGATGGCCACATGGTGGTCTTGACCACTGTAGACCAGCTGACCAAAATAGCTCCCATAATCCCCTGCGAGTGCCTGCCCCTGCTGAAACAACGGCTCAACTCCTGCTGGGGCATGTTGAGGGGCTTCCAGACTGTATCACCTTGGACCGAGACCTGCAGTTTGTCTCATGCTCGTGGTGTGAAACACTCCGGTTACCTGACATCTCCTCGCAGGCCACCCCCAGACGGCTGGGCAGAGAGAGAGAGGGAAACAAGTACTAGAGCAATATCGAAGGTGCTTCGGCATCTGCCATCAGAATAACTGGGTCTCCCTCCTGCCTTATGCCGAGTTCTCATCCAACAACGCCGGCCAAACCTCCATGGGGCAGAGTCGCTTCTTTTCATATTATGGATTCCACCCTCAGTTCCACCTGGCCTTGCTGGCAGCCTCCCCGAACCCAGCAGCTGCCCACTGGATCCAACGAATTCATCATATCCAGGAGGAGCTCAAGGGCTACTTCGAAGATGCGAAAAAGGACTGTCACGGAGTGTGGGGGAGTCAGGGCCCTGCACCCCCACTTCCTGCGATTCACTGTGACTCTCAGCCAGCCAGTAAAACAGAAGGTTTATTAGACGACAGGAACGTGGTCTAAAACAGAGCTTGTAGGTACAGGAAACAGGACCCCTCAGTCAGGTCCAACTTGGGGGGCAGGGAGCCCAGCACCCTGCCTGGGCTGGGCCTCCCTCCATATCCCCAGCCAACTCCAAACGGGGGGCAGGGAGGCCAGACTATCTCTGTGCCTCCCCCCACGTCCCCAGCCAGCTCCAAACTGACTCTCTAGTCCCTCATAGAATATCAGGGTTGGAAGGGACCCCAGGAGGCCATCCAGTCCAACCCCCTGCTCAAAGCAGGCCCAATCCCCAATTTTTGCCCCAGATCCCTAAGCGGCCCCCTCAAGAATTGAACTCACAACCCTGGGTTTAGCAGGCCAATGCTCAAACCACTGAGCTATCCCTCCCCCCGTCACCCCCGCCAGTCCAGGTCCAAGGGCATGGGGAATCTATAGTCCAGGCGATCCTCGACTCTAAACGCGAGGGGGTAGCTGTGCTGTCTCACCAACTGGGAGATGGTCCCGAAGAAAGCTTCTGGGAACCCGCTGCCCACTGACCTGGCCAAAGGGTTTCATCCAGGCCCAGCGCCAACCTGGAGGACGGGCACCCCGGAAGGGGCAGTAACGAAAGGAGGAGAACCTGGGTCTGCAATGCCTGGGCCAGCTGATGTTCCCAGATGGCCACTGGGAGCCCATGCAGAGTCACCCCCAAGAAGCCTGGGTGCTGCAGGAAGTACTGCCCACAGGATCCAAGGTGACAGCACTCGGCAGCCCTCTGATTGGTCCATGCTCACTATTTAAGCCCGGAGGGTGCTCCAGGAAGTTGTTTGGGAAGCCACAGAGATGTCTGGCCCCAGACCATACCTGGCCTTCTGACCTCCTGTCTCCCACCCCGGTCTGACTTTTGCCTACCGATCCCTGCTCGCTGACCTCCATCTCCTGGCGTCCTTGACTTGTGGATACCAGCCCAGCTGTGACTGCTAGGCCTGACTGCCTGCGCCCCGGGCAGCCAGCTAGCATTTCTAGACCCAGATCAATGCCTTGGAAGCATAGAAAGAATTACTCTGAAACTGGCACCTGATCATTCAAGTAAAGTACATAGAAACGTTCAAAGAACCCTTGCTAGTGAGCCTGGTCGTTTAGGCAGCCTGACTTTTAGGAATACACTTGTAGAGTAAACAAGGAATGTCAACAGTGGAAAAGGCAGCACTTTGCTTTCCAGGCCGAGAGCCTAAATCAAATCATTCGCCCGCTGGGCTTGGGCTGGGGGATAGGGAGTGTTCACAGCATGCGCCCAGAGAGGTTACAGACAAACATCAAATCCTCCTGCTGGAAGGTTGCAACGTGACAGGACTTTAATGCTTTGCGTCCAGAACCCTAACGCACAAGATCCAAAAACAGAAAGAGACAAAGCAGGCTGCTCCCTAGGGCAGAGAGGCCAAAGTCCTAGGCCGGCTCTTTGCAGACTCACTCAGATCACACGCTGCCCTACAATAGCCCTCTAGCCTGCCAGCAGGACCAGGAAACCCCAGAGAATTTAAAGTGACAGCTTCTTAGTTTTAACACTGTTTCACTGTTGCTCGCTCTGGGATTGAACTGGCTGGAAGGACTGGGCAGCAGCCACCACCCACCTCCACTCCTGGTTGGGTTTGGTTTAGCTTGTCCTGGGATTAGCCCTGGGAGAAAAGCTCAGGGAGAAGCTCCGTGATCTTTGCCAGGCCATTTCTGGGAAGGGCAGCCATTAGGTAGTCGGATGCCTTCCTGTGCCACTCTGCCATCTTTGGAGAAGAGCCCAGCAGCCTACAGCCCTGGAGACCTTTAGCCCCTTCAAGCAGCTGCCTCTCGGGGCCAGTGGCACCCTAGGGGCCATGTGTCAGCTTGAATCACCACTGCCTGCCCCCGGCTGTCAGGGGCTCACGGAGTAACAGCCCCCTGCACCAGAGCATCGGGACAGGTGAGCTCGTCGTGGGGGGCTCCATGGCTGTGCCGTGCCCTGGGTCTCCCAGCTTGTCTCTTTCTGTCCCCCCCGTCTCTCTCCCAGCCCCTTCCTCTCGGGTTCACACGCCCAGCCTGCTTTGGCTTCCTGGCCATTGAGCGGAGGCCCTGGTGGCTGGGGTCCCCACACGGCTTGGACCCCCCCCCCAACCCCCCCTCCATAGCCTCATCGTGAGGGGAGCCCTGCAGGACATCGAAGCTTCGGCATATATTTTAATGAGGTTCTTTATGGGCTTGAGCAGAAGGAAGCAGGACCTGGGGAGGACGTGTTCTCCGAGCTCCCCCCGAGCCCTGAGGCCAGCTCGCGAGGAGGAGGGTCCAAGAACACAGCTCCTGAGGCAACGAGCCCAGTGCAGAGCCCTGCCCCCCGCCCCAGCAGCCATTGCAATGCACAGGCAGTTGTAGCTACCCGGCTCCCGGTCGTATGCCCCCCTGAACGTACTGCCAAGCCTGCCCCCGTGACCCTTCCGCTCAGCCCCCCGTGGGCACCCAGGACAACGGCTTGGCTCCAGGCGCCTGGCCCCGCGAGCAGGCAGCTAGGCCCCCCAGCCATAGGTGCCGACTTCTACTGGCGCCGGTGGGTGCTTGACCCCCCCCCGCCCCCATTGCCCTGACTCCACCCCTGCCCCGCCCCCATTCCAACCCCTTCCCCAAATCCCCACCCCAGCCCTGCCTTTTCCCCACCTTCTCCTCTGAGCGTGCCACATTCCCGCTCCTCCCCTCTCCCTCCCGGAGCTTGCTATGCCGCCAAACAGCTGTTTGGTGGTGGGAAGCGCTGGGAGGTAGGAGGAGGAGCGGGGATGCCGCACGCTCAGGGGAGGAGGCAGAGGAGGAAGTGGGGTGGGGCGGGGTGGCAGGGAGGGGACCGTGGCTGCCAGTGGGTGCAGAGAACCCACTAATTTTTTCCCGGGGGTGCTCCAGCCCCGGAGCACCCACGGAGTCGGCACCTATGCCCCCAGCACTTTGCCCCACAACGCGGACAGGGGTTTGGAGACGTCCTTGCCGTGTGTCTGGCTGCGCAGCGAAGGGGGGTTGGGATTTATTTGCAGTGTCTTACAAAGCGGGCAGGGGACACCCCCAGATCCATGCCCCCCCCCACCAGACTAACCCGGGTCAAGTCCTAGACAAGCCCAGCACATGACGTGACCCCGATTAGCAGCACCCCGCCCCCAGCATGGCCTGGGCTGCCTCCCTCGGCCGGACAGCGCCCGAGTGCCCTTGATGCGGCTGCTCAAAGGCCTTTGCTTGCCCGGCGTCACGGAGACCTCGGGCTCGCCGAGATCCAACCGAGTCAGGAGGCCTCTCCGGCGCCCTTCCCATGTGCCGAGGGTGTGTGCCACGCTCAGCCCGCGCCGGCTCGGAGAACAGTCCCATCTTGCCGGGCTGCTGTCCAGAGATGGCGGCATGAGCCGGGGGTGGGGAGCCTCGGCTGGGTGCCCCAGACTCTCTCTCAGCATCGCAACTCCACCCATGTGAATGGACCTGGGAAACTCCCCCTGCCGGCAGCCTTGGCTGAGCTCCCCGGCTTCGAAAGGTGTCAGGCCTCGTCCCAGGCGGGCAGCGCTCACCCCACCAGTCGGGAAGGCCCATTGGTTCAGCTGCCTGCCCTGAGCCCTGCCCCTCGCCGAGCGTCACAGCAGGACACGCTGGTGGCCTTGCACACATGGATGACCATGTCCCCCCCACTCCCACGGTGATTTCTCAAGACCAAACAGCGATGCCCCTCACTCCCGATCTGCAGCCCCTGCTAGCCCAGCCCTGGGCCCCACCTCGCTCTGTCAGTACCGCTCACTCCCGACCTGCAGCCCCTATTAGCCCAGCCCTGGGCTCCCCCACACACAGCTCTGTTGGTGCCCCTCACTCCCGACCCACAGAGATGTGGATTCCTCTCCCCTCTCCGCCCCACTTGCATGTGCATCAAACTCACAATAGTTCTCGGATGCTCCTTGCCACGGTGACAACATGACGCTGACTCAGCAACCCGGGCTGGAGCAGGGGCGGGGGGGTGAGGGAGGAAGGGAGGGGGGCTGCCGGTATCGGCCTGTTCATGGTTTGGGGACCTGGGCTGGCAGGATCCAATTTTGGGGCCTGTGTGCGGTGAATGGGTGTGGGGGGGGTCTCCGCCCCTGGATTCTGGCCTGTGGCTCAGAGAACTACCCCCCCTTCCCCTGACCTCCGCTCTGCAGGCCCTGTGTGTGTGTGTGTGTCCCTGCCACCCCCTGCTGGTGAGAGTGTGACACGTTGCCCTTGGCTGTTTGGGAGGTTGGTTTGGCGCGGCGTGTCCCAGCCCCCGCCCCTGGTGTGTGCGGTTTCCAGGGTGTTGTGCTGTGGCAGGCTGAGCCTCCGCAGCTCGTTGGGAGAAGCCCCAGAGAGGTTGCAATGCGCCAGCCTGAGGAGTGTAATTGTGACCCCTCCCCTCCCCCACTGGCTGACCAGACGGAAGATAAGGGCTCTACTATTGCTGCTGCCTGAGGGAAATCATCCATCAGCTCGTGACACAGCAGCCCGTCGGTGAGTCCCTGGTCTGTGTCATCAGCTCCTGTCAGGCCTGACAACCTCATCACACCTCACACTCTGCTGTCCTGATATTTACCCCCCAGGGGGCTCGTCACACAGCGCTGGGAAGCTCCCCACGCACCGCTCAGTCCTGGTCCTGCAGGAGGGCTGGACGGGGAACCCACACGGGACTCTCTACGCATCTGCTGGAAGTCTGGGCCTGAGCCAGCTTCGAACCAGGCAGGGGCAGTCGACAGACAGATTTTCTCCAGCCCAAGGAGAGAGGCCAGCGCCTCCAACCGGCTGTGGCCGAACTCTATCGGACCAAAACGTGACGCTCGCTCTCAGCGTGGAGCTGCAAATTTAAGCAAAGAAGAGCTGCGATTTGGTAAAAGGCATCATTTTTGGGTTACCTGATGTAGATTTTGTCCTATGTTTAAAATGTTCATAAATATTAATGAGCGCATTTGCAGAGAAAAAGGCTAGAAAAGCATTTGCTGAATAAAAAAACATTCCCATTAGGTCTCACTCTTTTTTTGTTTTCACGTATTGTCATTTTTTATTTTTATTATGACGAGGGGGGCCTCAAAAGCTGGAAGTGGCCCGGGCCGCTCTGGACCGCTGAGCGGGCCTGGCTGAGAAAGGAGGGGTGAAGCCGGTAACTTGTGACGTTTTTTAAGCTCGGCAGCGTATGTTTCCTTGGGTTTGTTTGTCGTCCTCTCCAGCCTGATCCCCGAGACCCGAACTCCCGGCGAGCCTCTCTCTGCCACGGACTCGGCCTGGTTTAGCTGTTAGCTACGCCAGCCCCGCACTTTGATTGACCGAAGCCCTGGCTAATGCCAGCCGAGCTGAAAAAGCCGCTGTTTCTGTCCCTTGAAAAGCACAGCGAGCGTAGTCACTGTGGGTAGCGTCCGGGCGAGGGCTGGGCACAGCCGGGAGCTGCCTTGTGGGGGGGCGGGGAGATTCGGGATGGGGGGGGGACGTTGGGGGTCACTGCAAACAGCAACGGGACGGTGGAGCCAGCGGGCGACGTGCTGGCTGTTCTCGGTGTCCCGGCAGAGGCAGGGCCCAGAGTGTCGAAGGCAGGCCGGGGGGTGACAGCCCCTTGAGCCCCACAGCATCACCAGCGTTTTGCAGTGGCAGGCAGCTGGTTCCAGTCCCTGATGCCCCCGGGCGTTTGAGTGGCCGAGGGATGTGTGTCCGTGGCAGGCTGCCCCCAGATCGGATCCAGGAGCGCGGGGAGACCCCGGCGCGAGCCAGCAACTCTCCCGAGCAAGACGAGCACCGGACCGTTCCCAGGGTCACCGGGCGCCGAGTGAGGGGGGACAGCACAGGGGGACGGGGACGTACAGCGCGGCTGCTGAGCCCAGACGCTGACAGACCCGTGCAAATGCCTGCTAATCACAGCACTGGGCGTTTAGCAGGACTTGGAGCCTGGGAGCCTCCATGCCCCTCCCGGAGCACCTGCAGCCATGAAAATGTGCCCAAAGAGCTGACGCTGGCACCTGCCCTGGAGAGATCTTGGGGCTCCCCGGCAGCTGAGACACCCCCAAATCGGTGGCCGCTTTGCCAAACCGGGCTGTGTGCAAAGTGCCATGAGCCAGCCAGAGTTTGGCTGCCAGGGACGGGGGCCAAGCCTGCCGGGGAGAAAGGGGGGATCCAGGTCGCTTGGCCCCTGTCCCCAGCAGGGAGCCGAGCCCAGGCAGGGAACCAGCCACTGCTGCCTCCCAGCCAGGCTCTGTCAAGCAGAAGCGGTTCCCTGCCACTCCCTGCCCAGCTGCCCGGGAAAGCAGCCGAACATGCGAGAGGGGGAGGCCCAGGGACAGCGGCGGATTAGCCACTGGGCCAACTGGGGCCCCCCGAAAATATAGGAGCCCCCATGGCCCTCTCCACCCGGTGCACCTGCCGGGAACTGGGGGAAGCCCCCGCACCCTGACTCCGCTGCCCAGCGGGGGTGGGGGGAGGAGATTGCAGGCTGAAGGGGTGGGGAGGGGCCCCCACTTGGTCTGGCCCACAACAAACCCGCAATCTGCCTCTGCCCAGGGAGAGGACAGAGAGCCCCCCTTCCCCCACAGGTAACGTGGGGAGTGCAGTGGCCCAGGCTGGGCGCATGGTGGGAGGGGTCACTGGGCAGAGGAGACACATGGGGCGGTCACGTGTCCTCTCCTTCAGCTTGTGCCCCCTCCCCGGTATGGGGAGGCACCAGTCGTCTATGCCCGGGACTGTGCGTGACGCCAGGGGACGATGCGGAGCTGGGTCCAGCTGCCTTCCGGCGCCGTGAGACCCAGGAGTTCGGGGCGGGGTGGGGGGGCTCAGAGGGAGAGGGCCCCCCCGGCTCTGAGTTTTGGAGCAGCTTCGTAATGACGTTTCCCCTCCCAGAGCCCGGAATAGAACCGAGAGCGGGGCCAATTTTGTCATTTTCTTTAAACGCCCCCCGCTCGCTCGGAGCCATTTCGCTAATGTGTTTACGCGCCTGTTCCCTGCCATCAGCGGCTCCCTGCGGGCGCCGTGCTCCCGGCCCACCTCGCGAACGGAGCCTGCCGCCTTGGGACTCGCTCCGGTGCCTGCCGCGGCCCCCCCTGCCCGGGCTCTCCGTTGGGCCTCCGGGCGGGGACCGGCCTCTGGGGAGCTGCTTTCTGCGTGGCTCCCGGGCGTTCGGCCGTGCCCACGGCACCTCGCTGCGTGCCGCGGTCAAAGCCGCGTGGCCATGTGGCATCCCAGGCCTCCTCGCCCTGCGCCCAGCCCTCTGGCCGGTGGGTTGTGGGATGCCGCACGTCGCAGGCCGCAGGACCTCAGCCGCGCACTCCTGAAATCAACCCCTAACCTCCTGCCGACTTACTGAATCCTCCCATCTTGATTTAAAGACTTCAAGTAACAGAGAAGCCGCCATTTATGCTGCAAATGAGCCCGTGCCGCATGCTGCTAGGGTGACCAGATGTCCCGATTTTACAAGGACAGTCCCGATTTTTGGGTCTTTTTCTTATATAGGCTCCTATTACCCCCCCACTCTCTGTCCCGATTTTTCACACTTGCTGTCTGGTCACCCTACATGCTGCAGAGGAAGCCGAAACGCCCCCAAGGTCTCTCCCGATCTGACCCAGGGGAAGATTCCTACCCAGCCCTAAATATGGCGATCAGTTAGCCCCTGAGCACGGGGTCAAGACCCGGAGCCCGACAGCTGGGAAAGAATTCTCTGTCGTATCTCAGAGCCGCCCCCATCACGCACCCCCGTCCCGCCTGCTGCGCCCCAGAAGTGGCTGCGAAAGCGCATCCCGACTGGGGAGCCGGAGCAGGCCGGCGGCACACGGAACCGCCGGCCTCAAGAGAGAAAAATGTCGTGTGTTGGCCCCCTGAAGGTTGTGAGGGTTTTTTTGTGGGTTTGGGGCTGCCTCCGTGGCTGGTCTCACCTGCCCTCCCCTGGGTGTCGGTGACACTCAGTGTGGCCAACGCCCTCGCCCCACAACTGCCTGTCTCCTGCCCAGCAATTGATTCTGCCCCTGCCCCCATCAGTTCCCTCCCCCAGCCTCACCTCTGCTCCTCCCAGGGCTTGTCTTCCCCCCTCCCCCAAGCCTGGGGAGGCTGCAAAGGGGTCCCCTCTCCCCTTCAGGATTTTCACCCTCCTCTGCCCCTTCCCAGGTGGGTGCTGTGGGAGAGGGGAGAGGAGCAGTGTAATTGTCCCATCCCATTGCTCCAGGGATGCGGGGCGGGGCGGGGGGGCGGGGGGAGATGCCCTGAGCTACTGGCCTCTTTCTGCTCCCCCCTCCCACGTGAACGGCTTCAGGTTGTGGAGGGGTGGGGGAGGGAGGCAGGCAAGTGGGGCAGGCAGCCATCAGAGGGCTCAGATTTGCCGGGGTGCCGGAGCATCTCGCGTCATTGCCAGACAGCTCCTGTCCCCACAAGAACAACGTGGCACGAGCTGGCAGCTCCGGGCTCAGAGTGCTGGCTCCACCCCCAGCAGGCAGGGGGGTCAGACCCCTTGGGCATCTCCGGCCCAGCCCCAGAGCTGAGTGAGGGAAGGACGGGGCATCCCAGTGCCCGGGGTGGGGGCACGGCTGTTCCCAGAGCCAAGGTATCGGAATCGCAGGGCTGACACTATCGGACTATGGGCAAGCACCGGGCTCCAGCATCTGAGTGCTTACCCTTGATGGCTCGGTGCCAAAGGGCTGGTCGCCAACGGGGATGAAACGGTGGCATCGTTGCGTCTTTTGCGCAACGAAACCAAGGCGACGGGCGCGGTGCTGGAGCAGCCTTAAACGAGACGCTGCGGCGCGAATTCGTCAAAGCGGTGGGTGACTGTACCCCTGGGGATTTAAAGGGAGACCACGCCATTCCTACACACTACGGCAATGAACTTGTATATGGGTGCGGAGCGTATGCATGTGCAAACATGCCCATCCGCTGGATGGAATCAGAGCCCTCCACCACATGTGTCATAGGCCCTATATTGCCGGATGCAAACAGGGATTCCCCTTTAGCTCAAGCGACTGGGCTGATGGAGCAGGCAGTTCAGAGTTCGAATCCCCCTGGGATGTCCTAAAAGTGATGTAAGGTAGTGGCAGCTGTGAACGAGAAGGATCTGGTTGTGTTTCTTGCTTCTCATCCCCAAAGACCCCCACAGTGGCTCCCGATTGCCATGCTATGTCCAGCCCATCCCTTGTTAACCTGGCGGTACGGTCCCAAAGGCAGGACATGCCGATGGGAGCGATCCCCTTAACTCTGCCCCTTATGCACAGTGATGGGGAGCTGACAGCTGTATGGAGGCTGAGGATACTTAACAGCGACATTGGTGCCCTGAACAAAACCCAACGTCAGAAAAGCCGGTGGGGGGGGGGGGGGGGGGGGACACGTTCGTCCCCCTGCAGGGCAGAGCAGGTTCAATCAGGCCGATGAACCTTGTACGTTGCACCTGGAGGAGAGCCAGGGCCGAATAAAGCCCAATGGAAGATAACGGGCGGCTGGGAAGGACCAGGCTGGGCCTGTATAAAGGAGGAAGCTGCGAGCAGAAGGGGGCTGCCGGGAAGCAGCCTGCAGTGAATCCGTTAGGGAGGTTTGTTTGCGGAGCTTGTCTGCAGTCCCAGCCTGGGCCGAAACTCCGGGAAACATGGGGGTGGGGGCGGAAGAGCAGGAAGGAGCCCAGGGAGATAGCAGCAGGCTCGGGGAGCAAGCAGACTGTGGTGGCTGGACTCAGGGCCCCTGGGCTGGGACCCAGAGCAGTGGGCAGGCCCAGGTTCCTCCACCAGCCCCTGGGGAAGGGGTGCCTGCCCTGGCCTTGGAGCGGAGCAAACGGCGTGGGGAGAGCAGATCCAGTGGGACTTTGATACCCCGGGAGGGGAGGACGTCCCAGTGCCCTGGCTGCGGGGGCTGACGGGGGGCTGAGAGGTGGGACGTGGTACCAGCCACTGTCAGAAGGGGCGTCTGACCGGCCGCAAGGAGCCCCCCAGCGGTGAGTGACCCCGAGGGAAAGTCTAGCAATGCAGCGCTAAGGATGCCCAGAGACACCAGTAGCCCCGGCACCAGCGTGTGCTGGTGTGCTGAGACCTTTGCTCCTTCCGGGGCTGGGGGGACGGCTGAGAAGACCCCTCCCGAAGCCAGCTGGAAGGACAGACGCGGACGTGGGCGGCTGGATGAGTGTCCTCAGGCGGGGACCCATGGCTCACGGGGGCCGCCGGGGCCTTTAGGCCGTGTGGCCACGTTACGGCAGGGTTGAGAACACCCTGTGGGGGGATCCCCCAGACCGGTATGGGGCTGTCGCCGCCGGCCCTGTAACCTTGGGGGCCTTGCTGCAGCTGGGGTTCGATCCCCAGACACCACAAGCTCAATGTCTCCCCTTGGCTTCTGCCAGCCTAGCTGCTCTTTGCAGGGTCCGGTCCCGAGTCTCCCCAAATACACCCCCAGCCCCCAATTTCTGAATTACCAGGCACTCAGGCCGTTCCCCTCTGGTTCGTCCCCCCAAAGCTTTGAACCCAGCCCCCCGACACCAGCTCGCTGCGGGGTAAAACCAACCAGGGCCACAGATCCAAAGAGGAAAGAAAGGCAAACACGGAGCAGCTACACTGACAATAAACCCACCCGCGCGGCTCCAGGGGTGGCACCTCTGGAATACACCCCTTCCCTTTTCTGATGCAAGCTGCCCGTTCCCTGAGAGCCACCCTTCCCGGCCAGAGACTCTCCCGCAGTTTCTGGCTAAAAACCCCCTCCATCCCAAGGCTGGTTTGAAAAGGTTACCTTTCCTTTCCGTCTTCCCTCTCCAGGCATGGTGACTCATGGTGATTTAGAGTGGGGAAATCTGGAGATGTCTCAGTGTCTTCCCATTAACCTAATGGTCCATCATTGTCTTTTCCTTTGGGGTGTGTGTGTGTGTGTGTGTGTGTGTGTGTGTGTGTGTGTGTGTGTGTGTGTGTGTGTGTGTGTGTGTGTGTGTGTGTGTGTGTGTGTGTGTGTGTGTGTGTGTGGAAATGATGGATGGTTGCTTGGAGCTGGCTTGGGAGCAGCCCCTCCCTCCGGTGAAGTTGCCATACAAGTTTTCTATGGACATGAATTCCTCCCACCCCAATCTGGCTGCGTGTCTCCCAGTGCCCAGTAGGTTCAGAACGTGACACCAGTGATTTCCCTACACCCCCCCTGAATTTCCCCAACACCCCCCCCAGTTTTGTGAACTAGTTACATGCTAATTTAGTGACCCGCCCCCAGTAAACTCGAACATCCCCCCCCAATTTCAATTCCTGGGGAGGCCACTGCGTGACATGCTTGCATCAAAGACCTCGCTTGTGTAGCTCAATGCTACTGTCTGCAGTCGGTTGAAAGGCTCATGTTGGGGGTTCAGACCCTCTGTTCTCCCCTCTGGGTGTCTGGACCCTGATTAATTTATTTCCCCTCCTTAAAAACCCTTAACACCTTTGTGTCAACTGTCTGTAATGGGCCATGTTTGATTATCACTTCAAAAGTTTCTACTGATAACAGTTCCTTTCAATTAATTAGCCTCTTAACGTTGACATAGACACTCCCACCTTTTCATGTTTCTCTGAAGGTATAAATATCTGCTTACTGTATGTTCCATTCCATGCATCTGATGAAGTGGGTTCTTAACCCATGAAAGCTTATGCTGAAATAAATTTGTTAGTCTCTAAGGTGCCACAAGTATTTTTCTTATTTCTTTTTGCTGGACCCTGATTGTAACAGACTGTCTTACCTGTTCTTTAAAAATAAAACATTGATGGGGCTACCCATCAAAGGCTGGGCAGCGGTTCTGCAGAAAAGGACCTAGGGGTTACATTGGACGAAAAGCTGAATATGAGTCAACAGTGTGCCCTTGTTGCCAAGAAGGCTAACGGCATTTTGGGCTATATAAGTAGGGGCATTGCCAGCAGATCGAGGGACGTGATTATTCCCCTCTATTCGGCATTGGTGAGGCCTCATTTGGAGTACTGTGTCCAGTTTTGGGCCCCACACTACAAGAAGGATGTGGATAAATTGGAAAGAGTCCAGTGGAGGGCAACAAAAATGATTAGGGGGCTGGAGCACATGACTTATGAGGAGAGGCTGAGGGAACTGGGATTGTTTAGCCTGCAGAAGAGAAGAATGAGGGGGGATTTGATAGCTGCTTTCAACTACCTGAAAGGGGGTTCCAAAGAGGATGGATCTAGACTGTTCTCAGTGGTAGAAGATGACAGAACAAGGAGTAATGGTCTCAAGTTGCAGAGGGGGAGGTTTAGGTTGGATATTAGGAAAAACTTTTTCACTAGTAGGGTGGTGAAGCACTGGAATGGGTTCCCTAGGGAGGTGGTGGAATCTCCTTCCTTAGAGGTTTTTAAGGTCAGGCTTGACAAAGCCCTGGCTGGGATGATTTAGTTGGGGTGGTCCTGCTTTGAGCAGGGGGTTGGACTGGATGACCTCCTGAGGTCCCTTCCGACCCTGAGATTCTATGATACCCAGCCTCCCTGGGTGACCTGGTCTGGTGCTTACCTGTCCTTAGAGCTAGAAAGTTTCCCTAATAGTCCACCTGAATTTTCCTTGCTGCAAACCGAGCCAATTCCTTCTGGTTCTACCTCCGTGGACATGGGGAATAATGGATCACTGGTCTCTTGATACCAACCTCTTCTGCATTTGTCAGGGCCCCCCCTCAGCCTTCTCTTCTCTAGACTAAACAGGCCCCTCTTTCCTCATGGGTCCGGTTTTCTAAATCTCTCAGGAGGTTGGTTGCTCTCCTCTGGACTCTCTCCAATTTGTCCCCATCTGTCTGAAAGTGCAGTGCCCAAAACGGGACCCAGTTCCCCAGCTGCGGCCGCCCCAGCACTGCCGGGGCAATTTACCTGCCGCCAATGCATCGCTGTACAGCCCTTGCTACAGAGCCTAAACCTCTCGGGCTGAAGGGGCTGGGACGTAACTTTCCCTGCGGGCAGGTTTTCCCGCTTGGAGCCTGATTCTTCTCCACGAACTCCGCAGACCTCGGTGGAGTTCCTGCGGATTTACCCCGGGGTATGTGAGAGGAGAATCGGCCTCAAGAGCCCAAGTAAATATTCCTGCCCCACTCAGTCACTCAGGAGTTATTTCTCTGCCTTATCATAATGCTGCTAGATCCCTAGTCTTCCACGGAGAGATCTCTTCACCCAGCACCGAAATGCAGCTGCCTCTGGGGTGGGACATGGCAGCTGTTTTACACAGCAATGGACACGAGCGTTTAGGACAGGAAGTGAAGCAGGATAGGACATCCGGGTGAGACTGCAGGGGGCAATGAGACCAGCAGACTAGCTAGCCCCATAGCTTGTGTGCTCCTGAATCCAATATGTAGTCCTGTGCAAGGCTGCACTCCAGAGACCAGGAAGAGCCGATACCAGCAGGATGTATAGCATGACTCAGCCCTCCTGCCCCGACTACCCTGGAGGGGCTGATGTCAGTCTCAGGTGGCGCGAGCCTCCGCCCTGACACAGGTGATGTTCCTGGCACATGCTTCTCCACACAGCCTTGACCCACGAGGGGCTGGGGCGGGGAAGGGAGAATGCCAGCTCACCCTGGGGGGTGGAAGGGCGTCTCCTGTGGTGCAGGGAACCCGGCCGGCCCTGTTACTTATTAAAACTTCCTGCAGCTGCGACGGTCACTGGCAGATCGCCAAGGCCAGGGCCGATCAATATCTGAACGGAGCCGGGCGCCTCGGCTCTCTCCCCGGACCCTCAGCTTGCTGCCTTTGGCAACAGAATCGATGCAGCCAGGGCCGCAGCTCAGTGCGGGAAGGTCTCCAGATGCTGTAGTGGAGGAGAGGGAGACATAGATTCCAAGGCCAGAGGGGATCTTCTAGCCTGACCTCTCCGGGATAACATGGGGCGGCTCTGAATTCCTGGTTAAAACGGAGCTGATCTTGGAAAAAAATAAAATCCCCTCCTGATTTTAAACTTGCCACTGACGGAGAATCCATAGAAACATAGAATCCTAGACAATTAGGGTTGGAATAGACCTCAGGAGGTCACCTAGTCCAACCCCCTGCTCAAAGCAGGACCAGCCCCAACTAAATTACCCCAGCCAGGGCTTTGTCAAGCTGGGCCTTAAAAACCTCTAAGGAAGGAGATTCCACCACCTCCCCAGGGAACCCATTCCAGTGCTTCACCACCCTCCTAGCGAAATAGTGTTTCCTAATATCCACCACAGCCCTTGGGAAGTTGTTAATTACCCGCCTCACCGTTCAAATTTTACACCTTATTTTCAGTCTGAATTTGTCCAGCCGCAGCTTTCAGCCACGGGATCGTGTTAGACCTTTCTCCGCTAGATTGAAGAGCCCATGATGAAATATTTGTTCCCGGTGTAGATACTTATAACCAGGGATCAAATTACTCCTTAACCTTCTCTTTGATAAGCTAAAGAGACTGAGTCATACCTCAGTGCTGGGCGGGTTTAGGTGCTAGGATAGAGCAGGGGGGAGGCAGTCGTGTCTCCGTGTCGGGGGTCCCTGCGGGCTGGGGTGCAGCGGAGCGGATGAGGTGTTTTAGGCCGTGCCTTCTCAAACGTCAATGCACAGCAATGAACTGCACAACGACATGAACCAACCCCTCCCCTGCTCCCCCAAAGCCAGACGCCCCCGGCACACACTTCTCCCTCTGGGGAGAGAAGAAACAAGGTGTCGCCGAGGTTCCCTGCTTCACTTAATGCATGACTAGAAGGAAGGGGCTTGCACTGGGTCATGAGACCCCGCAGAGAACAGAATGATGGTGGAGCGCCGGTAGGGTGACCAGACAGCAAGTGTGAAAAATCGGGACAGGGGGTGGTGGGTAATAGGAGCCTATATAAGAAAAAGACCCCAAAATCGGGACTGTCCCTATAAAATCAGGACATCTGGTCACCCTAAGCGCCGGGGCTGCTGGAGTTAGGGTGAAGAATTCCTTCCTCCTTTGGGGTCGACTCTTCCGTGTGCTCTGAACCCTGCCTGGTGACTCATGTTGCTTTGTGGGGGCCGTAGGAGGCTACCCCCCTGAGCCCCAATATCTAGTCATGCACGAGGCTGAGTTGCCGGGAGTCCTAGGCCTTTGGGAAGCCAAAGATTAAAGAGAGAAACCTGCCAGCCCTTCTTTCAGAGAAGGCTCGGGTGGCCAAGGCCCTTAAGCTGCGTCCGGGGGCTGAGTTGAAGTCCTGCCCCTTCAGACAGTAGCGTAGCCAGGGGGGAACAGGGGGAGCGGCTGCTCCCCCTATGAGGAAAAGCGGCGCTAAGGCGCCGCCAGGGCCTCGCTAGGGCGGTGCTTTAAAAGGCCTGCGGCTCCAGCCCTGGCGAGCCGCCCCTTGTCTCTCTGCTCAGCAGTGCAGCGGGGAGACAAGGGGCAGCCCCGGCGAGCCGCCCCTTGTCTCCCTGCTCAGCCGCGGCAGCGCTTTAAAGGGCCCGGGGCTCCGCAGTGGCTGGAGCCCCAGGCCCTTTAAAGCACTGCAGGGTGAGGAGAGGGGGAGCGGGAGGTGCCTTTTTATAGCGCCGCTCCCCCTGTGCTCTAAACCTGGCTACGCTACTACCTTCAGAGTGCCCCGCTGGCCAGTGGGGGGCATGGTAGGGTTAGCAATCCAGATCTGGAGTCATTGATGGGGTTCCTGAGATACAGCCCCCACCCCACCCCTCAGCATTTCTTAACTCTGACAGATTCCATCAGTGGTTGTTGTGCAGCCCTAGTGATCAAACCATGGTTCTGACCATGCCCCGAATGACTTCAAACGTGCGACATTTACCCCAGCTGGCCCATGGCACCCACTAGTCCGCTGGGGGAGCAAACCTGAGACCGGTGTGCAGGAAAGGGGAGGGCCCCACGCTCCCGTGCCAAACAGATTGCCCAGTGCACGTGTCGGCAGAGCACCCCAGAGGGGTCTAGCCAGGAACGACTTGCGGCACCCGCGGGCTCAAAGCGCCGCGGCCGTGAGTTCAAATCCACCCGCTGAGGCACGTCACACCGACGACCTGCCTCTGTCGTGGTGGGTGGGGTTCGGCTCTAGGGGAATGTAATCTTGGGGGCGCGCAGACTGGGTTTGGAACTAGCATTAGTCACACACGCCCACTTGTGCTGGGAGGGGAGGAGGTCTTAGGGGCTGCAGTGAAGGGACAGGCAATTATGGGGAGGGGGATCAGCGGGGGTGGGGGTGGGGAACACCCACTGAGATGGATGGAGCAGACCATTCCTCTCAGAGCTATTCATTCAGGCTACATCCTCCCCATGGGGTGTCCTCATTCAGCGGAGGCCATCGCATTGAGACGAATGGACCTCGTCCCACCTCCCGTATTTCCAGGATTTGGATCTGGTGAAGCCGTCGCAGTGGGTTAATGCACAGACGGCTCCAGTTGTGTCTCACTCTGAAGACAGCAGGCCTGTGGAGTCAGTTGTTTGCAGTACTGGGGTAGCCGTGTGGGTCCCAAGATATCAGAGAGACAAGCGGGGTGAGGTCAGATCTTTCACTGTCATAGAATCATAGAAGATCAGGGTGGGAAGGGACCTCAGGAGGTCACCTAGTCCAACCCCCTGCTCAAAGCAGGACCAACCCCAACTAAATCATCCCAGCCAGGGCTTTGTCAAGCTGGGCCTTAAAAACCTCTAAGGAAGGAGATTCCACCACCTCCCTAGGTAGCCCATTCCAGTGCTTCACCACCCTACTAGTGTCGGGGTGAGGCGATGATGGCAGCTACCAGCAGTAGCGGCGCCAGGGTTTTTGCCGCCCTAGGCGGCAGCACTCCTCCACCGTAATCGGCGGCGCTTCAGCAGCAGCTCCTCTGAAGCTGTGTCCTCAGCGGCGTTTCGGTGGCCGCTTTTCTTGCCGCCGAATCGCTGCCGGGAAATGAGTCGCTGCCGAAATGCCGCCCCCCCAAATCCTGCCGCCCTAGGCGACCGCTGCGCTGCGCCGAGCCACCGGCCACCCCAGCACCAGGCCGGCCCCAGCTCAGTTGCAATCACTTGAGTGAGCCCCCCACGCCTCCGGCTTCAGGGTGGGGGGGGCCTCGGGGGCGGAACATGGGCGGGGCTCTGGCCTGGGTCAGGGGAGGCACAGCTGGCCCTGGCCTATCATACCTGCCGCCCATGGCTACCAGCATGGCTGAGACACTGTCTCCGGGGCCAGTCGTCGCTGGGGGTCGTGGCCTGTTGCCGTCTTGGCCATTTCAAGGTTATGAATTCCACCTGTGCGGTGCCCCGCAGCAGCAGGACCCATGTCCGTGCCATGCGCCCTGACCCATCGGGACAGCTGCAGGCCTGGCAGAATCCCCTTGTCATGTCGATGGACCCGGGCGAGGTTTATTTTTAAGCATTTTTTTTAGATTTTTACTGATTTAAATGTTAATGGTTGGAGGAAATTGGGGGGCAGGGGGTGGGTCCAGACAATTATTTAATGACAGCGGACGCTGAGATTCAAAAAGTTAAAGCTTTAGACACCATTAAAATACAAATTGTCAATATCACATGTCAGAATATACCAAGTAGATCTCATTAAATCAGCAGCTCCTGGCTGGGTTTGCTTTTCATTCACTACGAGAGACAAGGGGGTTGGGAGGGAATATCTGTTATTGGACCGACTGCGGCTGGTGAGAGAGTGAGAGGCCAGTTTTCCAGCCCCACAGAGCTCTTCTGGGGAAGGGGGAATACGGAAGCCGAGTGTGTACGCTACATACAAATTGGGACCGATTGTTTAACATGGTGGGGGTGGTCACTTGAAATCATAGCTCAGTGGTTTGAGCATTGGCCTGCTAAGCCCAGAGTTGTGAGTTCAATCCTTGAGGGGGCCACGTAGGGATCTGGGGCAAAAATCTGTCAGGGGACAGTACTTGGTCCTGCTAGTGAAGGCAGGGGACTGGACTCGATGACCTTTCATCCTTCCAGTTCTAGGAGATTGGCATATCTCCATTTAAAAAAAAAAAATAAAAAATTGGGGTTAAAATCAGGGGTGCTGGAACAGCGACGGCTGGGGAACGAGGGGGCCTGGCCTCCCCCCTTTTTACTGGCAGTAAAGGCAAGCAATGAGAGGAGGGGGTGGAGAGGAGACAGTGGGGGGCGGGACCTAGGAAGGGGCTGTGGTTGGGAAGAAGGGTCGGGGCCTCAGGGGAAGCGATGGTGCGAGGGCGGGGCCTCGGGGGAAGCAGCAGTGTGAGGGTGGGGGTTCGGGGTAAGGGGCAGTGAGGAGCTGGGGCCTCGGGGTGGGGGCAGCATGCGGGGGCCTATGGCCCTCACCTTTAGGGCGCTTCCGCCATCTTTGGTTCAGACGGTTACGCCTGAAGGGGTTGAAGCGGGCAATCAAGGGTAGCCGGCAGGGTGGTGTGTGCTGCTTGTTGGACCATAATGAGCCGTGAAACCAGCGTCCCTGGTAAGTCCACGGCTTTTTGCATCTCTCTCGGAGTTGTGAACGTTCAGTTCCTCCTTTTGAAGGCGTTGGGCAGGTTTCCCTTGGGGACGAGTGCCGAAATACCAGATATGCAGCGATCGCTTTGCGCAAAGTGTTGGCCCCCGGGGACGCGATGTTTTCATCTTGCAAGTTCAGTCGAGAACGCATTCGTTCGCCAGCCCGTCTGCGAGAGGCCCGATTCAAACCTCTAAAGCGCTAGATTTCGACTCTAATAAATTCTCAAGCAGCTTTTTGCTTCCGCTGCCTAGCTGTAAATTTAGCCTGTTATCGATGGAAATATCTTTCCCTCAGTTTGCGTGTGTACCGTCAAATAGATGTTTACAGACATTTACCGAAAAATAGCTAATCCTTGCAAGCCGAGATATCGTGTAACTCCTCCAATCACGAGCCTTGCTCACTCTACAGCTAATTTGTATGCAACAGTTTCATTGGCTGTGTGAGGTCAGCACAGATGGCGGATTACTTGGGCCAGTTGCCACATGCACGGACTTGTAGCTGCCCATTGCAGGCAATATTTTAGCAGCGAACTCGCTCGGCTATAGTTTATATTGCGAAGTCTTTGCTGTGTAAAGGTTGATTTTTTTTCCCCAAAGTGCCCTAAAACGCACCTGCTTATGTGGCTTTTCTTGAGATCTCTTACGCCTCCTGGAGGTCTGGGGTAGAGTTCATCTTCAAAATTTGGGGTCGTTTGAGAAAGAGGTTCCGGAAATACAGCCCCCCACCAAATAACAGCTTTTCTGGAAGGTCACAGATGCTATCAAATTTTGTTGCCCCCGCCTGGCTTCTACAGCTCTAATGGCTTAATGGGATGAGAAGGGAAGCGTAAGCTGCTAAATGCTCACCTAGGACAGGTCCTCTCCCTGCTCACTGCCTCAGTTTCCCTAGCTAGATGAAGATACTGACCAGCCTCCCAAAGGCTCTGCAATGCATGCCGCTCCCTTCCACTCTACAGGCGATGGAGATACAACAGACCAGCGCGAAGTGCTGTCAAGCGGCCCCCTTTAATGAGACTAATTGCTGCATGGCCCCCAGGCTCCAGGCCTCTCCCCACAAGGCCGGGATCAGCTCCAGGGCAGGACCTGGCTCCTCGGGAGTTGTCACCGCAGGCGAAGCCTCAGGGCCGAGCTGTGCTGGGAGCTCATATCGGCATGACTACGTCTTTGGCGGGAGGGGTGGGGAGGGAAACTCCGCACCCTTCAGAGACGTAGTTAAGCTGGCCTAACCCCTGGTGTAGACAGCGCTTCGCCAATGGGAGAATTCTCCCACCAGCCTGGCTGCCGCTTCTCGGAGCATGTAGCGTTTTAAGCATCGACACACCCTCAGCCGCTGGGCGCGGTTCAGCTCCTAACACAGGCCACACAGAGATGCCTCCAGGGCGGGGTGGCCTGGTAGTTAAGGCGGGACTGGGATTAAGGGGACCTGGGTTCGAGGCCTCACCCAGCCCGGGACTCTCTGGCTGACCCTCACACCTCTCTCAGGCCCATCTCTGAGGTCTCCCGTTGATTTGGGCCCTGGGTCTCGGGTCCTGCTCTGTAGCATGGGGCTCAGGGCCCATCCGTGAGTGACCTCCCCCCCCCAACCTAAGGGGTTCACAGTTTGGCTCAAAGCAACCCCACGTTTGGGCCAGGCTTTGAACAGGGCTCAGCTCTCCAGAAAATCCGGCCGTGGATTTCGGGTGCTGCTGAATCCTTCTGAAGATCTGCCCTCAGGTGTGAGTGGCCCAGGTTTTCACTCCCTCGGCCGGCTTCCTTCCCCTCCTTTCCTGCTGCCACCAGCCCCTCCCTGCAGCACCCGCCTTGACCTCCAGGGGGCTAGTCTGAATCTTTCCAGCTTCGGCTCTGGTTCTGCCCTTGTCTGCCGGATTGAAGGGCCAGCTGCTCTCAGAGATCTCCCCCCATGGCAGGGACTGGACAGAGGCTGGCCCTGTATAGAGTTTTCTTTCTCAGGCTTTCAGCTGATCTCCCACCATCCTCAAGGCCTCGTGGCATTTTCCTCTGGGGCTTGGCCGCAGGGCCCCAGGGAGGCTGGGCTCTCTGTAGCTGGAGGAGTGAGGGAGAAGGGAAACCCACGCCCAGCGGTCTCACCCCAGCCCAGCAGGGAGTTTCCAGCCGGTTTGCAGCTGATCCGGGGTAGCCCTCTCTGACACCCTGGCCTGCCGTCTCATAACCCAGCTGCTGCTGCTGGTCAACCACTTAGCCCCAGCTGCGGCGGTAGCTCCTTTGTCTTTCCTCCCTTGGAGGCTGTGGCAGGACGGAGTCCCAGGACCTACAGACCCTGACCAAATCCCCTCGCAACCTCCCCTTGGGTAACCTGAGCACATCGAGGTCTTTGCTCTCTGTGGCGTACGAGGCTTCGTTCTGGAGCTCTTCTCGGAGCCCTTTCCAGTCGGGAGCATCCAGGCCGGGGTACGGAGCCACTGATGGGCACGGCAGTCAGTAACAGTGCCCGGAGAGCCCAGGAGGATACGCACCGGGGACAGCCGTCCTACGGGCTGAAGGACCATTTCCCCGGCTGTATCCACACACGTCCAGTGAGGGGCGCTGTGATGTCTCCATCACTTGGGACCTGGATGGTCCCTCCCTGGAAAGCAGGCGGCGTGCAGAGAAGAAATAAAACCTTTAGCGTCAGATACTTCGTCCTCTTCCTTCCATCAGTGTGACTCCACAGCTGCCAGTGTGGTCATTCCCCATTCACTGGGGGAGCCAATGGGACTCCGATGGAATTACTGCTAACGGATCCCAGCGGATACTGGTGAGGGGTGTGAAACCGCCCCAGCCCCAAGCCGGCATAGCTCTGCCACCGAAACCCGCTGTGTAGACGCAGCTGTGTGGATGGAAGAGGGCTTCTGCCGGCACAGCTAGCATGGTTCAGGGAGGTACTGTTCCCACATAGCAGAACTCCTCTGTCTCTCGTGCCCCCGGCCCCACCCCAACTCCACCCCCGCCCCCGTTCCACCCTGGGAGGGAGGGGGGAAAATGCAGAGGCGGCTCCTTGGAGCAGGGGTATGGGGAGGAGGCGGAGACGGAGGGCCTGTCTCCGCCTCCTCCCCATACCCTTCCTCCAAGGCGCCACCACTGTGCTCTCCCCGGCCCCCTCCCAGGCTTGCTGCACGCCGAACAGCTGACGCATGGCAAGCCTGCTTGTGAGCGAGGAAAAGTGGCTTGGCGGCGCGCAGCGGAGCCTCGGGAGGCGGAGGAGGAGGCCGAGGCGGAGGTTAGCTGGGCGGGGAGGGGTGGGGCTGCCAGGGAGCTGCCGGTGGGTGCTCTGCACCCACCAATTTATCCCCATGGGTGCTCTAACCCTGGAGCACCCATGGAGTCGGCGCCTATGTGTCAGCGGACACTGCATCTCCGCTAGGGGGCTCTGCCTGATCCCCAGCTGGGGTCAATCGGCCGTAGCTCCATTGGAGTCAATGGGCCAGATCCTAGCTGGGGTCAATCGGCCGTAACTCCACTGGAGTCAATGACCAGATCCCAGCTGGGGTCAATCGGCCGTAGCTCCATTGGAGTCAATGGGGCCAGATCCCAGCTGGTGTCAATCGGCTGTAGCTCCATTGGAGTCAATGGGGCCAGATCCCAGCTGGTGTCAATTGGCTGTAGCTCCATTGGAGTCAATGGGCCAGATCCCAGCTGGGGTCAATCGGCCGTAACTCCACTGGAGTCAATGACCAGATCTCAGCTGGGGTCAGTCGGCCGTAACTCTGTTGCAATCAATGGTCCACGTCCCAGTTGGTGCAAACTCTCCTAGCTCCACTGACGTCACTGGAGCCCCACCGCTCTAGACCAGCTCAGCAGGATCAAGGCGTAGGTGTGTAAAGTGACTGGTTAAAAATCACCTTCACCTGCAGGTAAATTAGTAACTTCTCACTGAGCCGCCGCTCCCTCCCTCCCTCTGGGGAATGGGAGGAGGAGACTGGGGAAGGGCAGCTGTATTGGATCCCTCTGCCGCCAAAGCAGAAATCCACATGTAGGCACCCAACTAAGGTCTCACTCCAAAGTCCCCTGGAGCCGGCGGGCCTCCTTCCATCTGGTGAGCTGGGCATCAGGTCCCCTACGTGCTCTGATAGCCGGGGGGCTGAGCTCTCCCGGCTCCAGTCAAGCCAATGGGCAAGGTGGCTCCTCTGCACAGCAGAACACAGGAGAGCCCCTCTGAATGGCTCTTCGAGTGCAGCCTCCCGGCTCCAGCCCTGGGGCGAGGACGGGAGAAGGAAAGTGCAGCCCCTGCCCCTGAATGGGTGATAGTGGGGTAACCTGCCTCCAGGGGATGGGACCTTCTGGCCCCTCTGGTGCCTCGGAGCAGGAGGGGTTAGAGCCCTTCCATACTCTAAGAAAATCCTTACTGACATTCTCACCCTCTGCGTAAGTGTCGGGCCCTCTTGTGAATCCTGCTCCGTTCCTGGCCCGGTTGCTGTCCCGTGGTGGGGAGTTCTGCAGGTTCACTGGACGTGGGGGAGAAAAGTACGTGAAAGCCGGGATGGGGCCCTGAGTCTGGTGGCTCAGCTTGTCAAAAGAGCCCAGAGCCCATGGGGAGCAATGGAGCATCCCCTCTCCCCCCCGTGGGGAGCAATGGAATATCCCCTCTCCCCGTGGGGAGCAATGGAGCATCCACCCCCCCACCCCCAGGGAGCAATGGAATATCCCCTCCCACCCCATGGGGAGCAATGGAGCATCCCCTCCCCCCCTATGGGGAGCAATGGAGCATCCCCTCCCCCCCCATGGGGAGCAATGGAGCATCCCCTCTTCCCATGGGGAGCAATGAGAGCTAAGGGGAATAGGTGGCCATTCCCCACAAGGTTGCTCTGTCCCTTTGAAATGATGAATTCCAGCAGCTGCCTTCCCTGGTGAGCCTCCTGCTCCGGGGCTGGAGCCGATCGCTAACTATCAGAGAGCCGGATGGGACCAATGTGCGGGGAGATTCGCCCCGCGTGCTACTGCGGGATTCTCACACCTTCCTCTGAAGCAGCTGGGGCTGAGCCCTGTCAGAGACAGGACACTGGGCTGGATGGGCCTCGGGTCTGGTCCTGCCAGTGGCTGACGGGGGACGGACCAATGGGCCAGAGACTCTTGAAATCAGAGGGTTAAAACCTCCCCTCTGTCCTAGCCGGGCCCTCCCTCTCCTCTGGTCAGAGCAGGGCTGCTCCCCGCTTCGCCCAGTGCTGGGCTGCTGCTTCTCCCCTACCCCACCCCCCAGCCTCTTCTTGTCTCATCTGTGCTGCTCATTTAATCCCCACCAATGGATGTCCAGTGGTGGGAGTGAGCACAGGACGGGGGTTAGGAGCCTGGCTTCAGGGATTTCCTTACACACGTACCCTGAACTCTCCCATCATGCCCCTCCTGGTGTGGTCAAACCAACCAAGATGAAGAACATACCAAAAACCAAGAATATACCAACATGTCATCTGAAGGTTCAAGTGGTGTATCAACATCCGACCAGCCCAGAGCACAAATCCAGCTACCTCCTGAAGAAACAGCATCTCCACAACCTTCCCGACGTTTGTCGGTCAAACATTGCCCATTTATTGACGTTACAAAAGATGGCTGGCAGGCACACCTCTTGCAAAAAAGCTGACGTAGAAGGAAAGCTTCCTAATGCTATAATTGGTAAAAGTGGAGGAGCTTGGTTTGCCAGACTGATCAACAAAGCCAATGCTGACAAGCTCCGTGAAGAGGCTGCAGAACACCGAGCCTCTGGACTGCTTGGATATGCAGAAAGCCTGATAAGCCAGTCACTGTCACAGCCAATTTTAGAAGTACTTCATGAGGCCGTTAAGAATGCTGGAAACACAGCACCATTTATGCGAACAAACAGGACCTGTCACATCCTGCTTCCTATTTAAGCAAGAGATGCCACACCCTACAAACTGGAGGCCAATGTTAAATGCATTGACACGTGTTAACCCTGGTTCCAAAAAAGACCTGCAAATGCTCACTATCTTTCTGCAAGAAACTTAACTGACTGGTTAGAAGCATGCGGTGCCACAGTGAAAGACTCAGCAGTTGAAAAAGTGAAGGACTCTCTCACCACATTCAGAAAATGTGCTTACGTGGCTGACGAATGCACCGATGCAAACGGGCATCAATTATTAAGTCATTGCATATGTTATCTTGATGTCAGTGGTAGACCAATAGACGCATGGATAGATGTTCAGGTTATAGAAGACACATCAACTGCATCTGTGACAACCCACATCTTAGAAGAGTTAAATGCTTGTAAATGGGACCCCAAACAGATGCTGCTTGTGTATTTGATGGAGCTACAAACTTCTCTGGAAGACATGGTAGAGTAGAAGCTTTGCTCAGAGAAAAGTGTAACCCTCATCTCTCCTATACACACTGCAGAGGCCATCTTAACTTCAGTACCCGGAAAGAGAATGGAGCAAATAATAAAGCAATCAATTTGCAAACATCTAGAAGATAGTCAGGTGATAAGTAACAGTCAGCATGGATTTGTCAAGAACAAAGCATATCAAAGCAACCTAATAGCTAGGGCCCTACCAAATTCACCGTCCGATTTGATCAATTTCACGTCCCAAGGTTTTTTTTAATTGGTCAGTTTCACGTTTTCAGATGTTTACATCTGAAATTTAATAGTGCTGTAACTGTGGGGGTCCTGACCCGAAAGGGGGCCATAGGGGTCACAAAGCTGTTGTAGGGGAGGGGTCGCAGAATTGCCACCCTCATTTCTGCACTGCCTTCAGAGCTTCCTGCAGTCGGGGGAGGTTCCCAGAGGTGGGTCTGATCTCCCCTGTACTGCTGGGAGAGCCCCAGCTGGGGGCTCCTACTGCTAGTCCCAGCCAGGCTGGGGAGGGACAGGACCTTCCTCTTCCCCTGCATGGCTCTCAGGGGGAGATCAGACTCAACTCCGGGTACCTCTAGACACTGAAGAACTTTGGAGCTTCCTGCAGCCAGAGGAGGTACCCAGAGCGAGGACTGATCTCCTCCCGAGAGTGGACATGCAGGGGAAGAGGAAGGTCCCGTCCCTCCCCAGCCCAGCGGACGAGCAGCTGGATCCCAGTGAAAGGTAGGAGCCCCCAGCTGGGGCGTCCCCAGCTCTGTCCTCCCTCTTCCCTCCAATAGCTAGATTTCACAGGGGTGGTCTGATTTCATGGTCCATGAAGTATTTTTCACATCCGGGAATTTGGTAACGCTCTGCTAATAGCTTCCTTTGACAGGGTAACATGTCTTGTTGATAGTGAGGAAGTGATAGATGTGGTGTATCTTGACTTTAGTAAGGCTCTTAATACTGTCTCGCATGACTGCCTCCCAAACAAACTAGGGAAATACAACCTAGTTGGAGCTACTATAAGGTGGGTGCAGAACTGGTTGGAAAATCGTTCCCAGAGAGCAGTTATCAGTGGTTCACAGTCAAGCTGGAAGGGCATAACGAGTGGGGTCCCACAGGGATCGGTTCTGGGTCCGGTTCTGTTCAATATCTTCATCAATGATTTAGATAATGGCATAGAGAAGGCACTTATAAAGTTTGCGGATGATACCAAGCTGGGAGGGGTTGCAAGCATAGGTGCCGACTCCGTGGGTGCTCTGGGGCTGGAGCACCCAAGGGGAAAAATTGGTGGGTGCTGAGGAGCTCCCCGCCGGCCCCCCCACCCACGCCCAACTCACCTTCCGGGGGTTCCCACCGGAGGTGCCTCCCGCCGAAAAGCCGCGGCTTTTTTTAGCCCAGCCGCCCGCCTCTCAGCTGTTCGGCGGGGGTGGTGGCGGGGCCACGGGGGAAAGCGCAGTGGGGCACCTTGGGGGCGGGGATTTGGGGAAGGGGCGGGCTGGGGGTGGAGTTGGGGCGGGGCTGGGGGGTGGAGTTGGGGCGGGGCCGGGGGTGCGAGCACCCACCGGTGCCTATGGTTGCAAGTGCTTTGGAGGATAGGATCTAAATTCAAAATGATCTGGACAAACTGGAGAAATGGTTTGATGTAAACAGCTGCCCCCTCCCCTCCCCTGAGCCCTGCGCTGCCGAGCAGAAACAACCCCCCCTCCCCTCCCCCGAGCCCCACGCCGCCGAGCCGAAACAACCCCCTCCCCTCCCCCGAGCCCCATGCCGCTGAGCCAAAACAACCCCCCTCCCCTCCCTCAGCCCCACGCCGCAGCCTAAGTAAAAAACAAAAAAATCCCGAACACCGCCGCCGAAGAAAAAAAAAAACCCAAACCTCAAGCGCCGCCCCTTGCAAGGTGCCGCCCCAAGCACGTGCTTAGTTGGCTGGTGCCTGGAGCCGGCCCTGATTAGGAAAAAATTCCTAGCTGTCAGAGTGGTTAATCTCTGGAATAAATTGCCTAGGGAGGTTGTGGAATCTCCATCATGGGAGATTTTTAAGAGCAGGTTAGACAAGCACCTGTCAGGGATGGTCTGGATAATACTTAGTCCTGCCAGGAGTGCAGGGGACAGGACTAGATGACCTCTCAAGGTCCTTTCCAGTCCTATGATTCTATGATCTACACAACAAGCACTAGTACAAGCTGCAGAACCTTCAAAATACATTTTAAAAGCCATAAATTTAATGTCTTCATTAGCCTCTTTTTTTCAACAGAAGTCCAAAAGGACTGAACATCTTGGAAGAAATAGAAGATGCTCTGGGTTTGAAGTTCAAATTAATCCATCCTGAGAAAACCCGCTGGCTTTCTCATGAGCGATCCTTGGCAGTTGTCTTAAAATTACTGCAACTGTTGTTACTGGCTTTGGAAAGTATCTGCTGAGATGGGAGGACGGATCTAAGTAGTGAGGCTGGTGGACTACTTTTGCTACTACGGGCATGTTTACACTTACTTCCGGCCGGCGCAATCAATCCAGCGGGGGTCGATTTATCGTGTCTAGTGAAGACGTGATAAATCGACCGCCGAGCGCTCTCCCGTCGACTCCAGTACTCCACCACAGCGAGAAGCGTAGGCAGAGTCGATGGGGGAGTGTCAGCAGCTGACCTACCGCAGAGAAGACACCACGGTAAGTAGATCTAAGTATGTCGACTTCAGCTACGTTATTCATGTAGCTCAAGTTGCGTAACTTAGATCGATCCCACCCCCTCCCAGTGTAGACCAGGCCTACATTTAGAGAAGAGGGATAGCTCAGTGGTTTGAGCATTGGCCTACTAAACTCAGGGTTGTGAGTTCAATCCTTG
This sequence comes from Macrochelys suwanniensis, assembly GCA_033296515.1. Lineage (NCBI taxonomy): Eukaryota > Metazoa > Chordata > Testudines > Chelydridae > Macrochelys > Macrochelys suwanniensis. Next base: position 5,637,291 of record CM065800.1, on the reverse strand, counting down.
AGGGGGCCATTTAGGGATCTGGGGCAAAAATTGGGGATTGGTCCTGCTTTGAGCAGGGGGTTGGACTAGATGACCTCCTAAGGTCCCTTCCAATCCTGATATTCTATGATTCTCTCTCTTGTAAGTCTACTGTTGAAACCACTTGGGTCATTAAACAATGCCATCCAGGCATCTGCTACAACAGGAGTAGATCTTTGTCCAGCAGTAGAAGCTACCCTTGGATCAATCAGAGAGCTATCCATAGGTGCTGACTCTGTGGGTGCTCTGGGGCTGGAGCACCCACAGGGAAAAATTGGTGGGTGCTCTGCACCCGCCCGCCCCGGGGCCCACGCCTAGCTTACCGCAGCACCGGGCGATGTTGCGGGGCCCCGACGCCGGGCGACGTTGTGTCGGCGTCGGGGGTGGGGCCCCACAACGTCACCCGGCGTCAGGGGCGGGGCCCGGCTTCAGCACCCAGCTATCCATTGAAAATGTACTGGAAGAAGCAAAGATTCCAGTCCAGAAGTTGACTGATGAAGGCACTTATATTGACTCCTTAAGTGAAGAGGACAAGAAGTGTTTGTTAAGCCAGATGAAAAAGTACAACAGACTTCATTCTTACAAATCTACAACAGCAACTTCTAGATTCTACTCAACCTCTAACTAGTTTTTACAGATCCCTGTCTTATAAAATATCGACTGTTGAGTGGAGTAAATCACTACAAGCTGCCATGTGATCAGGACAGAATAGAGAATTTGAACACAGAGTGGAATATCATATGACAAATGAATGAAGATTTGACTTCAACTTCTTTTTATCATCACTAGTGGCTCGACCTGATCTTTGTGCTACGTTTCCTGGGATGAAAGAAGTAGGAATCCATCTCTTGCTACTCCCAGTCACAACAGCTAGAGTTAAACGCTCATTTTCCATCGCTGAATAGAATTTTGTGTTCTGAAAGAAGTCGCCTTCTGCCTGATCATGAATGAACTAATGGGCGTATCAATGGAAGGAATGGAAGTACCGGACACACGAGAAGCCACCAAAGATGAACGCATTGCATTCGAGAAGTTCATTAACAGAGTTGTGCAAAATTACAAGAAGAAACCAAGAAGGATGTAGATGTAGTGCTCCATAGAAGGCTTGAGTAGCCAACTTTCATTTGTGTGATGATTTTAAAACATTAATTAAATCTAATAAAATGGTTGTGAAACATTTTTCAGTTTTTACTGGTGCCATACAGCCCACCTTCGCCCTCACGGTCTCACCCGCTGGCCCTCACCCCTGTAAATTCAGCCCTCTCCCCACAATTCCAATTCCTGGGGAAAATAGTGCCTGGCTTCAGCCGCTGATCTTAGCATAAGTCAGTTGCGCACTAAGGGCTTTGTGGCCGAGCGGTAAAGGGCCCAGGGGACTGGCCACAGGCTGAGAGTCACAACTCCTGGAGGGCATTCCTGGCTCTGCCTCCCTGTGGAACCCTGGGCAAGTTACTCCTGAGGCTGCGTGCCTCAGTTTCCCCATACCAACCCCCCTTTGCGAAACTGCAAGGTGCCTGTGAAAAAGATGCAGCAACAGCATCTGTCTAGTACTGCCAACATCTTTTTCTTTCTTTCTTTCTTTCTTTCTTTCTTTCTTTCTTTCTTTCTTTCTTTCTTTCTTTCTTTCTTTTTCTTTCTTTCTTTCTTTCTTTCTTGACACAAGCCCCCTCCGCCCTTGCAAGGGTTAATATAAATTGACTTCACCTCCGAGACTGGCACCTGCACTGCCCAATGAGAGCCCCTGCGGCACCCCCTCCCCCAGGCACCGGCTCTGCACGACCGGTCCGCCCCGTGCGCCCTGGGCGAGGTGGCTTGGGGAGGTACCGGGCTCTGGCGGGACGCGCTATTGAGCTGCCGCGGGGAGGGAGAGGAGAGTCGGATCCCGGCGAACTCCAGCGTGTCCCCCTCCCCCCACCCCGACTCTCTTGCATCAATCCACCCCCCGCCCCTTCCCCAGGCACCCACGCGCTGCCAGCTCCAGCCGGGCGGGGGAGGGCGCCCCTTTAAACTTCGCGGCGCGCCCGGGGCTGCGGGGCTCGGGGATGGAGGCTGCGGGCGCAAGGCGGCGCTTGGCCGGAGCGCACAGGTAAGGGACTGCGTGCGCCGGGGGGGCGCCGAGGAGCGCTGGGGAGTTTGGGGGGAGCCGGGGGGCGCTGGGAAGTTCCGGGGGCGCCGAGGATCCGGGGGGCGCTGGGGATTTCGGGGGGCTCTGGGGAGTTCGGGGGGCGCTGGGGAGTTCGAGGGGCGCTGGGGATTTCGGGGGGCTCTGGGGAGTTCGGGAGGCGTCGGGGGGCGCTGGGGAATTCGAGGGGCGCTGGGGAGTTTGGGGGGCGCCGAGGAGCCGGGGGGGCGCTGGGGAGTTCAGGGGGCGCTGGGAAGTTCGGGGGGCTCCGAGGATCCGGGGGGCGCTGGGGATTTCGGGGTGCTCTGGGGAGTTCGGGAGGCGCCGGGGGGTGCTGGGGAGTTCGAGGGGCGCTGGGGAGTTCGGGGGGCTCCGAGGAGCTGGGGGGCGCTGGGGATTTCGGGGGGCTCTGGGGAGTTCGGGAGGCGTCGGGGGTGCTGGGGAATTCGAGGGGCGCTGGGGAGTTCGAGGGGCGCTGGGGAGTTTGGGGGGCACCGAGGAGCTGGGGGGGGCGCTGGGGAGTTCAGGGGGCGCTGGGTTGGGCCCGGGCACTGGGATCGCTTCTGCAGGGCTCTAGGGGGTTAGCAGGACTCCGGCTGTCTGCGCTCGGGTGTCTCTTTAGCACAACTAAATCCAGTCCAGGGACCTCAGAGACTGACTAGGTTACACTTCCCTCCCTGAGGTCCTGGTCTCTGTCCACAGGGATCGATCCGGATTCTGGTCTCTGTCCACAGGGATCAATCCGGATTCTGGTCTCTGTGTATGGGTCCAGATCCCTGTTTCCAGCCAGGGCTCTCTGGACCCTGGTCTCTGTATACAGGGATCAATCCAGAATCTGGTCTGTGTATGCAGAGATCAATCTGGATTCTGGTCTGTGTACACAGGGATCAATCTGGATTCTGGTCTGTGTACACAGGGATCAATCCGGATTCTGGTCTCTGTATGGGTCAGTTTGGATCTGGATCCCTGTTTCCAGTTGTGGCTCTCGAGATGTGAATCCAGCTGGCCCCTCTAGAAATGGGGATCTGGATCCAAAGGGACACGTGGACAAAGACCAGAATCCGGACTGATCCCTGTGTACACAGATCAGAATCCGGAATGGGGAGGTCAGCTCAGATTCTGATCTCATCTCACACGGGGCTTAATCAAGTTTTGGATGGTGGCTCTCCCCAGGGTGGAGATGAACTCTTCCGTCCGCTTCCTCTGGATCCGGTCCAGAATCGCCCCCGTGACACAAGCGGTGTTACTGCAGGGCAGTGAGATCTGGGTTGGGCCCCCTTGGTGTTTAATTCAAAGGAGTGTACTTCAAGAAAAGGGAGCTGCCATTTATGGGAAAGAGCCATGGCTGAGGCCGGATGGGCTTGGGTTGGGGGGACTGGCTGGCTGGCGGTGGGGGGTGGGGAGGGCTGAAGAATGAGGGATGGAGGCTCTCCCAATCCAGCACCCCCGTCTGGGCCCTGGCCCTGTGTGGCACGGGGAGGCTTGCTGGCAGGGGCTGGGGGGCACAGGTGTGGGAAGCTTGCCCTGCGGATGAGCCTGGCCTTCTCTGGGGCTGTCACCGAGTTGGAGTCCCGAGCTGGGTTTGCAGGGGGAGCATCGGGCTGAGCCATGATGGCTTTGCTGGCTAGGGAGGGGTGGGAGTTACACCGTGAGGAGGCCCGAAGAGTCGAGAGCTGGATCCTGCTTCATTTGCCCCTTGCAGATGCCCACGTTGCTCAGACAGGCAAGGCGGGCCATGGGGCGAGACCCGGAACAGATTAGAATTCACAGCCAAAACCTGAATATCCCGGCTCATGGGGTAGGCATGGGGGGTCTGACTCCTCCAGAAGGGCAGGGCCCCCCAGATCCCGGCACACACCCAATGCCGGGAGAAGGGCTCAGACCCCCTAAGAGAGACTAGAACAGAGCCTTTACCTTGTAGTCAATGGAGTTCCACTGGCTTTATACCAGAATCGGGCCCAGAGCAGAATCGAGCCCCCGCTCAGCTTCCTGGCCCTTGCTGTCCATTAGTGTAATGGGGACGGTGCCCAGGGCTGGGCGGGGGAGCGTTTGGCGCTTGGCTCCCATTCCCAATCACAGCTGGGCTTTTTAATCAAATCAGAATGTTTTTATTTAGTTTATAAATGAGGAGAACGGTAGCAGCAGAACACGGCTGTGCCAGGGGGCCAACATGGGAGGCAAAGCCAGGCTGACCAGGGTTCAGACAACGAGCCGTGTGTATGTTAGATTCTGGGACCAGAGCAGAAGTGCCCCTGTTCAGAGCTGGGAACAGAACCCAGGAGTCCTAGCACCCAACCCCCCCCCTGCTCTGACCACTGGACCCCACGCCCCTCCCAGACCTCAGAATAGAACCCAGGAGTCCCAGTTCCCAGCCCTCCCTGCTCTGACCACTAGACCTCCCTCTCCTCCCAGAGATGGGAACAGAACCCAGGAGTCCTAGTACCGCCCCACCCCCGACCACTAGACCCCACGCCCCTCCCAGACCTCAGAATAGAACCCAGGAGCCCTGACTCCCCGTGCAGTGCCCTGTCCCCCAGACCACATTGCCGATCCTTCACCCCCAACCCATGGCTGCGTGATTTGGCTGGGAGCTGGGGATCTTCACATACTTAATGGGGGGAGGGGGAGGAGTCTTCCACCCCCCAGGCCTTGGTGTGAGAGGGACTCTAAGGGCTGGTGTAGACTCTGGCCTGAGCACCCCTTGTTCCCCAGAGGAGGGGACTGGGCCGGATTCCTCCAAGGGAGATTGACAGCTCTGACCCTTTGGAAGGAGCTGGCGGTTAGGGTGAGGGGGAATTGGTCTCTCTCTCTCCCGGGTTCCCAGCCCCACCATCCCTGCCCGCCCCCCCCAGCTCGGCTCTCTCTGACGTGAGTGGCCGGATGCTGGGAGACGCTGAGAAGTTAACATTGATTTTTTAGCTCCCCGGTGGCTTTTAGCCGAGTAAATATTATTGCGCAGTGTCCGGGGAGCTAGCGGGTGATTGATTAGACGGGAACATGGAGCAGCCGGTTTGCATGGCTGGCTCCGCGCTGCTCCTGCGGCTGATTTCCTCCACCGCCACCTCCTCAATGGTGGGGGCCTAAGAGGGGAAGTAATGTCTGGTGGTTAAAGCACAGGGCTGGGCATTAGGACTTCCAGCCATCTCCTTATACACCCACCCATCCATTCATCCATCCATCCCCACATGTACCTGTCCATCCATCTCCTTATACACCCATCCATTTATCCATCCATCCATCCATCCATCCATCCATCCCCACATGTACCTGTCCATCCATCTCCTTATACACCCATCCATTTATCAATCCATCCATCCATTCATCCTCACATGTACCTGTCCATCCATCTCCTTATACACCCACCCATCCATTCATCCATCCATCCCCACATGTACCTGTCCATCCATCTCCTTATACACCCATCCATTTATCCATCCATCCATCCATCCATCCCCACATGTACCTGTCCATCCATCTCCTTATACACCCACCCATCCATTCATCCATCCATCCCCACATGTACCTGTCCATCCATCTCCTTATACACCCATCCATTTATCCATCCATCCATCCATCCCCACATGTACCTGTCCATCCATCTCCTTATACACCCATCCATTTATTTATCCATCCATCCATCCATCCATCCCCACATGTACCTGTCCATCCATCTCCTTATACACCCATCCATTTATCAATCCATCCCCATACACATCCATCCCTCCATCCATCCTCACATGTACCTGTCCATCCATCTCCTTATACATCTATCTGTCCATCCATCTCCATATACATCCATCCATGTATCCATCCATCCCCATACACATCCATCCCTCCATCCATCCCCACATGTACCTGTTCATCCATCTCCATATACACCCATCCATTTATCAATCCATCCCCATACACATCCATCCCTCCATCCATCCCCACATGTACCTGTTCATCCATCTCCATATACACCCATCCATTTATCAATCCATCCCCATACACATCCATCCATCCCTCCATCCTCACATGTACCTGTCCACCCATCTCCTTATACACCCATCCATTTATTTATCCATCCATCCATTCATCCATCCATCCCCACATGTACCTGTCCACCCATCTCCTTATACACCCATCCATTTATTTATCCATCCATCCATTCATCCATCCATCCTCACATGTACCTGTCCATCCATCTCCTTATACACCCATCCATTTATTTATCCATCCATCCATTCATCCATCCATCCCCACATGTACCTGTCCACCCATCTCCTTATACACCCATCCATTTATTTATCCATCCATCCATTCATCCATCCATCCCCACATGTACCTGTCCATCCATCTCCTTATACACCCATCCATTTATTTATCCATCCATCCATCCATCCATCCATCCATCCATCCATCCATCCCCACATGTACCTGTCCATCCATCTCCTTATACACCCATCCATCCATTCATCCATCCATCCCCACATGTACCTGTCCACCCATCTCCTTATACACCCATCCATTTATTTATCCATCCATCCATTCATCCATCCATCCCCACATGTACCTGTCCATCCATCTCCTTATACACCCATCCATTTATTTATCCATCCATCCATCCATCCATCCATCCATCCATCCCCACATGTACCTGTCCATCCATCTCCATATACACCCATCCATTTATTTATCCATCCATCCCCATCCATTCATCCATCCATCCCCACATGTACCTGTCCATCCATCTCCTTATACACCCATCCATTTATTCATCCATCCCCATACACATCCATCCATCCATTCGTCCATCCATCCCCACATGTACCTGTCCATCCATCTCCATATACACCCATCCATTTATTTATCCATCCATCCCCATCCATTCATCCATCCATCCCCACATGTACCTGTCCATCCATCTCCTTATACACCCATCCATTTATTCATCCATCCCCATACACATCCATCCATCCATTCGTCCATCCATCCCCACATGTACCTGTCCATCCATCTCCTTATACACCCATCCATTTATCAGTCCATCCCCATACACATCCATCCATCCATCCATCCATCCATCCATCCATCCATCCTCACATGTACCTGTCCATCCATCTCCATATACATCCATCCATGTATCCATCCATCCCCATACACTTCTGTCCATCCATCCATCCCCACATGTACCTGTTCATCCATCTCCATATACACCCATCCATTTATTTATCCATCCCCATACACATCCCTCCCTCCCTCCCTCCATCCATCCATCCCCACATGTACCTGTCCATCCATCTCCTTATACACCCACCCATTTATCCATCCATCCCCATACACATCCATCCATCCATCCCACATGTACCTGTCCATCCACCTCCTTATACATCTATCTGTCCATCCATCCCCATACACATCCATCCATTTATCCATCCATCCCCATACACACCCGTCCATCCATCCATCCATCCATCTGTCCAGTCATCTTCTTACACATCTGTCCATGCATCCATCCCCATACACACCCATCCATCCATCCCTATATACACCCATCCATTTATTCATCCATATCCATACACATCCATCCATCCAACTTCTTACACATCTATCTATGCATCCAACCCTGCACAAACACATCCATCCATCTCCATGCACATCTACCTATCCACCCCATACACATCTGTCCATCCACCTCCATCAACACCCATCTGTCCATCTATCTTTCGTTCATCCTCATATACATCTATCAATCTCTCCATCCCCATACGCACCCTTCTGTCTGTCTGTCTGTCTGTAGTATCTGGAGCCGTACATAGGTTACACGTTGCAACAAAGCCCATCGACATGGGGCCATCAGCTGGCTGGCTTTGCTGGCAGGTTCTGACCTGGGGTGTGCTCACTGGGACCCCTCCTGCTCTGCTGGCAGGGACACACCATGCCCAACTCTTGTTGATCCCTTTTCACCCAAGTGCTTTCTGTCACTCCTTGCTGAAGCATGGGGCAGTGGGGCCTGTGGGTAGATCACCTCCCTGGCAGTCAGGACAGTCCAGAGGCTAATCCCAGCACTGGTACTCAGAGGCCGTGGGACCGCAGCAAACCACATGCCCTCTCTGTGCCTCGGTATCTCCAGCTGTACAACAGAGATAATGACCCTGACCTGGTGAAATTCCCCAAGACGCTGACGGCCCTCAGGAGATCCAGCTGTTGGGACACCGGGGAACTGTGTCATAGAGTCCAGGCTGGAGACTGATCAAGAGCCATCTCCAAGCTAGGTTCGGAGTTTGCCCCCCGCTGCTGCGATGAGGAGGCTGTCCCAAGCCCTCCCTCCTCTGATGGTTAGAGCCCATCTCCTTTCCAGCCTCCATGATTCCTGGCCAGTTTATCCCCATTTGACTCCCTGGGGTGCCCTTAACCTTTGCAACGTGCTTTGGGATCCCCGGCGGAGAGGGGCTCGTGGAGTGCCACAGGGCAAGAGGAGACGGGGGTTTCTTTGCTGTGCGCATGGTGCTGGTGTCATGGGCCGTTGTCCAGGGACGCCCCCTGCCCCCCAGCCCGCCTCCATGGGTCACAACTCCTTCTGCTTGTCTGAATGACCCTCCACAGGGGCCCAGGGTTTGGGCCCAGGTCCAGGGCTGGTTCTTACCAGACTCGAGCTCCCCGGTCCTTGGTTCCAAGAAGAAGCAGCCATATAGCCACTGCTCTGGGTACAGACAGATCCCTACATTCTCCCGGTTGCCTCCCCAGCAGCCCCCACCTGGGCCAGGCATCCCAGGGCTGCCCTGACTCTGGGTTTCCACAGGGCAGACACTCGGGGGGTTGGCATGGCCCATACTAGGGGAAGAGGATCTTTGCCCCCCACGTGTGGCTGCTGCACCATTTCTGGGTCAGCTCCAGCAGCCAACTCTGAGACTTGGCTCTTCAGTTCCTGCAGCAGGGGTGTTCGGTACAGGGGGTTGCAGGTTCAAACCCCGCTGTGAGCCCAAGCCAGTTCCCTCACCACTGGGTCTCCAGCAGCCTTTGGTGCTTTCTCCATGGGCTTTCTGGGCAGGGCTGGGTCCCTGCCAATCCCAGGCAGCCCCACCCACCTGCTGCATCTCACCAGCCTATCCCAGGAGCAAAGTACAAGACCAGCCATGATGCTCCCCATGTGTCCTGATCTCAGACAGAGACACCCAGGGCCTCTCCCGGCCAAGCCCCAGAATGTGCCACTCCCTTCCCCAGCCGTAGTGGTATATCCTGGTGTTTGTACCAGAGGGACTAGCAGGGGCCAGACACTGTGGTCACAAGTGTGGGGCACAGAGGGTCTTTGGTTTTCCCACCCACAGGGCATCTGATCCCTTTAGAGCAGTGGTTTTCAATCTGGGGTCCGCAGACCAGGGCCGGCTCCAGGCACCAGCAAATCAAGCAGGTGCTTGGGGTGGCACATTTCTAGGGGCGGCATTCCCGCCACCCCAGCTCGCCTCCGCATGTTCCCCTGAGCGTGCCGCCGCCCCTCCGCTTCTCCCGCACAGCAAGCCTGGGAGGGAGGGAGGAGAAGCCAAGTAGCAGCGCGCTTGGGGGAGGAGGAGGTGGTGGAGCGGAGGTGAGCTGGGGTGGGGAGCGGTTCCTCTACCCCCCCCCGTTACTTCCTGGGCTCCCCCTCACTCATCTCCACTCCACCTGCTCCCCTGAACCCTTGCCTGAGAGGGACAGGGGAGAAGCGGTGCGGCAGCGCGTTCAGGGGAGCAGAGGTGAGCTAGGGCAGGGGGTTGCAGGGGGAGGGATTGGGGGCCGCAGGAAGCAAGGGGGGGGAAATGCGGCACACCCGGGGGAGGAGGTGGGACCGGAGATTTGGGGAAGGGGTAGGGAAGGGGCGGAGTTGGGGTGGAGCTGGGGGCGGGGGGGGGGGCATGAAAAAAAAGGGGGGAGGCCAAAAATTTTTTGCTTGGGGCGGCAAAAATCCTAGAGCCGGCTCTGCCACAGACCCTGTGTCTGCGATTTCCAAAGGGGTCCGCACCGCCATTCGAAATATTTTAGGGGCTGGCAAATGAAAAACGGCTGAAAACCGCGGCTCTAGAGCGTCCACCTGCTGTACAGGCTCCCCACCACCAGAGGGCGACATCGCAACCACTTGGAGAGCTGCTTCTCTCCAGCAGGGGGCGTCAGCCCCAGTCAGCGCACCCTGGGGTGGGGGGACACGGTGACTGTGGGGCAGAACCTGCTGTGAGGAGTCTGCCTGTGTAATGCCCTGGCTTCCCCGCCCCCAGCCAGGGTAATACCTGCTGCTGACCCACAGGACGTCTGGGGCGGTTCTGAGCTCGTCCAGCTCGCCCTGGGCACCGTACGAATTTCCCAGCACAGCTACCTCCACAAAGGGCTGGGCAAAGCTGGCCGGGCAGCACCCCTCACTCCAGCTGTAGGGGATGGTGCCTTGGCTGCTGACGGGCGAGGGTTCAAATCCCCCCTCCCCCACACGCTTGTGGGTCTGACACTGTCTGGATTCCCTCTGGGATTCATTTTCTAGCCTTATTTCCCGCCCTTTGCCGAGAGCTGGGGTTGTTCCAGAACAAGACCAGTGGGAGTTTGCTAGTCAATTAATTAGACCCCGTTCCCCTCTCAGAGCCAGGGACAGAACCCAGGCGTCCTGACTCCCAGCCCACCCCCTCCAACCAGCGGACCCCAGAGCCAGGGACAGAACCCAGGCGTCCTGACTCCCAGCCCGTCCCCTCCAACCAGTGGACCCCACTTCCCAGAGCCAGGGGCAGAACCCAGGCGTCCTGACTCCCAGCTCCAACCAGGGCCCCATCCCTCAGTACTAGGGAAGAAGTAAGACAAGCGGCCTAGAAGGAGATGTTCCCCAGGCCAGCCCCTTCAGGCTGACAATGCCTTGGGAGTGCGAAGAAGTCAGGGAAGGGTTTGCATGGGGCAGCAGAGGGCTGGCGAACTCAGGACTGGGATGGGCTCATCGGCTTGGGAGCTGAGGGAGATTCTGGCCCATGCGGTGGGGGGCAGAAGAGAGGGTTGGTGGGGGACAGCGATGCCAGGCTGGGGCTGGCTCTTTAGGCCTGCGTCCCCCCATGGGGAGCTGGGGGGAGAGAGCGGCTTTCCGCTCCGAGGCCCCAGGGCCCTGCGGCGCCGTGGTATCCATGATTACGTCAACGCTAGCCGTCAACGCTAGCCTCTCCGGGGCAAAGAGCCTCTGGTCTCTTGTTGGGGCAGCGGAGCGGCGGTGGGGGTCAATGGCCCATCAACTCAGCCCAATCAGTGTGAGCTTCCCTGGCACCGTGGAAGGACGAGGACGGGTAATGAAATTCCTGCCTCCTGCACTTTCAACAGGAGACAAGCGTCTCCACATCCTGTGCTCAGCTGGGCGGCAGGACAACAGCTGAGCAGTTCCTGTGCCCCGCCCCAGAGGTGGCTGCATCTCAGTGATGGAGGCGGAACCTTATTAGGGTGACCAGATCGCGAGTGTGAACAATCGGAACACTATTTTTGGGGGATGGGGTACAGTTGCCTATATAAGACAAAGCCCCTAATATCGGGATGGTCCCCCGAAACCCTATCGACAGTTTGGGAGGAAAACCCCTTATTGTTGCCCGCCGTAGAGGCGGCCTGCCCCCCTGCCCCCAGGCCTGTCTGTGGACTGTGGACCGGAGACACTTCCCCCCTCCCTCTGAGGACCTTCCTCCCACTGTCAGGGCCCAGGCGCTGTATTTATCCCGGGCTCCCTGCTGAACTTCCCACCCGCCCGAACCCGGCTCCCCCGGCCAGGGCCCGGGATCGCAGCACGACGACCCATCTAATGTGCCCTATAAATAGCCCCGTCCCACCAGCTGCTGCTGCCTGAGGGTTCTCACGGGAACCGGGTCCCTGCTCAGGAGGGTGGGGGGAAGCAGAGAGGGTCGGAGCCCTGCTTGAGGGTGGGATCTATCCGTGCCCATCCCCGTGGCCTCAGATCCCTCTGCTTGAGGGCCGGGAGGGCAGAGCTCACGGCTTTTCCGATGGGGGATCTGTTGGAGAAGGGGGCAGGTGTCCCTGGGCCTCTGCTCTGCAGTTGACCAGCAGGGAGCCCGGTTGCCAATCCATCGGGGTTGCTTCCCCCTAGGGCGCCTCTCCCCGGGTGCGCCCCAGCTCCGCTGGAGAGGGACCGAGACAACCGCCGACGCCTGCAGGATCCCTGAGCCGGACGCCGCTGGCTGGCCTCATGTCTGCACTGCAGCCGAAGCATGTGGAAGCCGCTTACTCTCTTCCTGCTGCTTGTGTCGCTACAGGGAACAGCGGAGGTGGGACTGCGCACCAGTGCCGCCGCCGCACCCCCCCCACGGCTGGCACTCAGCCCAGTGCCCCCCCCAAGCAGCACCTCAGACCCCCGTTGTTCCATCTCAGTGCAACACCATTACCTGCAGCAACTGCCCCACAGCCAGCTCCTGCCACGCTCCCCACAGCGCCCCCTGCTGGGAGAGGCCGGGAGCTCCCCCCACAGCCAGCTCCTGCCACGCTCCCCACAGTGCCCCCTGCTGGGAGAGGCCGGGAGCTCCCCCCACAGCCAGCTCCTGCCACACTCCCCACAGCGCCCCCTGCTGGGAGAGGCCAGGAGCTCCCCCCACAGCCAGCTCCTGCCGCGCTCCCCACAGCGCCCCCTGCTGGGAGAGGCTGGGAGCTCCCCACAGAGCCCCCTGCTGAGAGAGGCCAGGAGCTCCCCACAGCGCCCCCTGCTGGGAGAGGCCGGGAGCGCCCCCCACAGCCAGTTCCTGCCACGCTCCCCACAGCGCCCCCTGCTGGGAGAGGCTGGGAGCTCCCCCCACAGCCAGCTCCTGCCACACTCCCCACAGCGCCCCCTGCTGGGAGAGGCCGGGAGCGCCCCCCACAGCCAGTTCCTGCCACGCGCCCCACAGCGCCCCCTGCTGGGAGAGGCTGGGAGCTTCCCACAGCGCCCCCTGCTGAGAGAGGCCAGGAGCTCCCCCCACAGCCAGCTCCTGCCATGTTCCCCACAACGCCCCTTGCTGGGAGAGGCTGGGATCTCCCCACAGCGCCCCCTGCTGGGAGAGGCCAGGGCTGGAGTAACTGGGAGCTCCCTGCACACCCAGTGCTCCTGCCCTGCTCCCCACAGTGCCCCCTGCTGGGAGAGCCTGGGGCTGGAGTATCCAGGAAGTTGTATTTTCCTCCACATGATCCCAGGGGCTGCAGTCTATTCAGGGGACAGGGACACGGCTGCACCCCGAGCCCTTTGCCCTGACTCCCATCCCGTTGCAGGTGAGCTCCTCGGAGAAGTCAGCCAAGGACACGTTTGCGGACTGGAGGCAGTACCAGCAGGAGTGTGAGCGCAGCATGGCCGAGGAGCCGTATCCCACGGGTGAGGGGAGCGGGTTCTCCCTCCTGAGCTGGGACTGGGGTGGAGCCAGCGGGTCTCATGAGTGCACCCAGCGCTTGCGCGTGCATCCCAGCCCCTCCTCTCTGCATGTGTTGCCATGTTTGCGAACCCATGTCATGCGTGCTTGCATGGGATAGTGTGTTGGTGTGGCCCATGTGCATGCTTGAGTGTGGCGTCTGTGCATGTTTGTGCCCTCGCTTGCGTGTGCGTGCGTGTGGTTGGCATGTGCATGGGGGAGCTGCCTGTATGGGGTGGCTGTGCAAGCGCATTTCTATGTGTGTGTGTGTGATTTGCGTGTGTCTGTGTTTGCAGAGGTGAGTTTGTGTGTGTGTGTCTTACACATGTGCATGTGATTTTCACGTGTCTGTGTTTACAGAGGTGAGTTTGTGTGTCTGTGGTTTACACGCGTGCATTTGATTTGCACGTGTCTGTTTGCAGAGGGGAGTTTGTGTGAGTGTGAGTTATACATGTGCACGTGATTTGCACGTGTTTGTGTAGGTGAATTTGTGTGTGTGGTTTACACGTGTGCGTGACTTGCCCATGTCTGTTGTCGCTTAGGCCTGCTTGCCGTGCATGGGTCACACACGTGTGAATGTGATTTGCACATGTATGCGTGCATCCGGCCAGGCCTGCGTGCCTGGGGTTTGCCCGTCTCTGTGACGTGCGAGTGTTTGAAACAGCCTCTTATCTTCATCCCCTGCCAGGCCTGGTGTGTAACCGGACCTTCGACATGTACGCCTGCTGGGGGGACACGCTGCCCAACACCACCGCCATGGTGCCCTGCCCGTGGTATCTGCCCTGGCATCTCCACGGTAAATATCCCTTCCTCCGGGGCTCGTTCCGGCCACACCCCCTTCCCTTGCCCACCCCCTCGGCCTGCTGGCTGGGACCTGCTCCCTGGGTGGAAGGCGTCCCTCAGCTACGGGGCCCGATTCTGATCTTAGCTACCTGCTGGTAGGAATCCGGGGTAGGGACCAGGCCTGCGGGTGTCAGCTCCGAGCTCAGGCCCATGCAGAGTATGGTGACGTTAACCCTCTTGTCCCCACACCCCAATGAAGGAGGCCGCTGGGGGGTGTGTGTCACTTTAAGGGCAGGGCGGGGACATCGGTGGGCAATGGCAGCATGGCTGTGGCTGACCTCCCGCTCCCCATGCCTGCCACTTGGCTCCCTCTGGTCTCCTTCCCGGCAGTTCGTGGCGGGTTCGTGATGCGGCTCTGCGGCCCGGCTGGCCAGTGGGTGACGGACGAGTCGGGGCTGCCCTGGAGGGACCACTCGCAGTGCGAGGATCTTAGCACGGACCACCCCTTCCAGGTCAGTGCCCCTGCCGCCCATAAGCTGCTTCCCAGCCTGGCTCTGATCCCTCTAGTCCCGGCTCCCAAGCTACGCGGCTTTCTCTCCTGCTGCTCCCACCCAGTCTCCGGCTCCCTCCTGGGCCAGATTCTCTGGCAGCCCCTCCCTCGCCAGCGCTGGAGGGAGGCTGGATGCGGCACTGGGTGGAAGGAACCAGCAGCAGGGTCCCCGCTCCCCGTTTGCAGATCAATGCCCGCGCCAGGTCTCCGATTGCCCCAGCAGGGGGGCGCCCTCCCCTGTAAATGCTCCGAGTGGCCGGGTGGGGCGGAGGGAGGGGGTGAAGGAAGGGGCAAGGAGCCCGGACCTGACCCTCCGCCGCGTCCCTTTGCAGAAGCAGATGCGGCTGCTGGATCAGTTCCGGCTGATGTACACCGTGGGCTACTCCCTCTCGCTGGTCTCCCTGCTGCTCGCCCTGCTGCTGCTCCTGGCTTTCAGGTACTGCAGAGCCTGTGGGCGTGACGGAGTTAATGGCCCAGATCCTGATGTTAGTGGCCCTTGGGGAAGGGCAGATGACATGCACTGAGGTCACTCGGGATTCGCCCGCAGGTCACGGGGCCGGGTACGGACCCGTGGGTTTTAGCTGTACCGTCTCCCTCTTTAAAAAGCAAGTTTCCTTTCGAAATTAAGGGCCCGATCCTAGATTTGGGCCCGATGGGGTGCCGCTCCCCCGTTTGACACTCCCTTTACTGGAGGCGTCACTCCTGTTTGACGCGCCATTCGCTCGTGGTTTGCTCCGGGTGGATGGGGCGCATGGCGCCGGGCCCGCAGAGATGAGTTACCCGATGTAAAACCGGTGTCAGCGAGACGGGGATCAGGCCGGGGCGGCTCCTCTTGATTTTTAGGTGCCGGGGCCACGCGGCCCGTTTCTGGCGTTGGTCAGTTTTACGCCGGGTTAGTCAGTGTCACGCCTGGGGCCGGGCGCTGTATGGCCCGGCTGTCTTCATATGCTCGCTCAGCGCTTGCGCACGTCTCCCTCGAGCGCCGGCTGCCGACAGAGGTGTGGCTCTCGGCGGAAGGGCCTGGCCCTGGCTCGGGGCCCGGTGACGCTTGCAAGCGCTCGGTGTAGACGGCCACAGCTGATTAGATTCAATGCTGGAGTACGGCTGCCCATGCAGCCCTAGGCAGCCCCCCTGACTGACGGTCCCACCCCCTCTGCAGGAAGCTGAGGTGCACCCGTAACTACATCCACGTGAACCTCTTCCTCTCCTTTGTGCTGCGGGCCGTCTCCATCCTCACCCGGGACGCCCTGCTCCGTGTGCGCTTCTCCAAGGACCTGCGGCACGAGGGGGAGCTCTTCCATCTCCTCGGAGACCAGGTGCTGCCCAGCCCTGGGCGTCGCTCTGGGCGGGGGGAGCAGATCCAGCCCCTTTCCGACCCCCAAGGACGGGGGAGAATCCCTACCTCCAAGTGGGGCACTGCAGGGAGTGAAAGCCAGGGGAACGCCCAAGATCAGCAGCTAGGCAGTATGGGCCAGACCCCGGCTGGCTTAAATCAGCACTGAAATTCATGGAGCTGCGTCAGCGGTGATCCAGCCCCAGTGGAGCTCTGGCCCGTTTACACCAGCCAGGACCTGGCCCCAGGCCGACCCACTCCCAACGGACGCCGTGGGCAGCAGGGTTAGGCGTGGGATCAGCAGAGTAAACTGGGGCTGGGAGGGATCCACCGGCGTATCCGCAGGGTGTCCCCACCACAGAGGAAGGGGAATTACCTAGAGTGATGGGACGAAAGGCAGTATAGTGAAACTGAGGCTGGATTCCAGGCAAAGCTTCCTGACTCAAAGAGGAGTTGTCTCCCAAGGGGAAGGGCTGGGAGCCCATCCCATGGGAATCTGGGCCAAGCCATGGGGGGACCGACTGTAGAGGTTGCCCCTGCCCCGAGCTGGCCAGATGGGCTGGCTGGGACCTGATGGGGCTCCTCCATCCACCACTCTCCAGCATTCCCATAGAATCATAGAATCTCAGGGTTGGAAGGGACCTCAGGAGGTTCTAGTCCAACCCCCTGCTCAAAGCAGGACCAATCCCCAACCAAATCATCCCAGCCAGGGCTTTGTCAAGCCTGACCTTAAAAACCTCTCTCCCTACCTCTCTGCTCCTCTCCCCCCTTCCCCGGGGGCTCAGGCTGCCGCCGGCTGCCGCCTGGCTCAGGTCCTGACCCAGTACTGCGTCGCGGCCAACTACTACTGGCTGCTGGTGGAAGGGCTGTACCTGCACAACCTGCTTGTGCTGATGGCCATCTCGGAGGAGAGCTGCTTTGTGGGCTACCTGCTTGTGGGATGGGGTGAGTGGGGCCGCGCGGGCCCGGCCGGGAAGGGGCAGGTGGAGGTACTGCAGGACGGGCTGGGGCATAGGGAGACCCCCTTTGGTGACCCTAGGCAGTGCAGGCTGGGAGCTGGAAAGGACCCCGGGGTATGTCTGCATCCGGCAGCCCCCTGAAAGTATCCCCTTTAGATCCTTGCCCCAGCCTGGCCCTGCTCTGCCGCGAGCAGTGCGGGGCTCCACCCACAACTCCTGCGGTGTTTCACAGCAGGTCTAGGCATCCCGGTGGGTAACGCGCCGGAGTCCTGTCTCCAGTACCACCAGCACTCCCACCAGTGGCAGAGATGCACCCACTGGAGAGGAGAGGGAAAATGCTAGAGGGCATGAGGCTGGACACAGGGGGGAATCTCATGGGTGGGGTTGGAGAACAAAACCCTAACTGCTGTGTCTGTCTGTCCATCTAGGAGCCCCCATCCTGTTTGTCATTCCCTGGGCGATCATCAGATACCTCTATGAAAACAACCAGTAAGTCCAGCCAGCGAAATCTCTCCCGCTTGGGGTCCAGCACAGAAAGAAAGTGCTTGGAAATCCTCGAACTTGGGGTGGCCTGGTCAGAGGGTCTCTGGGGAGCAGGGCGGGAAACGAGGGGTTTGGTGTCAGGAAACATTTTGAGGGGAGGGATTTAAAAATCCGTTTTGGTTTCTTCAAAAACGTCCAGGTTTTCGTCCAAAACCCAAAAAATCCAAACCCTGATGTTTAAAAAATAAGTGATTTTAGGATTTCAGCCAAAATTTCTCAGCCTTCAGTTGCCAAAAACATGAGGGGGGAAATTTGCTAAAAGCGAACGTTTCCATTTTGATGAAAAAGTCACTTCTTGTCCAAAAAACCATTTCGAATCAAACGTCCCGAGTGGCTCCAGCCCGAGACAGATGCCGTTTTCCCCCTCCCTGGTCCACACCCTTGGAAACGTGTTGCGTGTGAGCTCGCTGCATTCACAGCACTTTGCGACCCCAGATCCGCGCATGAGCGTCGCTTGTTGGACTTGACCCATCCGTCTCTGGCGTATCAGCGAACGAGCTAAATCTACTAGCCAGCGCGAGTAACTGGGCCGAGGCTCTTATGTGCTCCAGCCGGGGGTTCTCAACCTTTTTCTTGCAGTCCTGTGTGGCGGGACTTTGGCTTTCTGCCCAGGGCCCTAATGAGTCTAATGCCGACCATGCTTGGACCCCCTGAAACCTGGTTGAGAACCACTGGCTCTAGCCACTTGTAGGGGTTAGGAAGGGATTCCCCCCCAGTCCCGGTGTATTCTGGATTTGGGGTTTTTTAATCTCCTTCCTCTGAAGCATCATGTACACAGCTGGAGATGGGACCCTGGACTGGGTGGGCCAGGGAGACCCTGAGAATTCTCTCTCAGGTGCTTGGCTGGCTGGTTCTTGATCCCATGCTCAGGGTCGGATTTGGGGTGCGGAAGGAATTTGCCCCCAGGTCAAGGCTGTGGCCTTGAGGGACTTTTTCCCCTTCCTGTGCAGCATGGGGCATGGATCGCCCAAACAATCCCCTGCCATTGGCGGGGTCCCAGTGCCCATCAGTCCCTGGTGTTCTCTGCCCGTGGCCCATGAGCGTTTAGTCTCCTGGGGACTGTAATACTTTGATCTAACGGAGGTTGTCAGGCTTGGGGCCGGGGGTGCTCACAGGAGCTCAGGCCAGATGATCTGGTGGCCCTTTCTGTCCTTAAATTCTGTGGCACCAGAGGGGAGCAAAGGCTGGCCCTCGACTGATCTGCGTCACAGACAGAACTGTGCTCACGGGGGGAGAGAGAAGACTAGTGCCACTTGGGAGGCTGCTAACTCCTGTCACCACCCCATCCGGCTGCGCAGATTCCTCCCTCCCAGCCAGTTTGACGTGAGTTGGTTTTCCAGGTGCTGGGAGATAAATGATAACATGGCCTATTGGTGGATTATCCGCTGCCCCATTCTGCTGGCCATCCTGGTGAGTTACAAACAAACACCCAGTGCTCTTCAGCCAGCCAAGAGGCAGCTACTCCAGTCCTGGTCTTGCCCAGCAGGGGGCTCTGTGGGGAGGGGGAGGGCGCTGGCTGTGGGGGAAACTTCTGGCTTCTCCATTCCCACTCTCACCCAGCAGGGGGCGCTGTGGGAAGGGGGCCCTGGCTGTGAAGGGAGCTCTCATCTACTCCAGTCCTGGTCTCACCCATCAGGGAGCGCTGTGGGGAGCGGGGTGGGAACCCTGGCACCTGGCGGGTGATGCTTTCTCCTCCCCATGTATAAAGAGCCACTCTCCCTCCCCTGTGTAAACACCAGCCCTGCTGCAGGGGCTCCCAGCCCATCCCCAGGGCAGAAGGTACCAGTGGGGAGTGGTGCCCCCTGACCTCCCCATGGGTAACTTACTCTCTCTCCCCAGGTTAACTTTATCATATTTGTCCGCATCATTAAGATCCTGGTCTCCAAACTCCGGGCTCACCAGATGCGCTACACGGACTACAAGTTCAGGTGGGCAGGGGCTACCCCTCGCGGTGCCCCCCAAGCAGGGAGCCCCGGCTCCCTGCAGCAGCATTGACTCTGGCTCTTAGATCTGGCAAGCTAAGTGCGGTGGTACCACTTCCAGTGGGAGAAATCCAGGGAACAGGGCAGGGGCTCACTAGGGGCGCTCTTCTCTGGCAGTCAGGGCTGGCCTCAATGTCCCAGTGGGGCACTAGGGGGCGCTGTGCTGCAAGGCAGGGTGCGGGGTGGGGGGCTCAGAAGGGAGCACTTGTGACGGGATCCCCACGGTACAACCTTGAAATGTGGGACCACTGTGCCCCCTTAACTCTCCACCCTGGGCTGTCTCACACAAAGCTATGCCAGTGGCAAACAGAAAAACCCCTCCAGGGGTCGTGATCACTCAGCCACCAGCCTGTGGTGCCTACACTCAGCCAAACTGCATGAATCCTACAGAGAGAGGCACCAGACAGTCACCCCAGCCCCCAGCCTGGCACCCCAGAAATATACCAGCGTACGCTGCTCAAGACGCCCTTGGACAGTGCAAACTCGTTAATTAGTTTGCCACTTGGTCAAAGGAAAATGGCCAGGCACCCGCCTTTGTAATCTGAGCTGAGATTCCCCGAGCACTTCAACAGAAAGCACACTGTTCTAGGTAAACTATAAAACTGATTTAGTAATCCCAGAAAGACAGATTTTAAATGATTATAAGTAGCAGGCAGAGAGATCCAAGTTGGTTACCTAAGAAATAAAAATAGAAACGCAGTCTAAATTCTAACGTTAACAAACTACGCAGGATTTGAATCAAGCAGTGACTTTTGATTCAACCCTAACAGGCAACTGCCTGTTCACAGCTCCTCAGTACAAAGACTGGGTTCCCTTCCAGCCTGGGACCAATCTCCCCAGTTCAAAGTCTTTGTCTTCCAGATGATCTTCCAGGTGTTGAGATGGGGCAGGGGATGGGGAGGAAGAGGCCAAGTGATGATGTCACTGTCCCTCTTTTATACTTTCTTACAGCTGCTAGAAAGATCCTTCCTGTGACATGGGGGTCAGACAGTCTCCAGTGCGTACATCAGTAGTTCTCAACCTTTCCAGACTGCTGTGTCCCTTTCAGGAGTCTGATTGGTCTTGCGTACCCCAAGTTTCACCTCACTTAAAAGCTACTTGCTTACAAATTCAGACCTAGAAATGCAGAAGTGTCACAGCACACTAATACGGACAAATCACCGACTTTCTCATTTTTACCGTACAATTATCAAATACATCAATTGGAATATAAATATTGTAAACACCAGCCCTGCTGCAGGGGCTCCCAGCCCATCCCCAGGGCAGAGGGTACCAGTGGGGAGTGGTAGCGTGACCAGACAGCAAATGTGAAAAATAGGGACGGGGATGCGGGGTAATAGGAGCCTATATAAGAAAAAGACCCAAAAATCGGGACTGTCCCTATAAAATCGGGACAAGTCCATCATCTGTACGAAATTTTAGTTTGTACTGACTTTGCTAGTGCTTTTTATGTAGCCTGTTGTAAAACTAGGCAAACATCTAGATGTGTTGATGTACCCCCTGGAAAGCTCTGGGTGCCCCCAGGAGTTCACGTGCCCCTGGTTGAGAACCACTGGTGTCAGGACCGGATTAACTCTCTTGTGGGCCCAGGGCTATTAGATTTTGTGGGACCTGTATACAAGTCTTTTTCCTAATTTAGAACAAAATGATCACAATGTCATCGAGGCTATTAACGCTATACTAAACTTGCCTTTTAATTAACATAAAGCCATTTTGTGGTTACATTTCAGTCTTAAAACATGTAGAATATAGTTAAGTTAATTCAAAATAGCCTCCTTCTTGCCTTGGAACAGCTGTTATATTAGTTTCTTTCTGGGAGGGAGTTTGGGTGCAGGAGGGGGCTCCAGGCTGGGGCCGAGTGTTGGGGTGCAGGAGAGGGTGAAGGGAGCGGGCTCTGGGAGGAAGTTTGGTGCAGGAGGGGGTACGAGGTGTAGGCTCCGGCCGGGAGGCGCTTACCACAGGTGGCTCCCGGCCGGCGGCACAGCAGGGCTCAGGCAGGCTGCCTGCATGCCATGGCCCCACGCCGCTCCCGGAAGCAGCTCGCTGCTGGCACGTCTCTGCGCGCCCCTGGGGGGACAGCGTGTCACCGTGCGCTGCCCGCACCCGCAAGCGCTGCCCCCACAGCTCCCATTGGCCGGGAACTGGCCAATGGGAGCTGTTGGGATGGTCCCGCCAGGGGACGCAGAGACGTGCCAGCAGCCAGTCGGGGCGTGAGGCCACAGCATGCAGGCAACCTGCCTGAGCCCTGCTGCGCCTCTGGACTTTCAGCAGCCAGGAGATCGCGATCGACTGGCAGAGGCTCCAGGATCGACCCGTCAATCACGATCGACGGGTTGGTGACCACTGAATTGTCTAGAATTCTGGATTTATTTTTGCGGGACCCCCCTTAGCCCGAGGCCCTGGGCTGCAGCCCCTAAAGCGTTAATCCGGCCTTGACTGGCGTACCTGGGAGCCTTTGGAAGAGTGGATTCTTCCTGATGGGCCATTAACACCTGTCTGGCCAGGGATACCTGCTCCTTTGTTGCCACTGAAAGGCCAGCCCTGGGCGTTCCCAACCTCACAATGTATTGCACTAACACACACACGCAGCAATACTTCATAACGTCACATCCGATAGTACACACACTCCAACAGCACATGCATGTTCAACCGGTCAGGACTTAAAATGATACCGCACAAAACATTGCACAAAACACAACATAATCAGATCACAGTGGTGAATGTGGGGCTTCCAGGGTGCTACTTTGAGGTGCAGAGTGTCACAGCCCTCTTCCCTGGCACTCAGTGCTGGCACCAGAGGGGCACTAGGGGGCGCTGTGCTGCAGGGAGTGAGGCAGGAGCTCAGTATGGGGTGCTCTCCCTTCACCGTCAGTCAGTGCTGACCCTATGCCCCAGTGTGGTGCTGGGGGGGGGGGGAGCCGCTGGGCTGCAGGGAGCCGGGTGGGGGCTCAGCAGGGGGCGCTGGGCTGCAGGGAGCCGGGTGGGGGCTCAGCAGGGGGCGCTGGGCTGCAGGGAGCTGGGTGGGGGCTCAGCAGGGGGCGCTGGGCTGCAGGGAGCGGGGTGGGGGCTCAGCAGGGGGCGCTGGGCTGCAGGGAGCGGGGTGGGGGCTCAGCAGGGGGCGCTGGGCTGCAGGGAGCTGGGTGGGGGCTCAGCAGGGGGCGCTGGGCTGCAGGGCTCTGGGTGGGGGCTCAGCAGGGGGCGCTGTGTTGCAGGGAGCTGGGTGGGGGCTCAGCAGGGGGCGCTGAGCTGCAGGGAGCTGGGCGGGGGCTCAGCAGGGGGCGCTGTGATGCAGGGAGCGGGGTGGGGGCTCAGCAGGGGGCACTGGGCTGCAGGGAACTGGGTGGGGGATAAGCAGGGGGCGCTGTGATGCAGGGAGTGGGGTGGGGGCTCAGGAGGGGGTGCTGTGCTGCAGGGAGCAGGGTGGGGGCTCAGCAGGGGGCGCTGTGATGCAGGGAGCGGGGTGGGGGCTCAGCAGGGGGCACTGGGCTGCAGGGAGCTGGGTGGGGGATAAGCAGGGGGCGCTGGGCTGCAGGGAGCTGGGTGGGGGCTCAGCAGGGGGCGCTGGGCTGCAGGGAGCTGGGTGGGGGCTCAGCAGGGGGCGCTGGGCTGCAGGGAGCTGGGTGGGGACTCAGCAGGGGGCACTGGGCTGCAGGGAGCTGGGTGGGGGTTCAGCAGGGGGCGCTGGGCTGCAGGGAGCTGGGTGGGGGATAAGCAGGGGGCGCTGTGATGCAGGGAGCGGGGTGGGGGCTCAGCAGGGGGCGCTGGGCTGCAGGAAGTTCAGTCTCATGGCCAAGATGCAGAAAGCCTGGTCCGTGCCCCAGGGACTATCCCATGACAGGGTGGGAACCAGGAGCATCAGCCGAGTGCCCTGCACGGGGCGATCTGAGAACTGGCCCTGCCACCCGTAGAGCGGGTGAGATGCCAGGCTGGGATCCCAGCCCCGCTGGGGGAGGCCCACACCCTGCGGCTAGGTCCCTTAGCATTGCCCCGGAGGGCCGTGCGGTCTGGCTGGAGCTGACCCTGCCTGAGGGACGCCTGTGGGGCTTGGCAAAGGGGCAATTCACCCCCCGCTTCCCTATCGCTCTCTCCCAGGCTGGCCAAGTCGACGCTGACCCTGATCCCGCTGCTGGGCATCCACGAGGTGGTGTTTGCCCTGGTGGCGGAGGAGCAGGCCCAGGGCACGCTGCGCTACGTCAAGCTCTTCTTTGAGCTCTTCCTCAACTCCTTCCAGGTAGGGAGCAGAGCGGGGCACCCCCAGGGCTGGCGGGGTGGGGTCTGGGGCAGAGGGGTGCCCTGAGGGATGGGGGTGAGGGCACGGGGACCGCCCTACCCAGGGGCTGGGCTTCAACTCGGGGGATTGTTTGGAGGTGCCTGCTATTGGGTTGGACAGAGACATGTCCCCCACATTCCCCCCCTCAAGCCATGTGAGGCGCTGTAGGGTCAGCCCCGCCCCCTGGCACCCTGAGGCCTGCGGGGCGCAGGTGTGGTGCTGCCGGCTGAGCAGGGAGCCGGCCGAGGGACAGCTCCACGCCGAGCAGCCGTGGGATCCCGCCTGGGCACGGAGCCTCCCCAAAGGCAGCCTCACCCCACCTCTCCACCCCTCGGGCACCGGGCAGGACCCAGCTGTACCTACGCCCCCTTGTGTGTGTGTCCCAGGGGAGCTGGGCCCAGCCCTGCCTTTATCTGCTCTTGTCTTGCAGGGTCTTCTGGTGAGCATCCTCTACTGCTTTGTCAACAAGGAGGTAGGTTCCCCCCCCCCCCCCAATAGGGGCTGAGCCGGTTCTGATTCCCCTTAACCCTTCACACGCTGCAGTGCTGGCTCCCGGGCGAACGGGTGGGGGACAGCGCCCTTCCCAGAGAGTGGTGGGTGAGAGATCACGTGGTGCAGGCATGCGGGGGGCTGGCAGCAGAGTTGGGCTGGGGAGCAGCTAATGCATTATTATTTATTCGGGGCGGAGGGGCTGATGGCCAAGGCTCAGCCGATGCTACGCCTCAGTGATGACCCCTTTGCAGGGCCAACGTGGATCTATTCCGGCCGGATCCTCTGCTGGTGTAAATAAGCAGAGCTCTGGTGAACTTCAAGGGAGCTCTGCTCATTAACACCAGCTGGGATCTGGCCCCATTGACTCCAATGAAGTTACGGCCGATTGACACCAGCTGGGATCTGGCCCCCTAGACTCCAATGGAGCTACCGCTCATTGACCGCAGCTGGGATCCGGCCGTGGCGAACACCTTTCTTTGCATACAGCTCTGTCTCTCTCCATTTACAAGACACAATCGGCTACAACTATCAACCCATCATTTAACCCCACGCTGGCTTGTGTGAAGCCTCTTGCACGTCTATGGCGTCCCCCTACCCCCCCATGAACCAAGGGTCTCATCCTGTCCCCTGGGCATCACCTCACCCCCCTTCCCGCCTCCTTTTCTCTGCCCTGCCTCAGGTCCAGTCTGAGATCCGGAGGAAGTGGCAGAGGTGCCAGCTGGGTGCAAACCTGCTGGAGAAGCATACCCACAGCTGCAGCCACGGGCCGTCCTGCCGCTGCCAGCAGGGCAAGACCTCTGAGGTGGGCTGCCCCCGGCGCCCCAGCCACCCGGGGAAGAGGGGGGCCGAGGCGGCGTCCAACTGCAGCTCGGAGAACTCCATGTACGGCTCTCAGCTGCAGCAGCAGCAGCGCCGCCCCTACGCCGGTACCGTGGGCAGCAAATCCTACTGCTACATCCCGGTCCAGACCCAGCCGGCGGGCAGGCTGGGGGACAAGGAGCTGCTCCCTAGTGCCAGGGAGCCTGGGGACGACAAGATCTCGGAGAGCTGTTGCTAAGATCAAACTCGGGGCCCTTCCCGCCTGCTGGCCCGGGGGCGAGAGGAGCCAGGTTGCGGACTCCTTCAGACTGTCCCTGTCTTGGGCAGGGGGCAGTCACTGAACCCCTAGGGATGGAGGGAAGCGGGAGTTGGGGGTGGGGCATGGCGCACAGGACCAGCGTACCCACACTACCTGCTATCCTTTCCGCAGGGCACGGTGCCCCCTTGGAGTGCCCGGGGACAAATGACGTGGGCGCGGATGAGTTCACTGTGGCCCACAGCTGTTGCTGAGACTCAGGGAACGTCCAACTGGGGTCAGTGCAGAGGCACGTCTCCTTGGGCCTGAGGTGGGCACACCCAGCCCCCTAGGAATCCAGCCCCCCACCTCCCTTGCGGGGGTCTCCCTGGAAGCTGTGGAGCTGGCATAAGGGCCCTGCTCTCAACCTCCTGTGTAGCGGCGACTCAGGGCGCGACCAGAGAGCTCTGCACCGTGGCTGTTCTCCGCCCCACCACCAGGGCCCATAGCGGGTGGCTCAGGGGCATGGCCAGAGACCACTGTGCTGTGGCTATTCTCTGCCCCCGCACTGCCCCAGGCCTATAGGGGTGGATAGAGGGTGGAGCTGGAATCCACAGTGCTGTAGGTATCGGGCCCTTAGGACATGGAGCAGCAGTTAGATCACCCCTGAGGTCTCCCTGACAGAGAATAGCGGCCAGGCAGGGCCTAGAGAGTTCACTGGAGCTTAAATCCACCTCCTGCCATCCTTGCCTCAAGTGCAGAGATGGGGAAATGGGCCCCTGATGTGTGTCCACCTGTTTTGAATGGTCTGTGGCTCTTGGCCTCAGTGACAGCCTGTGGCAGCGAGTTCCACAGGTTAACCATATGTGGCATTAAAAAAGCATTGATTTTCTTGTATGCGTTGCCTTTGAATTTGATGGGATTTGAACCCACAGAGGTGTGGGGCTCTGCCTGTGTAAGTGCAAGGCTTCTAGAAGTGAGGGGGAGGGGATCCGAACCAAAGTGCTGGGGGCTGATCACCAGTTTATGCCTGTCTCCTGCCGGACCAGGATTAGTTTATCTCGCCTGTTGTCCTACCTCCTGCAGTAGCTCAGACAAGCCATGGGCAAGCCTGCGACCAACCCCAACTCTGTTAGTGTGCCAGGCACTCCAGAACCTCAGACATGGGGGCGGGTGTGTGGAAGAGCCTCCAGAAATTGCACCTGCCCCCCGCCCCCGTATTTAACTGAATAAAATGAAACCATGGCGACAGTGGTTCATTGCCGCGGCAGCCAAACTCCAGCAGCAAGGCCTTCTAGCTCGCCCACAAGGCAGGGGCTGCACACACAGGAGCGGCTGGGCCACCCGGTCTGGGTCAGGATGGGCCCTGCCGGCTTTAACCCAGTGGCTGATCAGACAGAGGGAGGATGCAAGGCCTACTCCCGGCACCCCGGGGCACTCCCTCCTTAGCTCCAACAGCAGGGGCGGGGCGGGGAGCTGGGTCTGGGTCTGGAGGAGATGGGATCTAGGCCTTGTTCTCCCTGGCGCGGCTCGCAGCTGCAGTGCTCAGGCCGATTCCCCACCGTGGCGCTCCAGTGTCCCGCGCCCCCCCCGATGGGACAATGGGCCCCAGGATGTGGGATCTGCCCCCGCCCCGGAGAGGAAACCCCTGAGTATGGCTGATGAAAGAGAGCTGAGGTAGCCCAGTATTGGGGGGGGGGGGGGGTGCTGTGATGAAAGGGCCAGTAACTCTACAGCCCCCAGGATGACCATGGGGAGGGCCAAGGACTACAGCCCCCACAATGCAGTGCGGGGCGGCGGACGCTCCGGGGCCCTGGGAGCGCCTGCGCAGTGCCACCCGGAAGCGTTGGGAGGAGGAGGAGGAGCCGCGGCTGGGGGAGGGGGCAGCGCGCCTGGCCCCTGTCCAGGGGTAAGAGCTGGGGAGCTATGAGGCTTTGTGGTGGGGGAGGGGCGTGCGGGGGGGGGCAATAGGGTGTCGAGGGGGCAGGCAGGGCTGGGGTTACAGGTAGTTGGGGGCTCATGGGGCGTCCGGAGGGACGAGCTGGGGGGGGCGTGCAGGGGATGGGGCTGTGCGAGGGGGGGAGGGGCGTGCGGGGGGTGGGGCTATGCGGAGGGGGGGCAGGCAGGACTGGGGGTGGGGCTATGCGAGGGGGGAGGGGCGTGTGGGGGGTGGGGCTGTGCGAGGGGGAGGGGCGTGTGGGGGTGGGGCTGTGCGAGGGGGAGGGGCGTGCGGGGGGTGGGGCTGTGCGAGGGGGGGCAGGCAGGACTGGGGGTGGGGCTATGCGAGGGGGGAGGGGCGTGTGGGGGGTGGGGCTGTGCGAGGGGGAGGGGCGTGTGGGGGGTGGGGCTGTGCGAGGGGGAGGGGCGTGTGGGGGTGGGGCTGTGCGAGGGGGAGGGGCGTGCGGGGGGTGGGGCTATGCGGAGGGGGGCAGGCAGGACTGGGGGTGGGGCTATGCGAGGGGGGAGGGGCGTGTGGGGGGTGGGGCTGTGCGAGGGGGAGGGGCGTGCGGGGGGTGGGGCTATGCGGAGGGGGGGCAGGCAGGGCTGGGGTTATAGGTTGTTGGGGGCTCATGGGGCTATGGAGTGTCCGAAGGGACGAGCTGGGGGGGATCTGGGGCAGAGGGTGGGGGCTCCTGGGGGAGAGGGTAGAGGAGGGGGATCGGTGGTGGAGGGGGGGTGGTGTCTGACTTTTGAGGGTGGGTTACAAGCGCTGCGCCCTTGTGTGTGTCTCGCTCGCTGAGCATCCCGTGGCCAGGCCCCACCAGGCTGGCGTTTCCTTCGTGGCCTGCTGCAAGCCCCCCCAATGACCCGGTCACTGGTTTCCATTAGTAAGGCAGGGTGTGGTGGGGACTGGTGGGTCCAGAAACCCGAACCTCCCCTGATCCCTGCTCATTGGCAAGCGGTTTCCTGCTGGTGGGCAGCAAATGCGACGGGGGTTTCTCTGACTGGTCTGGTTCAGTTGTAAGCATGGTGGGGCAAGGGCCATCTGTTTGTACAGTGCCTTGCGCAATGGGGCCCTGTTCTTGGTTGGTCTT
This sequence comes from Macrochelys suwanniensis, assembly GCA_033296515.1. Lineage (NCBI taxonomy): Eukaryota > Metazoa > Chordata > Testudines > Chelydridae > Macrochelys > Macrochelys suwanniensis. The sequence goes on along the minus strand of CM065800.1, from coordinate 5,608,799 downwards.
TAGATACAACCGTACTAAGCAACATGATTAATAACAAGGATCCAGTTGTGAGGTGGCGCAAGGAGCCATCCCATTGCAAGGGGTCCCCCCCACTGTACAGCTCTGGGGAGACCTCACCTGGGATCCTTTGTTCTGCTTTGGGCACCTCCTTACCAGAAAGCGATTAAAACATTGGAGGGAATTCAGCCCCAGGGAGCCGAAAGAATTGACATACGCAGCGACGCTGAGAATCAAATATTTAGCGTGGCTAAATGAAGACTAAGACCTCAGTCTTACCTACAGCTCCCTGCAGAAGAAGGTGTCTACTGGCAGGGAGTTCCCTGCAGGATCAAGGGTTGAGGGCAATGGGGTCTAGTGGATAGAGCACTGGGGTGGGAGTCCGGATACCTTTTCCTGGCTCTGACACTGTCCTGCTGGATGACTTTGGACCAAGTCATGGCCTTCTAGGTGCCTTGGTTTCCCGTCTGTAAAATGGGGGAAATGATTCTGATGTCCTCTGTCAAACAGTTTGAGATTTACTCATGAAAAGTGCTAAGTAACAAGGTGGGATTATGAATTAAGCCCTGAAGTGCTGAAATGCCCAAGGAGGGAAAGGACTCATTTAGGCCATTAATGGGATTAAATGAAATTTAGGCTGAGTATGAGGGGAAGCTTCTCACCCATCAGATGTATCTGGCTGCGGAGGCCTCTCCCCAAGTGGGGCCTTTAAAACTGGGGCTGGGCAAAGCACTAGGGGCTATTGCAAGGTGCAGGCCTGGAACGGGAATGGCTCAGGCGTGATCAAACTCACTGTCTTCTCCTCCTATGCTGAGGCTGTCCTAGGTAGTTTGAAACCGATCTTCAAAAGACAGGGCTGCAAAGGTGGGCGGGCTCCCCAAAGAGGTGTCATCGCTGTGGGCTGTGCTGAGCATGGTGCGTTCAGCTGCCCTTTCGCTCCAAGGCTGGGGTGCTGAGTAGGACCAAGCGCAGGGCTGTGTGGAGCTGGGGTAGGGTGACCAGATGTCCCGATTTTTGGGTCTTTTTCCTATATAGGCTCCTATTACCCCCCACCCCCTTCCCGATTTTTCACACTTGCTGTCTGGTCACCCTAAGCTGGGACAGCTGCTGTTTCTCTGTCAATGAAGCTCTGACGGGGTGTCTGTTTGCCCCACAGGAACTAGCAAAGGGATGGTGGGTGGATTACGCAGGATACTGGCCCTGAATTTTCCTCAGGCCAGGTCTACACTACAGACCCATGTCAGTATAACTATATCACTCGGGGTGTGAAAAATCCACACCCTTGAGCCATATAATTATATTGACCGTAACCCCCTGTGTAGACAGCACTATGCTGACGGGAGACCTTCTCCCACTGACATAGCTACTGCCTTTCGGGGAGGTGGATTAACTGTGCCGACGGGAGAGCTCTCTCCTGTCGGCGTAGGAGCGTCTTCACTTAAGTGGCACAGCTGCATCGGTGCAGTGTTTTCAGTGTAGACGTGCTCTCAGCCAATTGGAGGGGCTGGTCAGTTACCTGTACACCAATTGTGCAATTCCCTGACCGCTGATTGGCTGTGGAGGTCTGATTTGCATAACAGTTGCGTGGTTATTTCTCAATAACTGTACAGTGATTATATAAATCCTGGGAGTCTGGAAACTGACCTCCACTTCCTGTCCATGTGCCCATAACAAACATGGCCTCCTCCACTTCTGGCAACCTTCCCTCTCAGCTTCCTGGCCACATTCCCACAACAAACATGGCCCCTCCAGGTTCTGACGCCCCTTGTTTGGCACTGCACCACCCCCTCTAACCTGAGAGTACATATAATCCATCCCCCAAACAAGTGGGCTTTAAGCTGTTGGAGTGAGGCGTGTGAAATGGAGCCGAGGCAATGTGGTGCAGTGGTTAGAGCAGGACTCTTGGGTTCTTTCTATTCTTCTGCCGCCGAGGCAATGTCACTGAATTTCTGCTCATTGATTTCTCTCATCTGTATAATGGAGACCCCAGTTGTCCTACCTCCTGAAGCACGTTGCCTGAAAAAACCACCATCTAATGCTTAGTAGTGTATTGAGAAGGGTGGGATCAAGTGGAGCACCAGGGTCCAAAGTGTGGTAGCCATGTCTGGTGAGGACGTATGGCTGGTGAGTTCTCGGGGCAGCAGGGAAGGAGGCGAAAAGTATAACAACTGGGAGGTGAACCAGGTAACACCCTTCTGCCAGGCTGACCTGCATCTTGGCCTCAGAGTTAATTCAGCTTGGGACACGGGGGTTACCTCAGTAATGGCGCAGCCTACAAGCTTAAACAAGAATCAGCAGGATAGAAATGCCGTAAACAGTTCCTTCACCCCACCCCACCCCATGTGTACAGGGAAATTAGACTCTTTTGTGCGTGTGCTTGTTTCGTCGATGCCCCACAGTTGGGCTGGGGTTTGAGAGGCGTGTGCTGCCCCCGAAGCATGAATGGGTTGTGTAGGTGCCTTACACAAACAAATAAAAAGAGCTTGAAATATTCCCGGAACCCAGCTTGTGTTTCAGGCGAGGCAAAGATACGCTGCCTTCTGGCTGAGTCCGGAGGCACTCAAGCTGGCTGATTTGAAGGCGTTTCCTAGTGGGAAGCGGCTGAGCAAACTGGGTTCCCTTCATAGAATCATAGAATCTCAGGGTTGGAAGGGACCTCAGGAGGTCATCTAGTCCAACCCCCTGCTCAAAGCAGGACCAACCCCAACTAAATCATCCCAGCCAGGGCTTTGTCAAGCCTGACCTTAAAAACCTCTAAGGAAGGAGATTCCACCACCTCCCTAGGTAACCCATTCCAGTGCTTCACCACCCTACTAGTGAAAAAGTTTTTCCTAATATCCAACCTAAACCTCCCCCTCTGCAACTTGAGACCATTAGAATCATAGAATCTCAGGGTTGGAAGGGACCTCAGGAGGTCATCTAGTCCAACCCCCTGCTCAAAGCAGGACCAACCCCAACTAGATCATCCCAGCCAGGGCTTTGTCAAGCCTGACCTTAAAAACCTCTAAGGAAGGAGATTCCACCACCTCCCTAGGTAACCCATTCCAGTGCTTCACCACCCAACTAGTGAAAACGTTTTTCCTAATATCCAACCTAAACCTCCCCCTCTGCAACTTGAGACCATTACTCCTTGTTCTGTCATCTTCTACCACTGAGAACAGTCTAGATCCATCCTCTTTGGAACCCCCTTTTAGGTAGTTGAAAGCAGCTATCAAATCCCCCCTCACTCTTCTCTTCTGCAGGCTAAACAATCCCAGTTCCCTCAGCTTCTCCTCATAAGTCATGTGCTCCAGCCCCCTAATCATTTTTGTTGCCCTCCGTTGGACTCTTTCCAATTTATCCACATCCTTCTTGTAGTGTGGGGCCCAAAACTGGACAGTACTCCAAATGAGGCCTCACCAGTGCCGAATAGAGGGGAATAATCACGTCCCTCGATCTGCTGGAAATGCCCCTACTTATACAGCCCAAAATGCCGTTAGCCTTCTTGGCAACAAGGGCACACTGTTGACTCATATTCAGCTTTTCGTCCACCGTAACCCCTAGGTCCTTTTCTGCAGAACTGCTGCCCAGCCATTCGGTCCCTAGTCTGTAGCAGTGCATGGGATTCTTCCGTCCTAAGTGCAGGACTCTGCACTTGTCCTTGTTGAACCTCATCATATTTCTTTTGGCCCAATCCTCTAATTTGTCTAGGTCCCTCTGTATCCTATCCCTACCCTCCAGGGTATCAACCACTCCTCCCAATTTAGTGTCATCTGCAAACTTGCTAAGGGTGCAGTCCACACCATCCTCCAGATCGTTGATGAAGATATTGAACAAAAGCGGCCCCAGCACCGACCCTTGGGGCACTCCACTTGATACCGGCTGCCAACTAGACATGGAGCCATTGATCACTACCCGTTGAGCACGACCATCCAGCCAGTTTTCTATCCACCTTACCGTCCATTCATCCAGTCCATACTTCTTTGACTTGCTGGCAAGAACACTGTGGGAGACTGTATCAAAAGCTTTGCTAAAGTCAAGAAATAGCAGATCTACTGCTTTCCCCTCATCCACAGAGCCAGTTATCTCATCATAGAAGGCAATTAGGTTAGTCAGGCATGACTTGCCCTTGGTGAATCCATGCTGACTGTTCCTGATCACTTTCCCCTCCTTTAAGTGGTTCAGAATTGATTCCTTGAGGACCTGTTCCATGATTTTTCCAGGGACTGAGGTGAGACTGACTGGCCTGTAGTTCCCCGGATCTTCCTTCTTCCCTTTTTTAAAGATGGGCACTACATTAGCTTTTTTCCAGTCATCCGGGACCTCCCCCGATTGCCATGATTTGTCAAAGATAATGGCCAATGGCTCTGCAATCACATCGGCCAACTCCTTTAGCACCCTCGGATGCCGTGCATCCGGCCCCATGGACTTGTGCTCATCCAGCTTTTCTAAGTAGTCCCGAACTACTCCTTTCTCCACAGAGGGCTGGTCACCTCCTCCCCATACCGTGCTGCGCAGTGCAGCCGCCTGGGAGCTGACCTTGTCTGTGAAGACAGAGGCAAAAAAAGCATTGAGTACACTAGCTTTCTCCACATCCTCTGTCACTAGGTTCCCTCCCTCATTCAGTAAGGGGCCCACCCTTTCCTTGACTTTCTTCTTGTTGCTCACATACCTGAAGAAACCCTTCTTGTTACTCCTAACATCTCCGGCTAGCTGCAACTCCAAGTGTGATTTGGCCTTCCTAATTTCACTCCTGCATGCCTGAACAATATTTTTATACTCCTCCGTAGTCATTTGTCCAATCTTCCACTTCTTGTAAACTGCTTTTTTGTGTTTAAGACGAGCAAGGATTTCACTGTTAAGCCAAGCTGGTCGCCTGCCATATTTACTTTTCTTTCTACACATCGGGATGGGTTGTTCCTGCAACCTCAATAAGGATTCTTTAAAATACAGCCAGCTTTCCTCGACTCCTTTCCCCCTCATGTTATTCTCCCAGGGGACCTTGCCCATCAGTTCCCTGAGGGAGTCAAAGTCTGCTTTTCTGAAGTCCAGGGTCTCTGTTCTACTGCTTTCCTTTCTTCCTTGTGTCAGGATCCTGAACTCGACCATCTCATGGTCACTGCCTCCCAGGTTCCCATCCACTATTGCTTCCTCTACTATTTCTTCCCTGTTTGTGAGCAGCAGGTCAAGAAGAGCTTTTCCCCTAGTTGGTTCCTCCAGCACTTGCGCCAGGAAATTGTCCCCTACACTTTCCAAAAACTTCCTGGATTGTCTGTGCACCGCTGTATTGCTCTCCCAGCAGATATCGGGGTGATTAAAGTCACCCATGAGAACCAGGGCCTGTGATCTAGTAACTTCTGTTAGTTGCTGGAAGAAAGCCTCATCCACCTCATCCCCCTGGTCTGGTGGTCTGTAGCAGACTCCCACCACGACATTACCCTTGTTGCTCCCACTTCTAAATTTAATCCAGAGACTCTCAGGTTTTTCTGCAGTTTCATACTGGAGCTCTGAGCAGTCATACTGCTCTCTTACATACAACACAACTCCCCCACCTTTTCTGCCCTGCCTATCCTTCCTGAACAGTTTATATCCATCCATGACAGTACTCCAATCATGTGAGTTATCCCACCAAGTCTCTGTTATTCCAATTACATCATAATTCCATAATTCCCTTACCGGAGGTCAGTGCTGTTAAAACAACTGCTGCTGCTTGGGGTTTGTACATGCGTTGACCTGGTTTGACCTGTGGGTCATGAGTTTAGCCGGAAGGAGGAAGGCACGCTTGTGCTAATGTGTTGCCCAGAAAAGCTCTGGGGAAGTGCTGGCCCAAAAGGGGAACCCGCTCCTCATTTGGAGGAAGGAGACTGTCCAAATAGCAACCAGCATTTGCTCTGCTTCAGGACCTTTGCTGCAAATAGTCATTAGCCGGGCCTGTCCAGCCTCCTGCAAGACAGGTATTATCCCCTTTTATGGATGGGGAAACTGAGGTTCAGGGAACAGAAGGGGCGTGCTCAAGTCAATGCCATGGCTGGGAGCAGAACCCAGGAGTTCTGGCTCCAGCCTATTCTCCCGGAGTTCGGAGTCGCGCTTGTGAGTTCATTTCTTGGGACATTTCTGCACCTCGATGTCCTTTTGGCCTCTTCTGCTACTGCAGCAGGTGGGGCACTGGGCTGGCTACACCGTTGGTCATTGATTGGTTCCAGTTCAGTCCTGATTCCAGCAGTAGCCTGTCCTAATTGGTTCAGGAAGAGGTGAACCCCTCCTCCCCCACTATTCAACTGACCAATCAGATAGCACTGTACCACTCACCCACTAGAGAGGGGGATACCCTCCTTCCTGCCCTCAAAAACTGGTGTTGAAGGGCTCCCTGGAAATACCTGAGCTAGATCAAACTGTGTGGCAAATGCACTGGTACTCAAGGTTCAGTAGCCCAAATAAATTTGTTAGTCTCTGAGGTGCCACAAGGACTCCTCGTTGTTTTTGCTGATGCAGACTAACACGGCTACCCCTCTGAAACCAGTAGCCCTTGTGACTTTCATCCTAGTGGATGCTTTCCTTACCCTTAAATGCCTAATCCCTTTCTGAGCTTTGCTGAGTTCTTTGCTTCGGTAATACCCTGCTGCAGTGAGTTCCATAGGTGAATGACACATAATGCATTAAGCATGCTCAGAGATGTGCCCTGGGGTTACCATTTTTGATCTCCAGCTTTCCACCACCCCTCTGCTCTCCAGCCCCTGTGCACTAGGTGCCTGGGGAGCTGGTGGGGCGTGCGGGTGCATGCGTCAAATGGGTGGGAGTTCGTACATGTCAAATGCCTACCTACGCCCTGGCTATAAAACAATTGGCACCTGGCGAGGAAAGGCCTCTGCTGAGCATCACAAGACCAGCCCAGGTTCAGCAGAGGGAGACGCTCCCATAGGTGTGGCTGGGACTGAGGCTAATCGAAACTCTGGGCTAAGATGATCTTGTGCAAGGAGGTGTCGCTTTGTCGCTGTGGTGCAGTCGGGTCGGCTGAGATACTGAGTGGGGAGAGAGAGGATCCCTTTGCTTTGAAGCGTGAGGCCTAATTGTAAGGGGCATGATGCTATCCATCCATCTGGTACTTGTAACACCCGCTTCATCACAGTAACTGACTTGTCCCGGGGTGGGTCATCTGAACGGCTGGATTTGGGTTTTATAGATTCATAGATTCTAGGGCTGGAAGGGACCTCGAGAGGTCATCGAGTCCAGCCCCCTGCCCTCATGGCAGGACCAATTACTGTCTGGGTTGAGGAGAGAGGTGTGCGCAGAGTGGGGCCGCGCGACCCAAGGCTTTGAAAACACAGCAAACCGTGAGCACTGTTCTGGGACTGGAGCAGAAAGTGCCACACCTCTCACGCGGCATCTGCCGCTTTAGAGCCGGGCGCCCACTTCCCGCTGGGGGCCCAGCTCCGGAGAAGCAGCGAGACGCTGCAGCAAGGGGCACGCTGGAAATTCATGGATCGCTGGAGCTTGGGGGGGACCTGGGCTGAGTTTGAGAGCAGAGCCGGGATGCTCAGGCAGCTTCGTGTCTGATCTGACTGTGCAGCTGGCTACAGGTGTCGGCAGCCCGCTGTGTTCATGGGGGGACCAGCGAGGAGCCGGGGGTGCAGGGCTGGTAAATCCCCCTCGTTACTCGGAAGCTTAGGGAGTCGGCTCAGCCCTTGCAAGGTCTTTTGGGGAGTGTTTCAATTCTTAGCCCTGTGGAGCCTTCTCTCAGACACCCCTCCCTGAGCAGATGGCAGTAGGGTTGCGTGTGTACCAGGGGCTGCTGTCCCTTTAAATGCAGCTTGTCAATCAGTGCAGGGAGGCAAGGGAACGTCTCAAATCGGCAACTCTCTTGCAGAAGTGAAACGCTCAGGAGGCATCTAAAGGCCAGGGAGAAGGCAGATGGCACCAGCTTGGTGTAAAGGGGCGCCACAGAACTCGCTGGCCCGGTCCTTGCACTGCTGAGGTCTCACTCCTTGTCACAACTCCTGGCGTTCAGAACTTGGGGGTGCAGAATACGGCGTCTACACTAGGCTCACCTGGGACCATCTTGCCTCCATCACCTGCTCCTCTCTAGCCTGCCTCTCCAGCCCTAGCTGCTTCTCGGTTCCTTCCCGTTCTAATGGCACAGGCGCAGACCCGGCTGGGAGGAGAGTTGGGGCTGGAGGAAGCCCACAGAGCAGTGAGAATTCAGGGTAACCTTGAATTGAACTTGGTGAGAGGAAGAAAGACAGTGAAGGGAACCGGGGAAGCCGGCACACAGGGGGTGTCGTGTTTGGGAGGGGTGGAGATGTCTCCTAGGGCTTTGTTTGTATCCTGGTCAGAATTTTTCCTGACTAGCCTGTCTTGGCAAACAGGTGGACGTGTGATACCTACACAGTGTGCTCTCCAGGGGACAGACTCTCTGTTGCCTACCACGCTGGGGAACTGATCCACCACTACAGGGTGCTGCTGGAATAGAGAGACTCTCAGGAGGAGAGGGCACTGGGTCGCAACCTGGCTCTGCCACGGACTTGCTGGGGGACCTGGTGCCTCCGAGCTGGGGTGTGAGGGTGTTGAATTCCGGCTGCCATTGCCGAGGTTTCTCTAGAAGCTGGTTGGGCAGTGGAGGGGCTCGGGTGGCAATTCTCCGCAAGGCAAGAGCTGGTGTTGAGGCTGTAATTGACCTGCTCCTCCTCTTTTCCTTGCGTGTCATTGTCTTCCTGCAATGTGCTTTGTGGCGACCCCGGACTGCAAGCCGCCAGCATCTCCCCCTTCCAGGGGCAGCATACACCCCAGACCTGCTCGGTCTGTGCCCTCTTCGGGTGAGTTTCCAATAGAAGGATGCCCGGAGAGGGACGCCAAAGTCCCAGATTGACCGGGACTGAAGCCATGCAAAATTCCATGTCAACCAACATCTTTCCAGCCAGGCCGGCCTGGCTGCGGCTCTTCCGCGGCCCCTTCATCATCCAGGGGAGTAGGGGTTTCTTTGGAGCCTCAGAGATGTGCCCAGACGTGGGCAGAGGGGTACAATTAAGAGGCACGGAGGCCTGGAATCTCCTTGTACATCCTACTTCTGGCTCCACCGTTTCTGTATGGCCTCATTGGAGGGATTGATCTGATAGACAGGGACTGTGTAATCCAGGGGTTCTCAAACGGGGGGGTCGTGATTCCTCAGGGGGTCGCAAGGTTATTATTTGGGGAGTCGCGAGCTGTCAGCCTCCACCCCAAACCCCGCTTCACCTCCATCATTTATAATAGGGTTAAATGTAAAAAAAAGGTGGTTTTAATTTATAAGGGGGCAGTTCGCACTCAGAGGCTTGCTGTGTGAAAGGGGTCACCACTACAAAAGTTTGAGAACCACTGGTGTAATCCCACTAGGGGCTTGTGCATGGCCCTTTGGAGGCCTCCCCTGGAGAGGGAAAAGGAGATGATATTACTGCTGGCTTCACACTCTGTCCAGACCCCTGGGAGGAGGCGCATGGCTCAGGGTGGGGGTCAAGCGTTTGTAGACCAAAAGGACCAGGGTTCTAATCCGGCCTCCCTCCGTGCGTGGGTGGGATGGTAGTTGCAGGACGGGGGGAGCTGGGTGTGCGCCGTAGAGTCCAGCCCTGCCGGGTATCGCAGTACAGCTGAGATTCGGGGGCTCAGTCAGGGGATCTAGCTCCATGTGGAAGCAGTACAAAGGTGGCGTCAGCCCTGAGGCCAAGGAGTGGGTCTGCTGCCGCAGAAAGGCCTGGTAGGGGAAGGACACCCCAGCACGCCGCCAGGATAACGGGCTGGAGGATTCTCCGTTGCTTGGAGTCTTTCCAACAGCTGGGGTGTGTCTATTTCTAGCTACCCAGCAATGATTATCCGCTGGGTACGTTCTCTGCTCCGGGTCATGCAGGTCAGGTCAGGCTGGGTGATTTGAGCCGCCTTAACGTGCACTGGGCCAGGATGCAAGTGCGGGGCGGATCACACCTCGCCATCCTCCCAGGCTGTGTGCAGCGTCAGGTTGCGTGTGGACCATGAAGAGATAAACCCCCCAGCTTTCCAGGGGAGGTTTGCCTGCCGCGTCCCCAGCTGGCTTGCCAAACCCGAGCGGGGAGCTGCAGGAAACCGAGACGGGGAACGACCCTAGAATGTGGGTGCTGCGTCTGCAGCCTGAGAGAGCAGAACTGGGGTTTGGGCTGTGCCGCTGTCCCGGGACCCCAGGCCCTCTGGGCTCCTGCTTCACACTCTGTCCAGACCCCTGGGAGGAGGCAATCGACAGGCCGAGAGGTGCATGGCTCAGGGTGGGGTTCATGACTTTCACCTCTCAGCGGTGAGGGGAAGCTTGACCCCCATCCCAAGCCAGAGGGTGGCCTGCAGACCCCTCCCTGGCAGGGCAGGTGTTTGCAGGCCAATCTGTGTCTCCAGGCTGGGGCTGAGGCCAAGGATGGGGCGTCGGCGCTACTGGGACAACCTGTCACCCCCCAGCAGCCCGCCCCGGCGAGCGCTGCCCTGCGCCTGCGGCCAGGCTGGGGAACAGCGCCACGCTCCCTAACCGGGAAGCCCCTGGGTAGGCTGAGGTTCTGCTGTCATCCATATATGGGCATGCCCCAAACTCGGCCTTCTGATTGGCTGCCAGCCCCATGCATATGTCTGTCAACAAATGGCTGGAGCAGGCGCGCGGGGGGGGGGGTGGTTGGGATCAAAGGCCCCTATTGTATTGTAGCGACCGGCGGGCCCGAGTAATGGGGGCGCTGCCCCTTTAAGGACCAGGCGCCCCCTGGCAGCCGGAGCTCGGGGGCCCCGGGGGGGGGGCAGATGCCGGGACAGCCCAGCCCTGGGTGGCTCCGCTGCCGACCCGCCCCTCCGGAGGCTGCGCTGCAACCTGTGGCTGGCCGGGCCGCAGCGGGGACCGGGCGCGGATCGGACCCCGCCTCGGGTAAGGGGGGGGGGGCGCGCTGGTGACTCGGCTTTTTAACCCTCCCCGGGGGCCGCCTCGCGGTGCCACACGCCGGGCTCCCAACTCCGCAGCTTCCTGCCCGCCCCCGGCCTGTGCAGCTCCCCCGGGGTGTAAGCTCGCAGCCCCACCCCCAGAAGGAGGATTAGCCCCATTCTACAGGTGAGGGGGGAAACTGAGGCACGGGGCGACTAAGTGACTTGCCCAAGGTTGGCCCCCGTGGGGGGGGGAGGGGGCTGTGTGGTAGAGCACCCAGGACTCCCAGCGCTGGGCGTTCTCCACCACTCTGCCCCCAGCCCCGGGGGGGGGGGGGGGGGGGGGGGCTGGGTCCCTATTAGCCCCACTGGGGAAGCGGAGGCAGGCGCAGCTGGGTCTCTGGCATGGGCCTGATCCTCGGGGTTGGTTTCTTCCCGAATTCCGGCTTTTCGTACCAGAGCCGTTTGCTTGTTTGTTTTTAACTTCAAATGGGACCCCTCAAAAAACAACAACGTCCAATCTGCTCCAGAACCAGCGAAAGGGGAGGGGAAATGCATTGCTCCCCTTGGGGGAGGGACACCCCACATGGAGACCCTGGGTCCTCTGGTGGGGGGGGGGGGGTGCGGACAGGTGTGACAACCGGCCTCTCTGAGCTCGAAAAGCTGGGGAGAGGCGAGGGGAAAATTGGGGAAGGTCCGAGGGGGGCCCAAGTGGTGCCCTCATCCCCCACCCCCAAACCACTCTCCCGCCTGCAGCATGGCACCTCCCCAGTTTTAGGGTGGCGTGGCTGAAAGAGCCCAGCAGATAAGCCCTTAGGGGGCAGGTTTGGGGCCTGTCCCATCCCCTAGCCATCAGGATCACACTGCTCTGTGCATGGTTAAAATAACGCCGCCTGAAGGGTGGGAGTCAAACCTGCCCCTGCCGGGCTGGCTGCATAAATGGGGGGCGGGGGGAATCCTGTGGGGCAGTCTGTGCCCCTGTCCCACCTGTAGGAGTCAATCAGCCATTCAGCTGAACATAGGGATAGCTGGAGGCTGGTTAGCTAGAAGATCTAGTCCCCCGACTCCCCAGCTTCAGAGCCAAAACCAGCCCTGCCCTGCCCTGGGTTAGGCAGAGACTGCTGCCGTGGGCCGGTTATCGCACGTTCTCCGGTCGGGTTTCTGGGAGTGTCTGGTGCTGGCCGTGGCCATGTGTAGGACTCGATGCCTTTCTCCTCCACTCTGATCCGTTACGGCAGTGCCAGCCAGCTATGCTCCCTCCAGAGCCCAGTGGAAGGCCGGCTTGTATGCCGTTCTGGCCAGTGACAGAGAGTCCCATGGACTCTCATTACTGGGGTAGGCATGGTCTGTGGGCCTCAGCATAACAGTACCTAGAACCACTGTGCCGTACCTCTCCAAAGGCTTGATGTCCCCATTTTACAGATGGAGAAACTGAGGCACGGAGGGTCAGTGACATGCTAAGAGTCTCACATCGAGTCAGGAGCAAAGCTAGGAATGGAACCCAGGAGTCCTGGGCCCCATCCGCTGGAGCAGTCTGCCTGGCCTGGGATGCTCCAGCTGCCCCATTGATTCCCCAGTTCTGGCTTTTAAATGCCTCTCTGACGTCTCCCTCTTTTAATGCCAGTGGCAGATCAGGCTCCTTGCTGCCCCCCACGGGCCTGCTTCTTGGGCCCATGCCCATGGCTGAAAAGGCTTCGTGGATTTCTTCCCCCGCCGCCTGGCAGGCTGGGTCTCTGGCTTGCTGGCAGTGTAACCCACCGCAGAGGGAGGAGTTTAACTGGCCATCTCTGAGTGCTTCAGATGCGCCATGCGGCTGAGTGGTCAAGGCAGCCAGGGCTGGTGCCTTTCCTGGCTCCGGTGTGTTCAGATTTGCCACTTCAAGAGTCACGTTGACACTGATTTTTTGGTTGCATTGTTTCCTTTCTTGTAAGCCCGTCCGTGCCCTCAAATCCTCGCTGTGCAGTCACCTTCCTTTGACTCCTGTGAGGGCTCCTACCCCTTGATCCCCCTGAGCTTATGAGTAGAGACGGCTACTCAGTAGAGCTCCGTCTCCTGGCTCCTGCAAGGGGCAGGATAGTGAAACTGAATGTGTAACGAAAGGAGTTTGGGTTTTGCCTGATGAGCTTGTGGAACTCACTGCCACATGTTCCCGTTGAAGCCAAACGTTCGGATGGCTCCAGACAAGGCCTGGGGGCCGTTTATGTGGATAACGGCACCACCTGCGGATAGATTTGGTAGGATATAGGTGTACGTTTCGGAGGGATCTAAGATCTGGTGCCTCAGAGAATGAACTGATCACTAACTGATTGGTTGGTGGAAGGAGGAAACTTTCTGGGGGCAGCTATTCCATAATTGTTCACTGAGGGTTTCTTGCACCTCGCTGTGAAGCAGCCGGTGCTGGCCACTCTTGGAGCCAGGATACCAGGGTAGATGGGCTCCTGGTCTGATTAATTCTTCTGTGCGTCTCTAGCCCTGCAGGCCCAGGGAGCGGGTTCTTTGTCCAGTCTGTCTCCCAGGAACTCGTCCCAACGGACCATGCCCGGGATAAGTGAGACTTGATGCAGCCCTGGGAGCAGAATCTGTCTTCAAACCGCCTCCCCTCTCTCCTCCCCCACCTGCCTGCTCTGGCTCCCCCGGAGGTATCAGTTGGTTCTGGTGGGTCAAAGCGCCTCACCCCATCTATAGCCCGGAGACCTCCCACCACGCATGAACAGATTAGGCCCAGTGGGCCACTTTGGCTGCCCCCAGCCCTGAACTCCTCGTACCCCCTCAGATTTTATTTTGTCAAATGAAGATACCATGAGGTCGGAGGATAACTCGCCCCCATTCTTTCCACAGCATTTGGAAGTGGGACTTAAGACAAGGGGGAAGATTGTGGCTGAACAAGGGACTTGGGAGTCAGGACTCCTGGGTTCTGTTTTTGGCTCTTGGATGGGGGGAGTGGGGTCTAGTGGTTAGAGCTGTGGGGTCTGGGAGCCAGGATTCCTGCGTTCTTGGCTCTGGAAGGGGAGTGGGGCCTAGTGGTTAGTTGTGGGGGGCTGGGTGTCAGGACTCTTGGGTTCTACCGGCTCTGCCATGGAGTCACTGTTGCCCTGCACCAAGTCTAGTCTCCCTTCCCTTGTGGGCCGTGCTTGTGCTCGCTAGAAGTGTGTGACTTACTCCTCTAGATGTGTAGGGAGCAGCATCGACTCCAGGAAGAAGCTGGCCCAGCCACGGGCAGCCTTAGCCTGGCACATAGTAGGCGCTGGGCCAGCGCTCTTGTCTGGTGTCGCTTGCAGGTGACTAGCCTCTAACCACAGCCCTGTGGCGCGGGGGGCTCTGTGCCCAGCTGTCCTCTCTAGCAAGGGGTCCCTGGCTGCGCTGTGCTCAGTCGTGGCCAGATGGGAAGAGGTGGCATCAGGGAGGGGGCCCTGTAGCCTGTCCTCCCTTGAGGGTGTGGCCTGTGATTCTGTCCTGCCTCCCTGGGGGCTTTAGGCTGCAGAGGAAGGGATCCAGCCGTCCTTCATACGTGAATGCATCCCGGGGGGGGGCGCAGGCTGTGGGCTTGAGCCCCTGGTGCTGCCCCAGGTCTTTGGGTAGGTGGGGGCAGACTCTGGACCTGAGCCCCATGGCGCTTCTCCAGGGGCAGACTGTGGGCATGAGATTTGGGGTACATTCTCATTGGGGCCTGGATTCCTGCCTCATCCCCGCCTGGCCTCTTGACCCCAGAGAGGGGGTCACAGGTTAGGCAGGGTCTGGCCTGGTTAGTATGTGCTATGAGATCTTGGCCGTTGCTCTCCCCTGGCAGTCAGTGCTGACCCCAGGGCCAGCCCTAGGGGGCGCTGTGCTTCAGGGAGCAGGGTGGGGGCTCAGGAGGGAGCTCTCCCCTGGCAGTCAGTGCTGACCCCAGGGCCAGCCCTAGGGGGTGCTGTGCTTCAGGGAGCAGGGTGGGGGCTCAGGAGGGAGCTCTCCCCTGGCAGTCAGAGCTGACCCCAGGGCCGGTGCTGGGCTGCCGGAGACACCATCTTTCTGATCATACGTAAAATGGAGACTGGCCATTTAAAAGCAAAATCCATTGCACTTTTTGCGTGAAGTGGAAGGGTTAACCCCAGTGTCTGTGCAGAATTCAGACTTGTGCCTCCCAGAGCTTGTCCTGCCATTTCAGTTTGATAGGGGATACTTCACTTCCTGCCCCACACAGCTATCCTATGACTGTGTGCTGTTAAACAGCTCCCATGTTCCGCCCCAGAGGCGGCTGCATTTCAGTGGTGGTATGTAACCAGTGCCTGTAACCAAGACCAGGACTTGACCTGAGAGGTACCATGGCGACTTGTGGAGGGCGAAAGGCCCCATAGAAATGTCGGCTGTTACCACAGTGCAGGGAGATGGGGCGGGCAGCATGTGTGGGGCAGGATAGGAGGGCATCTTCCTAGCTGTTAATCCCTGCAAAGTGCTCATTGCAAGTGAGCTTCGTTACGGTAACTCGGGCTGCGAGGGTTGATTGCCCCCAGTCCTGTTTTGCACATTACTTGTCCTAGTGCCAGGAGACCACCCCGCAGACAGCTGCCGTGGCCCGAAGCTCTGGTGCTCCAGAGCTGGGAGAACGGGCACAGGGAGAGCGATCTCGACGTGGTACTATGACCTTGTGCCCATCACCTGTCTGAGTGCTCCCGGGCCCCATCGGTTCGTACGGACCAGCTGCCCCAGGGGTCCTGATCCTGCGCAGGAGACTGGCAGGCCAGGCCGGCTGCTCCCCTGGTGCTCGGTAGGACACGAAGACCTGTCTTTGTGTTAGTGAATTTCCTGCCCTCTGTCCCCGGAATGGGGTGGCCTGGGCGCCGAGGGGTCAGTGAGTGACCGTGCTGCGGGGGAGCTCGCGATGGCTGCTGGGAGACGGACAGACCCACCCAAACAATGATGGAGTGGATCCGCCCGCTCCCAGCTGCGTCCCGGGGAGCCCGCCCGCAGCCCCCCGTGCTGGAACTGTGGCAGAAGGTGGCAAAGGCTTGTCCTGCTCCTCACCCGGCCTGGGGCAGCGAGAGAGTGGCAGTGATAGAGAGGGGACGGAGTCAGCAGGAGGGAGGCGGGAGAGCACGAGAAAGAGGGGTGCATGTGGCCCATTCTCTTAGCGCTGCCAGGCGGCCCCCAAACTCTGACCCACCGAGCTGCAGTCCGGAGCCTCGGTACGAATCGGGCAGGACACTGAGAAGGGAGCAGCGGGCCTGGGGCGCCCCCGAGCTGGTGCGTTGGGCCAGGGCGTGTGGCGGGGAGTTGGTTTTTGCGCGGCGCAGCAGGCTGCGCTCGGAGAGGGCCGGGGCTGGCGGGAGCGAGGTTTCCCCGTATGCTGCGGCGTGATCGGTTTCCGTCGTGCCTCGCCGGCTCGGGACCGCGGGAGTCGAGGTCTCTCTCCCTGGGAGAGGTAGAAATGGCACAAGCTGGGGAAGGGAGCGAATCTGTCATCTGCAGGCTCTCGGGCCGCCGCCTGTGCTCGGCCAGCTCTCTCGCGCCCACGTGGCAGGCTGGCCCCTGCGGCAGGTCCCGCAGCCGGAATCCCGGGCTTCCTCCGTGTGCCTGCTGCGTGGGTCATGCCCCCTTTGCACCTACTGGGGTCGTGTCTGTTCACAGAAGTCTGGAGCTTCCCATGAAGGCTCTTTATTTTGAAGATCACATTGACGTTCATGTGGGTTAAAATGAATGTGTCCCTCAATAAGTCCCCCCACCATGATAAGCTGCTCATTGGGGGCAACCCAGGGTTCCCTGCCCCACGGATCCCTCCCTAGCCCTCTTCTCTTCAAGGCTTGAGGGGGGTCAGGTCCCTTCCCAGGCTGCAGGCGATTAGGGTTCTAGGATTTGCTGTTCTAGCTCTGGGCACTGTGTTTTCCCCATGGTAGCGACCGATCCTGTTTTGCTTTTGGCCTTAACCGCGTCCAGTGGCAGAGAGTTCCGCAGGCACACGGCACACCATGAGAACATGGATTCCCTCTGACCCCTTGGGAACTTGCTGCCTTTCCGTTTGGCCGGCTGCCCCCTCCTCCTCGTCTCAGGAGATTGGGCGAACAGAAGCCCCCAACCCGCTTTGCCTAGCGTGCTGGTTCCATCCCGCAAGGGGACGATCCCCAGTGCCGACCCATCCCTTACAGACACCTGCGCTAGCAGCAGAGACCTGCGCTGTGGGGGAAGCCAGGGGCTATGGGCAGCCGGAGGGAACGGGGTTCAGCAACGGGGTTTGGTGCTGGGCCAGGACACGCCAGTCTCCCCTCCTGCCGGTGGGCTGTGGCGGAGGCCAGGTGGCATTAATTGTGGGCTGGCTCGTACTCCTAAATCCTTGAGTCTGGGCTGGGCGGACCCCCGGGCTGGTTCCCAGGCTGGCGAACCGATTTGTTTCCATCCAGCCTCACTGACCAGTGTCCGTCTCTCCCTTTCCCCAGGTGGCTCCGAGCCGGTGACGATCTCGGCGTCCGGCACCGCAGCGCCATGAGCTAGGGGGGCACCACCTGTGCCATGAGCCCGGGATGGAGCAGAACACCGTCTCGCACATCCAGCTGTGGTGCCCACGGCCCTTCGGCACCTACTCCCAGAACAAGCCGTGCGGCGGCAGCCCGGTGAGGAAGCCCTTTGGGGACTTCGCCTGCAGAACCAAGGAGGGGGAGGAGAGCGGGGAGGCCTGCTCCGAGAACACCCCACCCGCCCCGGCCCCGCCGCCTCCCCTGGTCTCCCCCAGCCAGGGGGAGGAGGGCCGGGTGTTGCTGGACACCTGGTACGTCATCAAGCCAGGCAACACCAAGGAGAAGATCGCCTTCTTCGTGGCCCACCAGTGCAGCAGCAGCAGCCGCGCCAGCACCATGAAGGTCAAGGGCAAATGGGGGAGCGACAGTTCCAAGGCCAAGCGCCGGCGGCGCTCGCACGACCCCAGCAAGGGCAAGCCGTGCCTGGGGAAGGACAAGGCCGGCAGCAAGGAGGCGGAGGACGTGTACCTGTGCCCGGAGGCCCACGCCGAGCCGGGCGGCGACACGGACCTGCTCTCCGTGGCCGAGATGGTGGCCCTGGTGGAGCAGCGGACGGCGCTGGCTCTGCAGAGCTACTCGCGGCCGGCGGCCCCGGCCTCCCCCGTGGTGTTCCTCGCCGCGGATCAGGAGCAGGCGGACGGGGAGCAGAAAGTGGCGGGCGGAGGCCAGGACTGCAGCCGGGTGGCCGAGGCGGTGGCCCATTTCGAGTCGCAGCAGGAGGAGCGGAGCGTCCTGCGGCAGAACGGGCTGTGCCCCGAGTCGGCCGAGTGCGTCGCCAACTCCCAGCATAGCCCCGGCGAGGTGCGCATCGCCTTCCGCATCTCCAGCAGCCGGGACCCCCGTTCGCCCCCCGAGATGGGCTCCGGCGCCCGCCCCAACTGCATGTTCATGAGCTGCAGCACCGGGGGCTCCGCCACCGGCTCCGGCGCCCATGCCAAGGACAAGATCACCTGCGACCTCTACCAGCTGATCAGCCCCTCCCGCGACTCCCTGCCCAACAACGTGGACTTCCTGCTGTCCAGTGCCGCGCCCAAGGGCGACGGGGCCAGCGAGCCACCCGACTCGGAGATGAGCCGCGGCGAGAGCCAGGCCTTGCCGGACGCCGGCCCCGAAGGCAGGGCCGGGGAGAAGCTGGGGGGCCCAGCGGCCACGCCCCGGGACTGCGTGGCCGGCTTCCACGTGGACGTGGTGGTGACGGGCGTGGTGGATCAGTGCGTCTTCTTTGGCAAGGACAGCACCAAGAACATGAAGGAGGAGACGGTGTGTCTGACGGTGGGGACCCCCGCCCCGGACGGGCTGTGCTCCGCCTGCGAGGATCCGCCCCCCGGGCAGCTCTTCTTCCTTCACGCCCAGGCCCCCCGGCCCGAGGACACCCGGGAGGCGGCCGGCTCCCTCCTGGACAGCACGAACAACAACGGCGAGGCGGGCGCAGAGTGGCCGGACGGGCCCGGCCTGGAGCCGGCCGCCTCGGACACCTCACTGTGCCGCCTCTACCGGCACGTCTCCCACGACTTCCTGGAGATCCGCTTCAAGATCCAACGCCTGCTGGAGCCCCGCCAGTACATGCTGCTGCTCCCCGAGCACATCATGGTGAAGATCTTCAGTTACCTCCCCACCCAGTCGCTGGCCGCCTTGAAATGCACCTGCCACTACTTCAAATCCATCATCGAGACGTTCGGCGTGCAGGCCACGGACTCCCGCTGGAGCAGGGACCCGCTGTACCGGGACGACCCCTGCAAGCAGTGCAAGAAGCACTACGAGAAGGGGGACGTGTCCCTGTGCCGCTGGCACCCCAAGCCCTACCACCACGACTTGCCTTACGGACGCTCCTACTGGATGTGCTGCCGGCGCACGGACAAGGACACGCCGGGCTGCCGGGTGGGGCTGCACGATAACAACTGGGTGCTGCCCTGCGACATGCTGAGGGACCGAGCGGCCCGGCGGGAGGACGGGAGGTGAGGTGGGGCGGACGGGCGCCGGGGCGTGAGCCCACGAGGTCTCACGTGTGCGTGCGTGCGTGTGTGTGTGTGTGTGCGCGTGTGCGTGGGGTTTGCCTTGTTTGCCTGGCTGTCTGGTGCTGATCTCGGCTGCAGCCCATCCCAAGAGAAATCGACTCACCCACGTGCAAAACTACGGATCGGCTCCTCCCCCAGCCACTACAGTGTCCGGCCCCGCCCGCCTGCCTGGGGCAGGGGATCCTTGCTGCGCCCCGGCTTTGCAGCTTGTTGGTGGCTTCGGGGGGAGCGGCTGTGAATTCCCCTGCTAGCCGTCTACCTTCGTGTCCAGCCCTTCTCAGCCGCCGCTCCTGCCTGCTACTGGTGGGTTATCATCGGTGGATCCACCCCCAATCCCCCCCCCCCCCCCCCCCCAGAGCTCCCCTCAGCCCGGCTCTGTCCTGCTGCCAGTGGGCACGTGGCAGCACCCGGCGACCGGAGTCAGGCTTTGCTATCTGAAGCTGTGAAACCCCCGGCGCCGCTCGGGCCCCCGTTTGAATCACTGATTAGCCTCTCCAGGAGAGGGCGCTCTGCTCCCGGCTCCCCCTCGCGGGCTGGCACGGCTGAGTGTCACGCCGCTCGCACGAACACATAGCGGGGGGCAAGAAATCGGCCTCCGGAGAGAGAGAGAGTGAGAGGCCGTCGATTCGAGGCCGGCCCACCCCAGGCTTGCTGGGGCTCAGAGCCTGCCAGTGGGTCACAGCAGCAGGGGGGCGGATCCCCATCCCTCCGTGATGCCCCCCCCCAAAGAGAGAGCCCCTTCGTCCCCATCACTGCCTCTCCGGAGCTGAGTGGCAGCTTGCTGTGGCCATGGGTTTCTTAGCATGGTTGACTTTGCCAAGCTGCTGGGACACCTGGGTTCTCAGCAAGAGGGGGTGGCAGCTGCCGGCCTCCCTCCGGCCATTGGCCGGTCCCTCCACGTTTCTTCTAGCCACGTTGCATAGGGGAGGGGGGGATTATCAGTGGGGGTCGGCCCCAGCCTGGCCGGCGTCACTGGCTCTTTGGGGTCCAGTTCTGTACCTCTAACCCCCATATGGACTGGTGGGCAAAGGAACCCGGCTCTCCCCTCCCCACAGGCCGGAGCGGCCCGATGCCAGCGGAGGGTGGGCGTTTCTGTAACCACCGGACCAGCCCCACAGCTGGAGCGAGTCGGCCTAACCCTGTTGGCTTCGCTGGTGCTGACGGACATGCCAGGTGGGGGTCTGGCCCTCAGCCTCCCCCCCGTGCCTGGAACTGGGGCTAACAGCCATAGTAGCCTTTCACCCTGCTCCTTTGCCCTGTGGGGTCCTGATCCCCTCCCCCTACACACGGCCTTATCCCCTCATTGCTCCAACCCCATCCAGCCGGGTGCTGGGCTCCCACCAACAGGCGCGGGGGCGCTTCTCCCCCAGCCGCTGACCGTTCCTCTCCCTCCTTTTTGCAGCCTTTTAATTTGAACCCACAAATCTTATCCCCTCTCCCTCCCTTCCCCCCCCCCACCACAAGTTGCCTTGAAATCCTAGCCCTGGTCTCTTGGCTTACACACGGGTATGGTGGGGCCGGCACCAGTTCTTGTGTCGTTGGGCTCATGTGGCCAACAGCTACACCTCAATTCCCAGCTAGCGTCGTGGTCCGAAATCAGGGCCGTGCCCTGCCCTCCCCACCAGGCCCATTTGCATCCCCACCCCGCCTTGCCCTAAGGAGGCCGTCGGCCCGTGGTGCTCTAGTCCCCAGGTGCCGATCCGGTTCCGGATCCCCCCAGCACGGGCACAGCTCCGCCTGGTATTTATACGCCTGTCTCTGTGCATGTGTGACATTTCAAATGACTGTTGAGTGGAAAACAAATTAAACAGCAGAAAAACTGACTCCGGGGGTGATTTTTTTTCTTTTTTTTTTTTGCTCTCGTCCCATCCCCTGGCCTTTGGAAGTTAGAGAAATTGCCTCCTCCACCTTGCTGTCTCCCTCCTCCAGAATAAAATGAATCATGTCCCCCCGCCACAGGCCGGTAATGCATTCACCATCTTAATGCCGACCTTTTCCTAGGATAGCTCGTCAAAGCGCTCCTCTTGCCTCGTTCTTCTGTGCTTGACAGGGTTAGCGGCATTCAGAGTTGTGTCGGAGGCAGCCCCTGTTGAAATCATAGAATCATAGAATATCAGGGTTGGAAGGGACCTTAGGAGGTCATCTAGTCCAACCCCCTGCTCAAAGCAGGACCAATCCCCAATTTTTGCTCCAGATCCCCAAATGGCCCCCTCAAGGATTGAACTCACAACCCTGGGTTTAGCAGGCCAATGCTCAAACCACTGAGCTATCCCTCCCCCTGCTGAAGCGGGCAGTCCAGCTGTCTGAACTATTGTTTCAGGCTCTCCGCAAACTCAGGCAGCGGCTGCCTCACTTCCCCCTCAGGTGACGTGTGGGAGGAGCAGCTGGAGCTGTGGCGCCATTTGAAGAACTAAAGTGGGACGCAAGAGGCAAACTGGTGGGACAATTTTGATAAGAATGAAAAAAATGGTTTTGGCCAACATTTGCGGTGGGAAACTTGGAACTCCTGGGGAAAGCAGAAATATTGCCACGTGGTGGTCCTGCTGCAGTGTCTCATAGAATCATAGAATCTCAGGGTTGGAAGGGACCTCAGGAGGTATCTAGTCCAACCCCCTGCTCAAAGCAGGACCAAACCCAATTAGATCATCCCAGCCAGGGCTTTGTCAAGCCTGACCTTAAAAACATCTAAGGAAGGAGATTCCACCACCTCCCTAGGTAACCCATTCCAGTGCTTCACCACCCTACTAGTGAAAAAGTTTTTCCTAATATCCAACCTAAACCTCCCCCTCTGCAACTTGAGACCATTACTCCTTGTTCTGTCATCTTCTACCACTGAGAACAGTCTAGATCCATCCTCTTTGGAACCCCCTTTCAGGTAGTTGAAAGCAGCTATCAAATCCCCCCTCATTCTTCTCTTCTGCAGGCTAAACAATCCCAGTTCCCTCAGCCTCTCCTCATAAGTCATGTGCTCGAGCCCCCTAATCATTTTTGTTGCCCTCCGTTGGACTCTTTCCAATTTATCCACATCCTTCTTGTAGCGTGGGGCCCAAAACTGGACACAGTACTCCAAATGAGGCCTCACCAGTGCCGAATAGAGGGGAATAATCACGTCCCTCGATCTGCTGGAAATGCCCCTACTTATACAGCCCAAAATGCCGTTAGCCTTCTTGGCAACAAGGGCACACTGTTGACTCATATTCAGCTTTTCGTCCACCGTAACCCCTAGGTCCTTTTCTGCAGAACTGCTGCCCAGCCATTCGGTCCCTAGTCTGTAGCAGTGCATGGGATTCTTGCGTCCTAAGTGCAGGACTCTGCACTTGTCCTTGTTGAACCTCATCAGATTTCTTTTGGCCCAATCCTCTAATTTGTCTAGGTCCCTCTGTATCCTGTCCCTACCCTCCAGCGTATCAACCACTCCTCCCAGTTTAGTGTCATCTGCAAACTTGCTAAGGGTGCAGTCCACACCATCCTCCAGATCGTTGATGAAGATATTGAACAAAACCGGTCCCAGCACCGACCCTTGGGGCACTCCACTTGATACCGGCTGCCAACTAGACATGGAGCCATTGATCACTACCCGTTGAGCACGACCATCCAGCCAGTTTTCTATCCACCTTACCGTGCATTCATCCAGCCCATACTTCCTTAACTTGCTGGCAAGAACACTGTGGGAGACTGTATCAAAAGCTTTGCTAAAGTCAAGAAATAGCACATCCACTGCTTTCCCCTCATCCACAGAGCCGGTTATCTCATCATAGAAGGCAATTAGGTTAGTCAGGCATGACTTGCCCTTGGTGAATCCATGCTGACTGTTCCTGATCACTTTCCCCTCCTTTAAGTGGTTCAGAATTGATTCCTTGAGGACCTGTTCCATGATTTTTCCAGGGACTGAGTCTCATGGGAGTTGTAGTTTAGGTGCTTCCTGCTCCTAGTCCCTGGGGACCCTGGCTGGACAATTGCTTCCAAGATGCACCACGCTGGCCACTCATGGAGAGGGGTCACTGGCTGAGAGCCGTAAGGAGAAATTTTGACACCCGAGGCAGTCGGGCTCAGGAGGGTCAGCCGCGGGACCGGCGGCATGCCTGCGGGAGGTCTGCCGGTCCTGTTCTCTTCGGCGTACCCTCCGCCAAATTGCCGCGGGACCGGCGGACCACACGCAGGCAAGTCGCTGCAGCTTCGGAGGAGGGGGAGAACGGACCTCCCGCAGGCAAGCCGTGGCAGCTTCCGGCGGTGGGTATTCTGGCCGGCGGGTGCACCCCTGACTGCCGTGTGCCCTGAGGCGAGTGCCTCGTTAATCACTCGTCTCGCCCTCGTTACGGCTCTGCGCTGGCTGCAATGCGGTAGATGAAGTCTAGTTGGGAAGTCTGGCCCATAAAGGGGAATGGGAAAACGAGGCAGCCGTATACGGCTCCGATGGGCCTCTCTGACTTGAAATCATTTAGGGGTCTGGGTTTGTTTTGATGAACCAAATCTAAGTTGCCTGCAGGAAGCAGATGCCTTTTGTGAACAATTGCATTTACCCCATTACCCCTCCAAAAAAGTTTTGGGGGACATTTTCCAAGCCACCCTTGTGGCCAATGAGGTCTGTCCCTGCCCCCACCCTGGCTAGATTTTCACTTCCCCTGCGCTCTGGGAAATGCAGGACTTGTGGCGGGACTTTGCTGGCCTTGCTGTGCCCGTGGGGTGATGGTGGGAAGGCGTCGGGGGACTAGCCGCGCTCGTCCGGCGCTCGCCTGCATCCCCACTGGAGGGCGTGAGTTGTGCTAACGTGAATGTTAGCCTAACTGGTGTTCCTAGCCCTGCTGCGCTGTGGCTGGTAGGTGATTGAGGAGCAATGCTCAGGTTCTAACTCAGGATAGCTCTGTAGCAAAGACAAGCCTTTAATTGTGTGCGTTCACAACAGGCGTGGTGGTGCTGGGTGCGCTGCCACACGCCCTCCTAATGGTTGGCCCGAGGGGAGGGTCACTGCACCTTAAAGCTGCCAATTCAAAGCTGATCTAGACCAAGTTGCTTCCCATGCTGCTCCATTGCCTAGTGGGACTCCCTGCCCCACGATGCTACAGAGGCCCAAGAGTTGAGGGGCATCCTGAAAAGGACTGGGCGCTTCTATGGCTAACGAGCATGTTGAATCAGAACAGCAAATGCTAAACTAGTCCCCGAAGGACTGTGAACCAGCCTGCTTCTGGGCAGGATCCAGCCACTGCTAGGGGTCAGGAGGGAATTCCCAGAGGGCAGGTTATCTGCTAACTGCCCCCCTGCAGGGATCTTTGCACCTTCCTCTGGCACTGGCCACGGGCAGGCGGGGCGGCCCCTGGTCCGATGCAGCCCGGTAGCTCCGCTCACCTAGGGGTAGGTTGCCCCAGGCTTGCTGGGCGCACAGGGTCTGAGGCCCAGCTTCATGAACCCCCTTTCTGGTCCTATTATGCGCAGCAGTTGCTGTACCCAGCTGGATGGGGTGGGTGAGGCTTTGAGGGTTTGGAACGCCTGCCTTATTGGGAAAGACGCCGGGAGCCCAATCTGTTCAGCTTAACAGAGAGAAGGTTAAGGGGTGACCTGATCCCAGTCTAGAAGTACCTACCTGGGGAACAAAACTGCTCGTGGGCTCTTTTCAGTGTAGCAAGCAAAGGTCTGGCATGATCCGAGGGCCAGAAGTTGAAGCTGGACGAATTGAGACTGGAAATTTTTAACAGTGAGGGTAGGGGGCCGTCCATAAACCATGTAACCTTTGGGAGTGATTTTCCAAGCCCTGCTTATAGCATGGAAAGAACCATGCAAAATTAAGGGAACCCTCCCCCTCCCGCCCCTTTCAGGTGTTATATAATGTATGGATAGCTCCTAATTAACCAGTTGCACAACTTACCCTGGGGCGTGGTGGATTCTCCGTCACTGACCCCTTTTAAAACACGGTTGGCTGGTTTTCTAACAGATCTGCCCTAGGAATGGTTTGGGCCAGTTCTGTGCTACCCAGCAGGTCAGGCTGGGAGATCACCATGGTCCCGGCTGGCCTTGGAGCCGAGGAATCGTACGGGGTGGTGCAGTTTCATTAGGAAGTGCAGGGTCTCTCTGGAGCATGGACCAAGCAGCCATTAGCCAGACCAATGGCTTAGAGCCATCTCCATGCTCCCCCAGGCTTGCAATGCACTTTATGTAACCGCCCTGGTACCCCCACGCCGCTCATCGGCTTCCAAGGGAGTGGGCTGCCGCCAAACGTGTCCCTGAGACACGCCCCAGGCTCTTGAGTGCGTGCTGTGGGTGGGTAGGAAAGGTTCCTTCAGGCTGGGCCCGGTCCCCGTGACGGCTCTGCCAAGGTTCCTTTGCCCTTTGGAGATGGCACTACCCAGCCAAGCAGAGGGCATCATGCCAGGCTGGTTCCTGCAATCTCTGTGGGTTGCGCGGGACCAGTGGTTTCCCCAGGAATTGAAATTAGGGGGGGGGTCACTAAATTGGCATGTAACTAGTTCACAAAACTGGGGGGGTGTTGGGGAAATTCAGGGGGGGTGTAGGGAAATCACTGGGCGGGACTCGCTGTATTAGCTAGGAAAGGTAAAAGTGGAGGCCCCCGTTTGCATTGAATGATTTTGTTTTGCGTTGCAACGATTTGTTTCTCTCACTCTCTTGCTCTCTTCTTTCCTAAATCAACCTTCCTGGGGTTCATCACCGGAGCAGTAGTTTAAGGTTAAACTGGGGCATGCTGCACCTTTGGGGGCAGAGGAGCTGGGATTCCTGGGGGTAGCCAGAGTCATGGTCTGCATATCACAGGGGGGATCCAGCAAAGGGACTCGGGTGCACCCGGAGTTACCCTGCAGGGTGCAGCCAGGGCTGGCATAGCTCGGAGCAGGGGGCTGGAGCGGCTCACACCCAGTTACCATCAGCCAGGCTACCTCACGCTGGAGTTGGGGGGGTGACTCACTGTTCTGGGTACCCCAAGAACTGTCACATCAGGCGGAGGGTTTTTCATCTCCCAGGGGACACTAGGGGGCCTTAGAGAGGAGATGGGGAGGCACGTGACAGCCCCCAACCCCGTTCGTTCCGCTGCCCCGTCGCATTCACACCCGGGGCCTCTCCCCGCGCCATTATTCCGCCTCTGCCCCATCCTGGCAGCCCTGTTTGGTTTCCTCCCACTGTGCGTGTGGCGGGGAGCTGCTGCTGTGGACAGAAGGATGCGGCAGCTGCTGATTTCCCCGCCCTGGGCGGCACAATGCAATATGATGGGGGGCTAATTTAGCTACAACTAATCAGGAAAAAGATCTTGGAGTCATCGTGGATCGTTCTCTGAAGACGTCCATGCAGTGTGCAGCGGCAGTCAAAAAAGCAAACAGGATGTTAGGAATCATTAAAAAAGGGATAGAGAATAAGACAGAGAATATCTTACTGCCCGGATACAAATCCATGGTGCGCCCACATCTTGAACACTGTGTACAATTGTGGTCTCCTCATCTCAAAAAGGCATTAGAAAAGGTTCAGAAAAGGGCAATTAAAATGATTAGGGGTCTGGAACGGGTCCCATATGAGGAGAGATTAAAGAGGCTAGGACTTTTTAGCTTGGAAAAGAGGAGACTAAGGGGGGATATGATAGAGGTATATACAATTATGAGTGGTGTGGAGGAAGTGAATACGGAAAAGTTATTTACTTGTTCCCATAATAGAAGAACTAGGGGCCACCCAATGAAATTAGTGGGCAGCAGGTTTAAAACAAATAAAAGGAAGTTCTTCTTCACACAGTGCACAGTCAATCCGTTGGAACTCCTTGCCTGAGGAGGCTGTGAAGGCTAGGACTATAACAGGGTTTAAAAGAGAACTGGATAAATTCAAGGAGATGAAGTCCATTAATGGCTATTAGCCAGAATGGGTAAGAAATGGTGTCCTTAGCCTCAGTTTGTCAGAGGGGGGTGATAGATGGCAGGAGAGAGATCACTTGATCATTACCTGTTAGGTCCACTCACTCCGGGGCACCTGGCATTGGCCACTGTCGGTGGACAGGATACTGGGCTGGATGGACCTTTGGTCTGACCCAGTACGGCCTTTCTTATGTTCTTATGTTCTTAATGGGGGTAAGATGGAGAAACTAAAGGGCAGCGTGTCGGCCCAAAGCGGGAGTCAGCCGCTGAGCACCTCCGAGGAGCTTCCCCTAGTACGCACGAAGCTGAGGGAACCCTGCTTGCTGCCAGCCGATGGGCAACACTGCCGCGGGGCCGAGTGGGGGGACCCAGTGTGTACCGCAGGGGAGAAGCTGTTCTCCAGTGTCCAGTCTGGGTTTAAATCCCGCAGCAGCACCAGGGCTCCCTTCGGGAGATGCCTCTGCAGCCAGAAAGGCTCCAAGCACACGACAGTCGTGCTGCCCAGCAAGGACTCCCCGGTCGGTCTGAATCCACCTGTCAGCTCTTTGGGGCAGGGACTGCTCTGTGTTTGTACAGCACCTAGCGCAAAGGATCATGGCCTGGGACTGGCGCTCTAAGGCACTACAATAGGCTGTATAATAAATAATCATTTCAAGGAGGCAGCTGGTTGCACTCGGGTCGGCCGCGGCACGGTTCCGCTCTGCCGTGTAAACCGAACTGTACCACATCTGGTTATCCTAAGGGCGCACTTCTCCGCTACAGAACCAAGCTGTGCAGCACCAAGGCCTTAGCCTTGCTCCAGGAGCTCCAGGATAGCCAGCCTTCCTTTCCACTTGCCCCCTCCCCTCGTTCGCCGACACTTTTGGATCCACGAGCCGGCCTGCCTGGGACATTTCGCTGTGTCGGAGTTGTCAGAACATGGGATCGCCAGTTCCAAGCATTCAGACAGCAGGAGTGGGGTGGTGAGAGGTGAAAGTAAGCCTGTATGGTCCAGTACGGTGTACCGGCAAGAGCCAGTACACAGCCGACCGTACCGGCAGGGGGCAGCTTCCCCAGGCCGGTAATTTAAAAGGGCCCTGGACTTTGGGCAGCAGCAGCCGGAGCCCCGGCCCTTTAAATCGGCGCCAGAGCCCCGGGGCTCCCGGCTGCCGCTACCCCTACCATGGGGCTCCAGCGGTGATTTAAAGGGCCCGGGACTCCCAGCTGCCCTTTAAATCTCGATTGAAAGGGCCTGGGATTTAAAGTCCCCACCTATTTGGGTTGAGGCCCGCCCCTTCCGGTTGAGGCCCCACCTCCCTGCTCAGGACACCAGCCCTGCGTACCAGTAAGTCCTTTAAGTTACTTTCACCCCTGGGGGTGGTCCCCAAGATCATGCCATGGGTTTAAAAATCATTAGCTTAAAAAAGATGGGGGGATTTTTTATTTGTTGGTGATGTGGACACCTTCAGGGTCATGCTTTGACGCCTTTGGGCCTAAAAACTTATGTTTCAATGGAAGTTGAGTATCTCCCTCCATCCCATGACTCCGGGAGCTGGTGCTTTACGAGACACACCAAATACCAGGGGAACTGTGAGGAAACCACAAGCATTGGCCACTTGGTAGCACCCTGTGTGTGTCACACAACCTCACACACTGTGCTCTTGGCCATGTAAGTGAGGGGCAAACCCTGTTTCCTGGGTTATACAGCCCAGGAGGATGGTGAAACGCAGGGACCCCCCTCAGCGGGACCCATCAGGTTAGAACGTGAGCGCTACTGACCCAGCGACGTTAGTGCTGCAGACGGGCCCTGTGCCAGCAGCAAGGTGGGGGTGAATCCAGCTGCTGCCAGCTGGACTCAAGCACTGTTTTCCTTGCTGGTATATTGAGGGGCACAGGGGGCAGGGGCACCTTCTATCAAGTCACCCACCCACCCCTGTACGTTCCCCTGCTGCTGGCTTTCCAGGCCCAGCTGCAATAGTCGGTCTGTCCTTCTGTCCTTCCGTGTGCTTGCTCACTCCATATGGACCCGTCATCCATGTGCACCCATCCCCATGTCATCGGGGCCCAGTGGGGGGAGGGGTCGGACCCTTGGGTGCACTGGAGAGGGGAGATTCAGATCCATGGGTGCATTGGGGGGGGAGTCAGATCCTTGGGTGTAGGGAGACGGGGGTCAGACCCATAGGTGTGTTGGGAGGGGTCAGACCCATGGGTGTATTAGAGGAATGAGGCAAGCGATCCAGGGGTGTGCTGGAGATGGTCAGACCCATGGGTGCGGGGGAGTCAGGCCCAGGGGTGTGTTACAGGAAAGGGGGTCGGATCCATGAGTGCATGGCGGGGTTGTACCAATGGGTGTGATAGGGAAAGGGGGGGTCAGACTCATGGATGCAGTGGGGGGGGGGGGTTGTACCCAAGGGTGTGTTGGGGAGAGGGTTGTGCCCATGGGTTTGTTAGTGGCAGGGGTGTGTTGTGGGGGGGTCAGACCCAGAGGTGGTTTATGGGAAGGGGGGTCAGAGGTAGGGCAGGGGTGAAGTGGGGGAGTAGGATCTGGGGAGCTTTAGGGGAATGGGGGGTTGGACCCAAGGGTCTAGTGGGGGGTAGGACCCAGGAGTGCAGGGGGGGGTCAGACCCAGAGGTGTGTTAGGGATGGGGGGGTCAGACCTGAGCTGTGTTGGACCCAGGGGTGCATGGGGGGGGGAGGAGGGGCTGCACTTTTTAATATGCCGTTATGTGATGAGGTGTCCTTACTTGGCCCTGCCCCCTTGTGGGTGTGTCCTGCTTTAACCCCTCCCCCAAGGGCGTGGCCACACTCCCTTCCCATTTGCGGGCATGTCCCCGCCCCAGCAGGGCGTAACACGCCGTGGCTCCTCCTCCTGTGGGTGGTCTTGCGGATCGCCCCGCCCACACGCGGTTCGGGGCTTTATCTGGGACTCGCCGCGTGGGGGCGTGGCTTGAGTTCGCCCCGCCTCTCTGGCTGTGGGCTCCCCTCGGGTCCTCCCCGTGGGCGGGGCCCGGCCTTGCCCCTCCCCGTGGGCGGGGCTCGCTGTCTGCTGGCGGCGCCATGCGGAAAGGGCCCGGTACGGGGACCCGGCGCGGCCGGGGAGGGGGCGGCCCGGAGCCCAGCGCCCCCCCGCGCCGCGCCCCCCCGCGCTTCCTCCTCCTCCTGCTGCTGCTGCTGGCGGCCGGCGCCGGCCTGTACCTGGGCTGGGGGTTCGGGGCCGGCGGGGGGCAGCCGCGGGGCCCGCCCGGCGCTCAGGTGAGGGGCGCGGGGCAGGGGGTGCGAGCGTGGGGGGCAGGGAGCCGGGGGGCAGGGTGATGGGCATGGGGCGGGAGTAGGGAGCATGGGGGGTGTGGGGGCAGAGTGCCTGGGGGGCAGGGGAGTGGGGGTAGAGAATATGATGGGCGTAGGGGCAGGGTGCTGGAGGCATAGGTCAGGATGCCCGGGAGGGAGGGGCAGTGGGGCCAGGATGCCCGGGAGGGAGGGGCAGTGGGGCCAGGATGCCCGGGAGGGAGGGGCGTGGGGGCAGGGTGCCTGGGGGGAGGGGAGGAGTGGGAGTAGGGAGTATGATGGGTGTAAGGGCAGGGTGCCTGGGGGGAGGGGGGTGTTGCAGTGGGTCATGGAAGGTGCAGGGGGGCTGGGCGATTGTACGGCCGTGTAGCGCTAAGATGAGGTGCAGTGTCGCTGAGTCCGGGGGGGGGGGGGGGGTACTGATATGGGGCTGGCAGTGGGGGGAGGGGAGGCCCTGGGTGTGACCTGCGGGTGCCCACCCAAAGCCCTTGGAGAGGCAGTAGCAACACCAGCCCTGGCATCTCCCCCTGACTGACTCTAGTGGGGGCAGGGAGAGGCCCTTTAATCCTCACTGGCTCTTGTGCTCTGTTCTCCGTCACCCTAGCGGGGTCGTGCAGGGGGATGCAGTGGGAGGGGCCCCCCGTTCGCAGCCACTGCCTGTATTGGGGACAGGATGCCTGGAGAGCCCTAGTCAGGGAGCAGGGCCCCGTTGTGCTGAGTGCTGTACGAACTCGAGGAAGGAGACAGCCGCTGGCTCGAGACCCGGACCGCGGGACCCCTCTGTTCTCTCCTGGGTCCATTCCTGGTATGGGGGGGGCGGGGGGCCTTTTGAACGGTCCCTTGGATTCTAACGCTGTTCCTTTCCGCAGCTCGGCCACAAGCCCCGCAGCCTCTCCAGCAACCAGGTGAAGCGGCTGGCCTCCCTGGTGGACCTCCAGCGCCTCTGGAACGCCTTCCTGAAGCCCATGCTGGTCGAGCGGTACCCGGGCAGCCCGGGGAACAGGAAGGTGCGGCAGGTGAGTGTGGGTGGTGGCCCAGCGAAGCCGTGGGGATGTGCAGTCCTTGTGCCGGGCCAGAGATTGGGGTGCGTCCCGGGCTCAGAGGACACCCCAGAACGTGGGACCCCAGTGTTAGCTGGGGCCCTGCACACCCCAGGGGTTTGCCTCAGCTGCAGCCAGTGGCTCGAGGCCAGGAATTGCTGTGGGGCAGCTTTGTCCGGTTTCAGGCTCCAGTGCTAGGGTGACCAGACAGCAAATGTGAAAAATCGGGATGGGGTGGAGGGTAATAGGAGCCTATATAAGAAAAAGACCCAAAAGTCCGGACTGTCCCTATAAAATCAGGACAGCTGGTCACCCTGTAGTGCAAACAGCGGCTTTGCCTCCCTGCAGCGGGGCTAACTCGGTATCCGCACGGCACTGGTGTTTGTGATTGAACGAGGGTGAATCCAGCCCCGAGGAGCGACAGGACCCTGGCTGCAATGGGGGCCGGGTTAGTCTGCGGCCTTGTCTACACTATACAAGCTCTGCGGATATCGCGGTACTGGTCTAGCTGTCCCGGCAGCACCCCCTAGTGTAGACGCAGGGGCCACTGACAGAAGAGTTTTGCCCATGTAGGAACAATTTCCCTGAATGACACCTTGCCAGCAGGAGTGCTCTTCCATGGACAGCTGCAGCGAGGGGGGGGGGGGGGGGGGGGGTGTTTGCCGGTGTAGCTATGGCACCTAGGGGCTGTGGGTTTTTTCTTTTCACACCCCAAACAACAAAGCTATCCTGGGTTTGTGGAGTAGCCCTTGCCTGGACTAGAGATGTGGAAGATCTTTGGGGTGGGTCTGCAGGAATTCTTGGGGAAGCTACACCCGGTTTGAAGTCGGTGCCGAAAGCTCAGGGCAGTTTGGAAGCGTCTGTGCGAATGACGTGTCCGTTGCAGACCCAGCATGCGGGGGTTCAAGCCGTTGAGAATTGGTTTTCCCATTCTGCAAATATTTTTGAAAGTTCCAAATATTTTCCTGTCTCAAATCAGGACAAAAATCTCAGATATTTGCAACCCCCCAAGACTTTATCTTTGCCATTTTGGGTCAATTGAAACAGATCGTTTTGAGCAGTTTGCCATGTTTAATTTCAGTTTTGACCTTTTTTCTGTCTGATTAGCCGAAATTTCAGAACAAAACGTTGTTTTGACCCAGAAAACGGGACTGTTTTGAAGCGATCGAAATGTTTCATTTGGACAGTTGAAACATTTTTTTCGAGGCGGGAGCATCATCGAACCTGACCCTGTTTTGCGAAATTTGGATGAATTGGTGTTTTTTGATGGAAAAATTATTTGTCAGAAAGGTCCCAACTGGCTGGCGGGGGCGGGGGAGATGGGGGAGGATACTGGGGATTGGGCTGGTTCCCCCCACCATCTGATCTCCTGATGGACAGACCCTGAGGCAGGACCCCCGGTTAGTGAAGTCTGATAGTTCTCCTGCCCTGTGGAGATGGCTCCCGAGGGTGGAATTGCAGCGGAGAGGAGAAGACGGGCTGTGGGGTGGTGGTCCGGTCGGGAATGTTGACAGCGGGGAGCTGGTGACCATGAGAACAGCAGGTGCAAAGGTCCCGAGATACCTAGATGGGTTTCTGGGGCGGAACTCATGGTGCACGTTGGTAGCAATGGTGTCGAAAAGAGGAAGGAGGCTGAGGTGAGGCCTTAGTACCAGCTTTCTCGGAGAGGTTACCGGTTCCAGGCAAGCAGAGGGGACTTCAGAGTCTCCTTGCCTGATGGAGAAGATTATTTCAACCTCTAAGCGCTACTTTGGGCTAAAGAAGCGAAGTCGCCGAGGCGTGAGAGGCGAAGTTTTGTCTTGGATCCAAACCCGGCCAGGAGACAGGAAGCAAAGAGCCGATTCAGGGCATGTCTACACTGCAATGAGAGACCCGTGGCATGGCTGCAGCTGGCCCGGCTCAGCTGACGCGGGCTGGGGCTGTGGGTTTATAAAATTGCCAGGCAGATGTTCAGGCTCTGGCTGGAGCCCGGCTCTGAGACCCCATGAGGGGTCTCCAGCCCGAGAGCGAACATCTACGTGGCAACTTTTAGCCCTGCAGCCAGAGCCCCACGAGCCGGAGTCAGCTGGCCGGGGTCACAGTGTAGACTGTTCCCTCATCTATTGATTGTGTATTAAATTATATTGATTACTGAGTGGAGAGGGAGGGATAGCTCAGTGGTTTGAGCATTGGCCTGCTAAACCCAGGGTTGTGAGTTCAATCCTTGAGGGGGCCATTTAGGGATCTGGGGCAAAAATTGGGGATTGGTCCTGCTTTGAGCAGGGGGTTGGACTAGATGACCTCCTAAGGTCCCTTCCAACCCTGATATTCTATGATTCTATGACTTGTCTTCCAAACCACCATGCTGAGGTTCGGTGGGCTCTTGGCCCAAGAGCAGGCCCAGTGTGGTTAGAATCACTAAGACCCAACGTGCATGGTTGCGACCGAAGTGCCCTCTAAGCTGCGCAGCCGTCATCTGTATTTCCTCACCCTACTAATGTCGGGGTGCCCTTCTCCCATAGTTCACTGGGCCTTCTACCTCATGCGAATTAGCATATATGTTAATTAGTTACCATTGGATTCCTGTGGTTGGACAGCTGCTGGTGTTCCTGTCTTGAAACATCTCGAGCTGGTGCTTACCTGTCAGCTGTTCAGGCGTTACAGCGCTCTGTCCTGTGAGATCTTGGTCTGGGGTTACTCCTCATTAGCATCGTGCGCTGAGGCGTCATGCCCGCGTGCCTGCTTTAGCTAAGCTATTGGCTCTCAGGCCAGAGGCTTGTGTGCTCACTGCTTTATACCTGTCCCGTACCTAGCAAATACCTGTAGGCCACCAGCCATACCTCACATGGTCAGTTTCGCTCATGGCTCAAGGTCCCATGTCGTTTAATATCTGTGTTAATGATCTGGAAGTTGGGGTAGTGGCAAAATTATTGAGGGTAGCCAGGAGCGGAGAGGGCCGTGAGGAATTGCAGGGAGACCTGAGCCAGCCTGGGGGGTGGGTGACACGATGCCGATGGAATCACTGGTGATGGGCAGCGTAATGCATGCTGAATGCAAACTCCTCCGACTCTTCACGGGTGCTAACCCAGCTGGATCTGCTCAGAAATGGCCCCATCTCACGTAGGATAGCACCGAACAAAGGGGGTCCAGAGACGGGGGACAAGACTGAGCCGAGCCCGGAAAACCTCTTGGGTGTAGCTGGAACCGATCGGGATCATTACTCTGGAGTGGGACGAGTGAGAGGGGGTCATGGCAACAATCTGTCAAGTAACGACTGGTCTGGAAAGGGGAGATGGGACGCTTCTCTCCTGCGTCCGGAAGGGGATGTTCCAGGGAATTAAAAGGTGGGGGAGTCAAATCTGGTAAAAGGAAACACTGCTTCCTGTGATGTGTGATTAGCCAGCGGAACTCACTGCCACAGGAATTAACCGGGGCTGAGAACTTGGTAAGATTCACAAAGGAACAGGACATTTGTATGGAGAACAAGGATACCCAGAGCGGTGGGTGGTCAGTAACAACAATCTGGTAGAGAGAATGAACCCGTTCCAGGGCTCGGGCCGGTCTCTAGCTCAGGATGAGTCCAAACGTGGGAGGCAGATTATCCCACGTCGGCTACTGCAGGGTCCTGTCGCCTTCCTCTGAAGCAGCTGCTCCTGGGCACCGTCAGAGGTGGGATGCCAGGCTAGGTGGGCCGTGGCTCTGATCCTGTCAGGCAGCGCGTGGGGTCCCATCCTAGCCCCATTGCAGTGGGCAGATCCCTTTGGAGATGGTGAGCATAGAGCATCTCTCCGACCCTGCCCCTTGCCTTAGAGGATGAGACAGTCCCCCCCAGGCCTCCCTGCTAATATTCCCCAAACCGCTGCCCCAGCCGGCCCCCTGACGGCTTCTCTGTCTTGTCCCAGTTCATTGTGGATAGCCTGGCCACGCTGGCTGCGGGCTGGCGGGTAGAGCTGGACGCCTTCGAGGACCAGACCCCGCGGGGTGTCGTGGGCTTTGCCAATGTGGTGGCCACGCTGGACCCCGCTGCCGGGCGGCGCTTGGTCCTGGCCTGCCACTATGACTCCAAGTACTTCCCCCGCGACCGGCAGGGCCACACCTTCCTGGGGGCCACCGACTCGGCCGTGCCCTGCGCCATCCTGCTGGAGCTGGCCACGGCCTTGGACGCAGAGCTGCTGAAGGCCAAGGAGCAGGTGAGAGCTTCCCAGGATGGGGGTTCTACACTTGGCTTGGGGAAAGGAATGGAATCTAGTGCGTAAAACCGGGGGGGGATGGGAGCCAGGGTTCTATCCCCGGCTACGGGAGAGGAGTGGGGTTTAGTGGTTAGAGCAGGGGGGCTGGGAGCCAGGTCTCCTGAGTTCTCTCCCCAGTTCTGGGAGGGGAGTGGGTTCTAGTGGTTAGAGCAGGGGGGCTGGGAGCCAGGACCCGTGGGTTCTATCCCCAGCTCTGGGAGGGGAGTGGGGTCTAGTGGTTAGAGCAGGGGGGCTGGGAGCAAGGATTCCTGGGTTCTGGCTCTGGCTCTGGGACGGGAGTGGGGTCTAGTGGTTGGAGCAGGGGGGGCTGGGAGCCAGGGTTCTATCCCCAGCTACGGGAGAGGAGTGGGGTTTAGTGGTTAGAGCAGGGGGGCTGGGAGCCAGGACTCCTGGGTTCTGTCCCCAGCTCTCAGAGGGGAGTGGGGTCTAGTGGTTAGAGCAGGGGGGCTGGGAGCCAGGACTCCTGGGTTCTATCTCTGTGAGGGGAGTGGGGTCTAGTGGTTAGAGCAGGGGGGCTGGGAGCCAGGACTCCTGGGTTCTATCTCTGTGAGGGGAGTAGGGTCTAGTGGTTAGAGGGGGTGGGGGTATGGGAGCCAGGACTCCTGTGTTCTATCTCTGGCTCTGGGAGGGGAGAGGGGTCTAGTGGTTAGAGCAGGGGGGGCGGGGAGCCAGGACTCCTGGGTTCTGTCCCCAGCTCTGCTGCTGCCCTGGGTGCCGTCCCCTCCCCTGTCCGGCAGTGCCGGGTGTTGAGCGAGCCCCGTGTCTCTCCCCAGGGCTCCGGGGTGACGCTGCAGCTGCTGTTTCTGGACGGCGAGGAGGCCTTCGGGGAGTGGAGCGAGAGGGATTCCCTGTACGGGGCGCGCCACCTGGCTGAGCACATGGCCAAGGCTCAGCACCAGCCGGGCACCAGCCAGCTCCAGGCTGTGGTGAGAGCCGCCCGCCCTGGCCCTCTGGGGAGCTCTGCCCAGGGGACCTTTCAGGCTGGAGAGGGATGGGGGGGCGCCTGTCCGGGGAGGGGGAGGCTCCCTCTATCTGCACTGGACCTTGTACCAATCCCTACCTCAGATCTTCCCGGGGTGACTGGGCCCCTGCAGATTTAACCCCTCGTTGCCTCCTTGCAGAGCCTGTTCGTCCTGCTGGACCTGCTGGGGGCCCGGAACCCGACCATCCAGAACCACTTCCCCCGCACCGCCTCCTGGTTCGACCGGCTCGTCGGCATCGGTACCGAACCTTCCTTCCTTCCAAGGGTGGGAGGGGGCTTGCCCCCACAGGCAGTCGTAGCGGGACAGCTACCCCACCTCCCTGATGGTCCTGCATCTGTCTGACAATGAATAAAGGTGCATGGGTTCCATCCCCAGCTCTGGGGGCGGGGGGGAGCTGGGTCTAGTGGTTAGAGCAGAGGGCTAGGAGACAGGACGCCTGGGTTCTAGCCCCAGCTCTAGGAGGGGAGCAGGGTCTAGTGGTTAGAGCAGGGGGCTGGGAGCCAGGACTCCTGGGTTCTAGCCCCAGCTCTGGGAAAGAGCTGGCAGTTGGGGATTCAGTCCCCGGGGCTGTTGACCTGGCATCTTTCACCAACACTTTATTTCCCTCAAACACGACTTGTCAGGATTGAAATCCCCCTTCCCTCCCAGGCGTTTTCCCCTGCTCCCGGAGACGGCAGCGTCTCCATGTCCTCAGGGATCTCTGGTGTGAGTGGCCAGGCAGGGCCCCCTGTGGGGCTCGTCCCGCCGCGCCCCCAGGCTCTGAGGTCCCAGGATCCAGCCCATTCCTCACCCTCTGCTCTGTCTCGCCCAGAGAAGCGTCTGCACCAGCTGGGCCTGCTGCAGTCCCACCCCCGGGAGCAGACGTACTTCCAGTGGGAGCTTGCCTATGGGCCTGTCGAGGACGACCACGTCCCCTTCCTCCGCAAAGGTACCTGCCCTGCCCCTTGCTGCCTGGCGTCCAGGCGCAGAGCAGTGTGGGATGGACAGCTGGGGGGGCCCCCCTGGAGGAGCCAGGGCAGAATGTGTGCAGACTCCCCCACAAGCCTGGCCTCGTGAGTGGAGCAAGGGACTGAGACCTGGGTTCAGGTCCTGGCTTTGCCACTGCCCTGCTGGGTGACTTTGCCGCTCTCTTCCTCAATTTCCCCATCTGACCCCCTTTGTAAAGTGCTTTGGGATCCCCTGATGACAAGAGCTATGCAAGAGCTCGGTGTTGTTATTTACAGGGGTAAAATGCTTTATGGGTGTTGTTTGCCTGCCTGGCAAGCTTCACCCCAGAGGTGGCTGCATTTTGAACGTAGGCTCTGGGATCCTTGGGGGTGAAAGACTTTATAAACACATCATTATTATCTAGCCACTTGGCCCTCACCTGCTTGATGTCTCTGGCCAACCTGGTTCCCATAATGCATCTGGCCAGCTGCTCGTTTCTAGGTCAGGGGAGCACGCGGCTCCTAGATGTAAGGTCAGGTCGTGCCCAGGTGCCTGAGGGCCTGGCTCCATCTATTGAGACAGTGTGTGGGTTTAGAATGTGTCACACGTTGCCCTCTAGTGGCTGGGCCACATGGGGATAATAGTCTACTACTGCCGACAACAGTGGAATTAGTCCTGTAGCTCCAGCAGCCGAGGCAAGTGCTTCCAGTGTTGCAGGTCCCGGGTTGGAGCCCCGTCCCCGCTGACCGTCCATGTATCTGTCTGGCCACAGGAGTGCCGGTGCTGCACCTCATCGCCACCCCCTTCCCGTGGGTCTGGCACACGATGGAGGACACAGAGCAGAACCTGCACCCCCCGACCGTCGAGAACCTCTGCAAGATCCTGGCTGCCTTCCTGGCTGAGTACCTGTGGCTGTAACTGCCCAGAGCCTCCCCTGGCGAGGGGACCAACCCCTCCCTGGGCCTCGCAGGATCCTTCGCCCCTCCTGGGCCGAGCTCCATGGGGCCAGCGGCCAAAACACCCTAGGGACCAGGCAAGGTGGCTTGGGGGACCCGGGCTGTGGCAGCCCCGCAGGGGCTTGGAGAGCTGTTACGATGCTGGCGTCCCAGGGAGGACGGGAAGGGAGATTGTGCTGAGTCTGTTCGGGGCCTGTGGCCGGGCCAGGAGTGAAACCTCTTGCTGGAGCCCCTGGAGGTTGGGCCTTCCTGGGCTTTACTCGCCCTCTAGAGCTCCAGCCCCCGGGGCCTGGACCGCCCTCCTCCCAGCGGGGGGCCTGGATCCCAGCTGGCTGCGTCCCCCGGGGCCCACGGCTCAGAAGCAGGAATACCTGGGGTGAACCCGGACTGTGCCAGGGGCAGGACACCGGGGGCTGCGTGGGGGGCCAGGCCTGCGCTCTCTGCAGCATGGCCTCCAGCTGCCGGCCCGCCAGGGTTTGCCCCTGTTTACGGGGCCCGTCCAGCCCTGGGGGCGCCGGGCTCCCAGCCTTCCTCGGCGACCGCTCCACAGCGACTCTCGTAACAAAGAGCTGCCCCATCAGTGCTGCTGCCCCCTCCCCATAGCGCCCCTCACGCTGGGCAGCCCTGGGCCTTGTGGGGCTGGGACGCTGCTGCTGGCATGGCTGTTCCCTCAGCTCCGGCCCCCTCCCGCTGATCTCCAGCCGCAGCCCCAGCTCCCCTCACCAGGAGCAAACGCCAGCTCCCCTCCCCTTCCTGCCAGGCCTGTCGGTGTGTAACCGATGCGGAACCAGCGCCCGCTTGGTTTCTCTCCACCGCCTCCCTCTGGGTTGAGAAGCAGCACAGCCTAGTGGGCAGAGCACTCGACTGCAGCCATGGGGTCTGTTCCACGCTCTGCCACTGACAGGCCCTGTGAGCTTGGATAAAACCCTTTCCCCTCCCTGTGCCTCAGTTTCCCCTCCCACCCTGTGTCTAGTTAGACTGTGAGCTCTTTAGGGCAGGGACTGTCTGTCTGATGCTCTGTGTGTACAGCACCTAGCGCAAGGGGGTGTCTTAGTGCCGATGTGACAGACCATAATCTCACCCTCTGAGCTCTCCCTGCCCAGCCCAGTGGTGGGGGGTGGTTATGGTTTAACAGGAGATGAAATGATTCACGGAGCTTCAACTTTTCATGTGCTAAAAGCTGGTTTATTTTCACTGCTCAGTAGCTCCCAGCAAAGCAAGCGCTAAGCCGCAGGAGCGCTGGGTTAAAGGCAAATTGCACTTGAATTAAAAACCCCTTTGTGGGACTCTACGAACCACCCGACGGGTCCTTCCCAGGCCCCTGCCGGGTGAAGATCCAAACACTTCGCCCCCCTCGGTGAGAGAGGCTGGCGGGAATGGATTGTGGGGGCGAAAGATGCTAGGGCTGAAAGCTTTGAGAGCCGGACCCTGCGGGGGCCAGGCAGAGCTGAGTGTCAGGGCTCGGGGACACTCGGGTTCCCTTTGTGGGGTGGGTTAAATAGCGACCAATTTCTGGGGATTCCAGACGAAATTTCCGCTGCAGATTTCAGGGGGGCTGGGGGCAGAGGAGGGTTTGACGTTGGAATTGACAATCGCTCAGACGTTTAACACGGGAATGGAGGCGACATTTCCTGAGCTGCCCAGAGATTGGCAGGGCCGTCGCCACGGAGCTCGGCTGAGGCCTGGTCCCACCCCCCTGGATGCTGTAAGACCCTGGGCCTGGCTGTGTGTGGAACTGGGCTGAGCTGACATGCCCGTGCCGGGCGGGAGCGAGGGGCTAGGCCTGGCCTCTGCCGAAGGAGGCAGCCTGGGGGAGGCAGGTGGCTCCCAGGCGCCATTAGAAATCTGAGCGCTGGGGGGGAGGGCAGCAGAGCCCAGGGGAGTTGGGAGCGTAACCCCAATTCTCAGATCCCGGCTCTCTGGGCCTCAGGAGGCAGCAGGTGGGGGAGAAGCAGGAGGCTGCCCCCTGCTGGGGGGCGGAGGTGCTGCTTGAACAGGCAGAAGCCGCGGGTGGGGTCAGTGATGGGCGCAGGGGCTGCCCCGAGGCTGCAGGGACTCAGGCTTTGAACCGGGGCCACTTGCTGATGATCCCATAGAGGGCGTCCCCGGGGCAGCTGGTCGGGTTCACGTTGCGATGCCCCTTCAGGGTGTAGCTGCGGCTCAGGAAGCCCTTGGAGACGCCGCATTGGATCAGGCTCCTGGCGGCGTTCAGGGCGGCGTTGTTGGGGACCGTGTCTGCAGGACAGAGCAGCCCCGTGTTAATCTCGCCCTGGGCCCTGTCCCCTCTCTGCTGCTGAGGGGATGTGACTGTGGCCTGAATAAATAACCCCCCTCTGCCCACGCTCTCGATTGGCCACGTCAATGTCACTCCCCGCCCACATTAGGTAATGCATCCCCTCCCCCCGCCCCCGCTCAGCTGCATTTGCTGAGCCAAGGTCCCTTCCCCCTTTCCTGGCTCCGTGCCCCACGCAGGGGGAGCTCGACCGTGGCGGAGCCCAGCGGGATGGCGCTGAGGCCAGCTGGGTGAGCCCAGGGGCAGCTCTCCCGCTGAATCCCAACCCCCGCCCCCAAGCTCTCAGCTGGGAGGGGGCACAGGGTGCCCAGCGCCCGCTGCTTCAGCCGCCCTGTGAGTGCCCAGAGGATTCCCGCCATATTTAAAAGCTATTTAAGGCGGGAGAGTGACATAATCAACGCTCGTTCTTCACTGAATCCCTGCCCAGGATGACTGCTGGAAACACCTAAGAAACAAAGACTGGGGGTGGGGGGTGGAGAAGACCTGAGCCCAGGCCGGAAGGTGTCTAGCCTGGGAATGAAATAGCTGAAGTTTTATGCTGCAGGCCATTGCAGCCAGCCTTCAAGAATCTCTGCCTAAAACATTTTGGGTGAGGAATTACTGTTTTCTTTAGTATCTTAAGCTTATCTTGCGTGTTTCTTTCATTTGTTAGGTAATCTGCTTTGATCTGTTTGCTATCCCTTATACTCACTTCAAATCTATCTTTTGTAGTTAATAAACTTGTTTTGGTTTGGTCTAAAACCAGTGTGTGGAAATCATAATTGGGGGGCCAAAAGCTGTGTTTGTCGTGCTCCACATGGAGGGAGGGGGTGAATTTCATGAGCTTGTGCTGTATCGTTCTCTGTGCAGCACAAGACGGCGCAATTTGGGGTTTATCCGCTAGAGGGGGGTGTGCACTTGAGAGCTGGGCAGTCCCTTAGTTGAGCCTTCCCATACAGAGCTGATCTCCACATCTGTGTATGTTTCTTTCTTTCTTTCCCCGTGTCTGGCTGTGGAAAGATGGATGCTGGATCCTGCACCCAGCTCTGGGGCCCACAGGGACGTGGAAAAAGAGCCACAAACACAGCTGGTGGGCTGGAGAAATGGCTGCCAGGGCGGGATGGGCAGAGCTGAGCCCGCCCAGCTGATCACCCGGGGAGGAAATATGGGACCTGTCAGGTGCGTTAGCCGTGCGGAGAAAGGCAGAGGAGGGGCCAGGGGCCGGGAGCTGAAGCCAGACACGTTCCCCTGGGAAATAAGGCCCAAATTTCGAACAGGGAGGGCGATTAGCCAGTGGAGCAAACTCCCCTGGGCCACCAGAGCCAGCGGGGATCCAGTGATGGGCCCAGTGATGCCGTACACAGGGTGACCCCCCTCCCTGCTCCTACTCGCTCTCCCCTCCCTATACAGCCAAAGATCACTACAGCTCCAGGGTCCTATGGGCTGTTCCTGCTCAGCTGCTTTCCCTGGCCCTAGATCCTTTCTGGGTCGTTGCTTTCCGGGCTCCAGGCTGTAGGTCTGGCCTGCGTCCCTTGGGCCCGATCCCGGCCCTTCTGCTTGGCTGGATTAAAACCCCACATTGTTCGCTGGCAGCCAGCCAGGTCTCTCTGTGGCAGTGACCCGTCGTCATTAGTTACCAATTCCTACATCACCGGAAATGGTCTCTGCCGCAGAACCCCCTGCCCTGGGTGTCAGGTCGTCAGGGGAGAGCAGGTGTGGGCGAGAGCCCTGCAGGAGGGATTCCCAGCTCCCCTCGGAACCTAGTAGCGTTGCCAACTTTCTAATCACAGAAAACCGTACACCCTTGCCCGGCGGCCCCGCCCCACCACCACCCCTTCTCTGAGGTCCCTCCCCCACCCACTCCATCCCCCCTCCCTCTTTCGCTCTCTCTCCCTCACCCTCGCTCACTCACTCGCTCAGGGCTGGGGCAGCGGTTTGGGGTGTGGGACGGGGTGAGAGTGAGGGCTGTGGCTGGGGGCTCTGGGGTGGGGCTGGGGATGAGGGGCTTGGGGTGCAGGAGGAGGCACTGGGCTGGGGCCGAGGGGTTTGGAGTGGACTCAGGACTGGGGCAGAGGGTTGAGGTGCGGGAGGGGGTGTGAGGTGCAGGCTCCGGGAGGGAGCTGTGGAGCCGGAGCTTGGGATGGGTGCAGCGTGTGGAGCCCCGTGGCTGCCCCCGAGCTGGAAGGACATGCTGGCTGGTTCCTGGGAGCCGCACAGAGCCGGGTAGGGAGCTTGCCAGCCCTGCATCAACTGGGCATTTAACGGCCCAGTCAGCGGTGCTGACCAGAGCGGCCAGGGTCCCTTTTTGACCGGGCACCTGGCAACCCTAGGAGGGAAATCTCTACAGACGGGACCCACGTACTGGAGAAGTTGCCCAAGAAGCTGAATCCGAGCCACTTAGTGCTCCAGCCTTTGACATCGGCCCCCCTCGTGCTCCAGCCTCTGCCCTCGTAGACGTTGCCG
The DNA here is from genome assembly GCA_033296515.1 of Macrochelys suwanniensis. Lineage (NCBI taxonomy): Eukaryota > Metazoa > Chordata > Testudines > Chelydridae > Macrochelys > Macrochelys suwanniensis. The sequence goes on along the minus strand of CM065800.1, from coordinate 5,565,460 downwards.
TCCTCGCCGAGCAGGAAGCTGCAGGCAGAGCGCAGAGTGAGACCCGCACGGGTACGTCGGCCGCAGCCTCCCCTCCCCGTCGCTCCCGGCAGCTCCCCCGGGGTCGCCGCTGGCCCTGCCCGGGTTTGAACCTGGGACCCTCGGAGCTAGAAGCTCGATCCTCTGCCATGCAGCTAAAGACCCACTGAGGAAAGGGACTGGAATGGGAGGGCTAACGTGTATCGCACCGTTTGGCCAGTAGGTGGCGCTGTGTTTAACACCCCTTATGGAAGCAGCCCTGGGCCCCACCGGGACACAGCCGGGGGGCGAGCGAGGCCTGTGGCCGACCCAGATGTGGGGCAGGAGAACAGCACAGGGACCCACCGCCCCGCGGGAAATTCCCAGCTGGGTTTCCATCCCCCGACGTCACCATCTCAAACTGTTTCACGGAGTAAAATCTCCAGGCGGGTTTCGTTCGGGGGCGTCAGGCCGGCCCCAGTGAAACACGTCGCTAACGCCAGCCCGGGGCGGGGTGTCACGGACGAGCCGGGCCCTGGCCGCGCGGCATCTGTCGGCTGAGCTCCTGGCCCAGCCCAGGGGCTCCCTGCAGCCCTCCATCCCCCCACCAGCTCCATGACTGCCCCAGCCCGTCCCCCACTCTTCCATAACTCCCTCAGCCCCCCCCGATCTCCTGCTGCCAGGGGCTCTGTGGCCCCCTCCAGGGCTGGCAGAGCTAGGAGGGCTGGGGGTGCAAACACATCTCTGCAGCCCCAGGTTTTCCACCCGTCCCCACCCCCAGTGTCTCATTGGGGTAGGGTGAGCAGACAGCAAGTGTGAAAAATCGGGACGGGGCTGGGGTAATAGGAGCCTATCTAAGAAAAAAATCCCAAAATCAGGGCTGTCCCTATAAAATCGGGACATCTGGTCACCCTACATTGGAGGGGGGGGGGGGCAGGACATGGGGGAGGGGCTGGAGCAGCCACCGCAGTGCTTGGGTCTGGGCCGGCCACTGGGAAACAGGCCCACAGCCCAGCCTGGTCGTGGGTCCCGGCCTGGGGGAGGTGCAGGAGCACGTGCAGCAGCTGCTGGAGTGGGGCGGGGGAGGGGACTGGGCACCAGCACTTGGGCGGGGGCGGTGGGGGGGGGGCAAGGAACTGCCTGAGAAACCGGATCAGGAACTACTGAGTTGGCCCATCCCAGCCTGGACCCGGTTCCTGCACTTCCACGTCTCAGCACCTCCCCTGGCTCCCCATCATCCCTCAGCCCCCCCTTCACAGGGTGCTCCCCCCCCACCATGGAAAGGGCTCTGTATAACTCCCATTTCACCTTCCCCCATGCCAGGGGTGCTCTGTGCCCCCATCACCCCTCCCCCTCAGCTGGGGCTCTGGGTTCACCCCTCCCCCATTCCCTCTTTTCGGCCATAACATTAAATTCCCGCCCGCCCCAGCTCTCCCCCTGAGTGCGGTCTCTCCTGCCCCCTGTGGCTTCCTGGGGGCAGTGGCCCCGAATGGCCCCACCCCACCCTGCCCCACTCACTTGTAGCCGATGTCGGGCCAGCGCCGGGTGTCCATGTGGTAGTTCTGGATGCTCCTGACCTGCCGGCTGCAGGAGGCCTGTGAGGTGCAGCGGTTCCCTGCCGTGTGGTGGATGATGACATAGGGCACCGGGGTCCTCAGCCGGACCCTGCTTCTTGGGGGGCGGGCCCCCCACTGGGAGCGGGAGACGATGCGGGGGCAGCCTGTGCTGTGCGGGGGAGGGGAGAAAGGGGTGGGTTAATGTGGGTGCCCCCCACCTGCCCCAGCCCACGCAGCAGGATTGGGCCCAGGGCTGGTGCTGAGTGGGGCCGGGGCCGCGGCAATGGGGTGGGGGTGGGGGCCAGCCCAGCAAAGGCCGTGCACGGCGCAGGGAGGACGCGCAGCCCTGTGTTAAACGTGAGGGGGCTGGAGAGAGGCCTGGCCGGGAGCCTGCTCACCCCACAGCAGCAGCACCCACCGCTGGCAGCAAAGGGGCGAACGGGGAGCCAGGCCAGGCTGGAGGGAGGCCAGCCAAGGGCTGGGCTGGAGACCGTGGGTGGGGCTTGGCTCTGAACTCAGCCCAGGCTGGGGAAGCTCCCGCCCAGGGTGTGCAGCTCAGAACCCGTCTGTCTCCTCTGCCCCCTCCGGCCATTTGCATCCCTCCAGCCTGTCCCCCCCGGTCCGCAGCCTTTCCGCTCTCTCTGCATCTGGGGGGCCCTGATCCTTCTGGTCTCCCACTGCTGAGCCCCCCACCCCTCTGCCTGGTCCCTTCAGAGTCAGGGTGACCAGGATGGAGTCCAGTGCCCCAGAACGTGGAAGGTCAGAACATCTGACCCTGAGAAAAGGCTCATCGGGCACAATCAGCCTGTGGAACTCGCTGCCACTGGGCCACGAGCAGGATCCAGCAACGGATCAGAGGTTTCTATGGCGAACGAGAACAGCCAGCGTCACAGTGGGGGGGACTGGATGGGCTCCCGCCGCAAGGCTCGGGGTCGCTAACTGATGGGAAGAGAAAGGAAATTCCCCTGTGGCCGGGTTATTCCATCATGAGCCACTAGGGGGTGTCTGCCACCTCCCTCTGGAGCATCCGGCACTGGCTGCTGGAGCCGGGACACTGGGGTAGATGGGCCCTGCTCCGATCCAGGAGGCGATTTCTAGGCTGCAGGGACATTCCCAGCACGAACCCTCCTAACGGGGCCTTGGTGGGAGCTGGGGACCAGCTAGTGTTGTTACTGCTCCCCCCACACCCCTCTGCCCCTGCTCTCCCCCTGCCCAGCCCCCTTTCCCCTGCCCTCCCCACACAGTCTCAGCTCACTGCCCCTCTGCATGCTGGGAGCTGGCACTTTCTGGCTCTTGGTTGCCCCGGGGCAGTTCGGATGGAGCTGGGCTGGCAGGGGACACAGGCTGGGCGGGAGGTGTGTGACACTGGGATTGGCTCCCCGTGGGCAGGGCCAGGGGCCTCGTCCCTTGGGCCGATGACCACTAGGGCTCTGGGGAACGGGCGGCAGGGGACGACCCAGCCCTGCCTCACGGGGGGATGGGCTGGACGGGAGCCGAGGGACACTTTTGGCTTTGACCTGCTTCCAGCCCTGGGCACCAGGCCAGGGGGTGGCTTAGTCGGGCGCCTCCATAGTTAATTTCCCACGCCTGCATTTCCACCCCCTGGGTTCCCAGCTGCATCAGGGATTCCTCAGCCCTGCCTCCCACCCCTGGCCGGGGGGGATCCGAACTCACCGAGCGCCACGGCGCAGAGCGCTGAGAGCCACACGACCCGCGTCAGCAGCAGCATCTTCCTCTCGCTCGGCCCTGTGGGGACATGCACCCGTCACAGCCGGCCTGACACCCCCAGGAGGGGGCGCTGCTGGGCCGGAGCCAAACACCCCCAGACCCCCTGGGTAGCAGATCCCCCTGCGCTCAGGCTGCCCCGGACTCCAACCATGGACTGTCATCTGGGGGCAGCATCCCAGCCCTGCCTAGATCCCACTGAGCTCCCCGATCCCCATGGCAGCCCCTTGAGCAGCAGGCTCGGCCGTGGCCCCGGCTGCACTAACAACACCTGCCCAGCTGGGGCTGCGGGGAGAAGAGCCGTCCTGGGGGGCAGAGCTGGTCCGTGGAGACCAGTGCCCCGTGGGGTGCAGAGGGGGCTGGCATGTGCCCACCTGGATTCCTGCAGAGCCGGGAGCAGAGTGAGCTCCGGGCACCAGCACCTGCTGCTCTCTATAAGTGCCTGGGATGGCGACAGGGTATGGTGCTAGGTAGTTGGTCAATAAACCGTCGCGCTGTTGCTGGCGGGATCCCAGCCACCGAGGAGGAAGGAGTGGAGGGGGAGGGGGGGATTTCACCAGGGGGGGATTTCACCAGGGGCTACGGTTGCTGAAGACCAAGCCGGGCTCGTGCAGCAGGGCTCAGGGGTCTGGAGCAGCCCCAGGGCCGACAGGCTGCGCTCCGAGTGGGAGGGAGCGATTCTGGCCTGGCAGCGCGATCCCAGGGGCAGAACCTTCATCCCAACCTGGGCAAGGCTGGGCACAGAGCCCAACCCGGCCTGGAAAGCTGGGGAACACCGCACCGGGGGGGCAGCATGTCAGCCACCGTCCGCACCACCATTTCCTGCTCCGACCGATCCAGACACGTTGTGTGTCCCAGCTCCCGCTGCATTAAGATAGTGCCTACTGGTGCCAACCTACTTCAGTCCCCCATTAGGCCAGGCGCCGCCCAGACACACAGTGGCTGAGATCAGGGCCCCGTCGCACCAAGTGCTGTTATGTACTGAAGGCTGGAATGTCGTTGCCTCAGTGACTCTGTTTTGGCTGCCCAGAGCATCTGTTCTTCCAGTGTTACCAACACTAACAGCAGATAAGGCAGCATGTGAATCCAGCAGACATCATTGGTACTTATAAAGAAAGACCTCAGCATAGTCTGGTGACAAAGGCCCTGGGCCACGTTCATTGCCCTGACGGCACAGTCCTAGCGCACTGGCTCCGTGGTTACAGGTTCACTAACACGAGTGCCCAGTGGCAAGGAGCAGCTCAGTCAGCAGCGGGAGTCGCCGCTGTCCCCTAGGCCACAGAAAGGGTGACGGCGAGGAGGTACCCCGAGAGTAATAGACTGAGACAAGCAGCCTACGTCCCACCTTCCGTGTGTCACAACATTCGTTTGTTACCTCCCCTGGGTCCTGAGATCTGGGACCAAACCTCCCTCTTCGTTATTTTGTCCAGCCATCTTATTTTGTACTAAATTGAATGTATTTGTCCCAGCTAAACTATATTTACATAAATCTCTAGTGCCTAGGACACTAGCCAAGTACCTGTACCGGACAGCAAACTTGTCAGCATTTGCTTTAACCCCTGGCCTGACTTTGGTTCACAGCCTCTGGTTCAGGCCTCAAATCTTGCCCCAGGGCCAGCGCTCCAGGCTCTCTGTACTGCCCCGGTCGCTGCCCAGACACACAGTGACCGAGACGGGAGCCAGGGAAGGGATCTGAGCCCACAGCTCCCACCTAGTGGTCGGGCAAGGGCATGACAGACACTTGTGGTCCTGGTGCCCCCTGTTGGTAGCTGCTCCCACCCTGTGCTGTCTGTCCGCTCCTGTCTCATCCTCCGGCTGGGTCACCAGCCGTGTCCAGCCCCACCGGGGTACATAAAGGGTCCAACAAATGCTAGTTCCGCTGCCTGGGAAGGGGCTTCAGACATCACCAGGCCAAACCCCCAGAGTCAGGACTCTGGGATGTGGGTCTCCCTAGTCCTGAGTCTCTAGTGTCAGGGACAGGCTGTGTGCCTCCAGCCCCGGCCGGGGACCCATGGCCCAACCTCTCCCCCGGGCTCCAGCAGGGTCCTAAGGCTGACAGCTAAGACCTGCCCCAGAGTGATCTGCATCACCTCCCACCTGGGTCACTTCCTGCCGGCCTCCCCAAACCAGAGAGAAAAGCAAAGACCTGAACAAACCTGAGGAGACGTCACCGACCCTGCAAATGCCCAGAGTCCTTCCCCCTCAGCAGCTCAGGCAGAGCATCAGATGGGCCTGCCCCCGGGCTCCTTCTGTGGATCCCAGCTGTGCTCACCTCGGCTGGCACCTTTCAAGGGAGCTGCTCTCTGCTCCCTGCCAAGCTCCTCCTCTGGCCGGGCAGGGCCCTGCGGGTGTGGCAGGGCAGAGCTGCCAGGAAGGGTGGCCCGTCGCCTACATTGTATTTCCCAAACAAGGGGTATTTTCTTAGCAACCCCGCCCCACCCCGCCTCCTGAGATTATCATCAATGTCATCGACAGGCAGGACTCACCCACCTTCGCCAGGCGTCTTTCTTGCTGCTTTTTGCAGCAGTCAGCGGCTCCCGGTCTTGTTGGACGGAGATGAAAAGATAAGGAACATCCCTTGTAATAAGGGATGTTGGCAACCTGCCACCCAGGACCAAGACAGTTCCCTAACCCCTCCCAGTCCCTCTCCGGGGGCAGTTTGTGCATCCATCACAGGGCCCCGTCACGCCAGGCACTGCCCAGACACACAGTGACCGAGATCAGGGCGCCGTCAGGCCGGGCGCCGCCCAGACACACAGTGACCGAGATTGGGGCCCCGTCGCGCCAGGCGCTGCCCAGACACACAGTGACTGAGATTGGGGCCCCGTCGCACTGGGCGCCGCCCAGACCCACAGTGACCGAGATCAGGGCCCCGTCACGCCGGGCGCTGCCCAGACACACAGTGACCGAGATCAGGGCCCCGTCACGCCAGGCACTGCCTAGACACACAGTGACCGAGATCAGGGCCCGTCAGGCCGGGCGCCGCCCAGACACACAGTGACCGAGATTGGGGCCCCATCGCGCCAGGCGCCGCCCAGACCCACAGTGACCGAGATCAGGGCCCCGTCACGCCGGGCGCTGCCCAGACACACAGTAACCGAGATCAGGGCCCCGTCGGGCCGGGCGCTGCCCAGACACACAGTGATCAAGATCAGGGGCCCTGTTGGGCCGGGCGCTGGCCAGACACACAGTGACCGAGATCGTGGCCCCGTTGTGCTGGGTGCTGCACAGACACAGTCCATGCCATGGACAGTTTACAATCTTAATAGGCAGGACAGATAATTACCCTGTTTTACCAATGGACACCTGAAACACAGGGGAGATTAAGTTACTCAAACAAGGAGTACATTTTAGAGCCAGGAAATTGACCCCAGCTCTCCTGAGCTAGGTGGATCGATACAATTCAATGTGATTGAAATCAGTGATTTTATTCATGGTTTAAGTCATCTGGGAGAAAAACCTGGTTTGAAACATGGATTTTAATCTTGTTTTGCATTAGTATCTTTGAGCTATTTTCCTAAAAAAAGGGCTGATTTTCATTGCTTGGTAACCATTTAAACATGTTGATTTGCAACTAAATATAGCCCTTACATTGCATTTTGAACCTTTCGTCATAGCCAGGAGGACAGGTTATATCTATATGTATGTATTCAAGCAATTATATAGCTGGATAAACATTTATTCAGATTCTTAACTTTTTTATATTATGGCAAATGACTCATTTCTTATTGACTAGATGCTCTTTTTTTTTTCTTTTTTTTTGACAAGCTGTGTTTGGATGGAAATTGGAATTCAATTAAAAATGCACAAAACCCCCAGCATTTTAAAATTGTTTCCCATTAGTGAAATGAAATGTTATTAAGTGTGCTGGTTACACACACACCAAAACAGTAACTTTGTCAAAACATATTTTGCATTTTAAATTAACGGACTTATTGAACGAAGGAAGTCTTAGCTGTAGTTAATGAATTGTATTGATTGTTTCTGGTCCCCGGGTCCTTCAGGATTTTAAGACTAGTAGATGTCACCCTCTCCCACCTAGTATCAGAGGGGTAGCCGTGTTAGTCTGGATTTGTAGAAGCGACAGGACCCTCTCCCACCTAGTTTATATTCACACGTTTGTAAGGAGGGCCTGTTCTGCCTAGGTGCACCGCATGATGGAGCTGCTTTGCTCAAGTGGTCACTGCTGGCTGGTGTTGGATCACAAGTCACTTTGGTGCTGGGTGCAGGGGTGATGAAAGCGGTTGTCCTTGTTGTGTGAGGGGGTGGGTGTTAGGACTGCGCTTGGCCTGCGTCACCCCTAGCAGAACTGCAGTCGCTAAGCAGGGGATAGGTGTGACGGGACCCCCGGGGTGCAACCTGGGTGTGGGGCCTCTGTGCCTCCTTAACTCCCTAGCCTGGGCTGTCTCTCACAATGCTTTACTAGTGACAAGCAGCAAACCCCTCCAGGGTCCGTGATCACTCAGCCACCCGCATACAGAGACACACCCGGCTAAGTTGCATGAATGCTCCCAGAGCCACTCATGAGCTATACCAGGGGTCGGCAACCTTTCGGAAGTGGTGTGCCGAGTCTTCATTTATTCACTGTAATTTAAGGTTTCGCGTGCCAGTTATACATTTTAACGTTTTCAGACGGTCTCTTTCTATAAGTCTTTAATATATAACTAAACTATTGTTGTATGTAAAGTAAATAAGGTTTTTAAAATGTTTAAGAAGCTTCACTTAAAATTAAATTAAAATGCTGAGCCCCCCCAGACTGGTGGCCAGGACCCAGGTAGTGTGAGTGCCACTGAAAATCAGCTCGCGTGCCATAGGTTGCCTACCCCTGAACTATACATAGGGAGACACCAGCAAAGCTCTTGCACCCCAGAAATGTACCATCTTACACTGCTCACGACCATCTCTTGAACAACACAAGCTCATTAATTAGTCTGCCACTTCGTCAAAGGATAGCAGCCACGCACCTGCTTTTGTAATCTGAGCACAGATTCCTCAACCACTTTAGACAAACTCACTGGTAAGAATAAAACATTAACATAAGTTTATTAAGTACAGAAAGAGATTTTAAGTGGTTATAAGTGGTGGGCATAAAGATCAGAGATAGTTACCTAAGAAAATAGAAAGTAAACACACATTCTAAATCCTAAACATTCAGACTAAGCAAGATTTGAATCAAGCAGTTTTTCTCGATGCCGGCAGGTTACGGTTCTTGATACACAGGCTGAATTTCCTTCTCCGCCTGGGACCAGTCTCCTCAGTTCAAAGTCTTTGTCTTCCCGGCGTTCTTAGGCGTTGCATGCAGTAGCGTAGACGGGGGCAGCGGGGGTAGCAGCCGCTCCCCCACTGAGCAGAAGCGGCGCCTTTTTTTTTGCTCCGGTGCTACCGGGGAAGCGGAGCTAAAAAAGCACTCACCTGCCGGCGCTCCAGCTGTTCGGCGGCGCTTTGGCGGCGGGTCCTTCACTCGCTCCGGGTCTTTGGAAGCACTTTGGCGGCGGATACCACCGAAGACCCGGGGCGAGTGAAGGGACTGGACCTGCTGCTGAAGTGCTGCGCCAAACAGCTGGAGCGCGCCGCCGGGTGAGTACAAGGGGGGAGGCGCCTTTTTTTAGCTCCGCTCCCCCTGTACTTTCATTTCAACCTGCCTACGCCACTGATTGCACGGGGGAAGATACTAACAAGACGGGGCTTTTACTGGGGCTTGAGGGGCTATGGCGCTGCAGCTGATTGATTCCAAAATGTCAGGGGACGTTCTTGTCATCGCGAGGCGGCACCCCAGAGATTCGGGTGAAAACCAGAAGTCCGATTTTCACTCAGGCCAGCTCCACGCTCAAAAGTTCAGTCGACCCAGCGGATTTTTCACACCCCTGAGTGACGTGGTTACGCCGACCCAGCTTCTGGCGTAGACAGCACCATCGATCTAGCTAGCGCCTCTCGGGGAGGTGGACTAACCATGGTGAATGATGTGCCGCAGTGGTGCAGCTGTAGCATTTTAACTGCAGACGTAGCCTGTGATTAGCATCCCGAATCCTGCAGGGGAAAGAATCGGCCCAGCGTCCCCTGCTGCCTACCCATATCACAGGCAGCAGCTCAATATCCTGCCCTCTGTTAGGGGGTGGTCACTGCCCCCTCCCTAGGTGGGGCCCCGTGGTACTCACCATTTCACAGCGGGCCCAGAAAGTGTGAAAATCCCCCCGAGCGGTGTGACCGCTTCAATATTTTGCTTTTTAAAGGAAAACGTCCACGACAACGTCTTTAATACAAAAAATAATCACCCTCGGAGCTAGTCAATTTCAAGGATGGAAGAAATGTTACAAGGAAATTGAGTCAATTTCAAGGACCTTACTTGTAACATTCCTTCTGTCCTTGAGACTGGCTCGATTTAGTTGTAAAATCCATTCCCTGCAATCTCTGCGAAATTCAACAGCCGGCCGGTTACGTGGTCATGAATTTTCTAACGATCGATGAATCAATCATGAGTTCCCAGAGCTCAGTCCATAAATAACAGCGAAAGCAAACATTTATTACACCCCCCTGGGAGGGAGGGCAGAACAATGCTCCCTAGTGTACAGCTGGGAAACTGAGGTACAGACAGGCTAAGTGACTTGGCCAATGTCACACAGTGCAGCTGTAGCAGAGCAGAGGTTTGAGCCTACTCCTCCTGAGTGTCCAGCTAGCCCCTTAACCACTTGGCCACACTGCTGGCTAGTGGCTGCTTGTGATTATCTGTGACATATGTCACTCTGTTCCCCATTCCCACATATCTATGGGGCGTCACCATGCCAGAGCACCAAGAAGTCCCTAGAAGTGGGGGGGACCACCAGCACCCAAACCGTGACTTTTCCCCCCCGACGCTCCACCCTTGCTTCGCCTCGTCCCCCGAGGCCCCTCCCCGACTCTTCCCCTAAGGCCCCACCCTCACTCCGCCCCTTCCCCGAAGCCACACCCCCACCTGCTCCTCTCTGCCCCTTCCCCCCCATCGCTCACCCTTAAGGCAGGTAAAAAGTAATGAGGCCACGGCCCCTAGTCCCCCCTGTTCTGGCGCCCCTGGCGTCACATACAAGCTCAGGGGGAGGGATAGCTCAGTGGTTTGAACATTGGCCTGCTGCACCCAGGGTTGTGAGTTGAATCCTTGAAGGGGCCATTTAGGGATCTGGGGCAAAAATCTGTCAGGGGACAGTACTTGGTCCTGCTAGTGAAGGCAGGGGACTGGACTCGATGACCTTTCAAGGTCCTTCCAGCTCTATGAGATAGGCCTATCTCCATATATTATTATTATAAGCTCAACAGCAGCAATTCTTCTGTCCATCGCGGAGCTGACTCCTTGTGCCGAGCTGCTGCCCAGCTAGGCCCCGGCCTAGCAGCAAAAGGCCCAGTCAGACGCAGCCCCTTCCACGGAGCAGTGCAAAGATTCTCACTGGCATTGTGGGGCCGAATCCTGCTCCCAGGACCCTAGAGGGTGGCGTGTGTGGAAGGAGAATATGAACTTGGGTCAATGCCGTCTCAGCTATGGAGGCTGGGATTTACGCCAGACAAGGACCTTCCCTTCAGCACCAGTGGCGTAGCCAGGTTTAGAGCACAGGGGGAGCGGCGGCGCTATAAAAAGGCGCCTCCCCGCTCCCCCTGTACTCACCCGGCGGCGCTTTAAAGGACCCGGGGCTCCAGCTGCTGCGGAGCCCCCGGGCCTTTTAAATCCCTGCCCGAGCTCGGCTTCGGCAGCGGGGCGGGGGGGGGGCGGCTTTAAAGGGCCCGTAGCTCCCGTAGCGGCAGGAGCCGATGGCCTTTTAAAGCACCCCCGAGCCCAGCTCCCGCAGCGGGGCTTGGGTGGCGCCTTAGCGCCGCTTCTCCTCACAGGGGGAGCGGCCGCTCCCCCTGGTCCCCCCCTGGCTACGCTACTGTTCAGCACTCCAGGCCTCAGCTGTACCCCTCTTTTTGTGTCCATGTAGGTGCTGAGTTCTCTGGGCCCGGGAGCAGTAGCGTAGCCAGGGGGGGAGCAGGGGGAGCGGCCGCTCCCCCACTGAGCAGAAGCGGCGCCTCTTTTGTGCGCCGACGCCTTTTGCTCCTGCGCTGCAGCCGGAGCGGAGCATTTTTTTTTGCTCCCGGTGCCTTTTTTTGCTCCCGACGCTTTTTGCTCCCGGCGCCTTTTTTTAGCTCCGCTCCCCCTGTGCTCTAAACCTGGCTACGCCACTGCCCGGGAGCTGCTTTGCACAGTGAGTCGGGAGCACGACGGGATCCCCGTCTCAATGCGGAGTTTCTCCGCTCTACTGCAGTTGGAATAATAATTCCCCAATAATTCCCTGAGCCCCTCCACGCTGCCATCAGAGATTCAGCCCTGGAGAACAAAGCCTCAGCAGCGTGATGAGCCCGAGACAGCTCTGCTGGGAGTATCGAGCGCTGGAGAGTGGTGCAATAACCCCTCGTGTAACCGCTGAACGACGAACCTGTCACCGCGAGCGGCTTTTGTGCCTTTCGCCCGCCCCCGCGTCTTGCCGAGGGCTGCAATTAACATTGAAACCTGCCTGTCTGTCTCAGTCGCCCGGTGAGCAGAAGCTAATCAACCCATTGCCGTCGCCGCAGCACCCGGGCCCTTCGCCAGCCTGGGCCAAGAGCAATTTCAATCATCGCTCATCCTCCAAGGGCCCTTCGCCATCGTTAGCGACGGCATTTTTAATGACCTCTTTAAAGGATTTTGCTCAAAGAGCCATTTTGGGGGGGAAATTGCAACCACGGCATGCGTCTCTTTAAAAAGCTTTGCAGCGTTGCATGCTGGGAATTCTGCTCACTCCAAGCTCCGCCTTGTGGAATTCAGCTGCGGATTGGTGGTGTCCCAGGACCAACCGAATCTAACGGCTCTGATTGGCTCTTAGAGTGCAGCTCAAGTCGTTGCTTTAAGTGAAGCTTATTTTAAAAGTCACAGTGGCTGTAGGGTGGCCAGACAGCAAATGTGAAAAATCGGGACAGGGGGTGGGGGGGTAATAGGATTCTATATCAGAAAAAGACCCAAAAATCGGGACTCTCCCTATAAAATCAGGACATCTGGTCACCCTAAGTGGCTGCCTGTGCTGCCCTCCATCCCATCAGCAGCTGGGCTTCATGAGTCCAAACAACACGACTTGGGCTCAAGTCATCCCAGTTTAGATCCTGGGTTTCCAGCAGCTCAAAGTGCCAGGCATGGTCTGATCCCAGGTTCTTATTTAGCTCATTCCTAAATCCAGCCCAGGTGAGCAAGAAAAACCCGGAAGAAAACCCATCTCTATAGCCCCGGGCTTTGCAAAAGAGAATAACAAGGCATATTGTACCAAGAAGAGATGGGGATAAATCTTACAGCGCCCCAGAAAGACAGCATCACCTGCAACACAGAGCCCCCTCCTGGCTGAAGCATTGGGGTCTGCACTGTTCCAGAGAAGAGAGCCCCCCCTACTGAGACCCTGCCCTCTGCAACACAATGCCCCTTAGCATCGCACTGAGACATTCAGGTCAGCATTGAGTCTGATAGGAGAGGGCCCCTATAGAGCCACTCCCAGCACCTCCCAGCGCTTCCCTAGGGTCAGCACTGTCTCAAAAGGAAGATCGCTCCCTGGAGCACAGCTCCCTCCAGCAGCACATACTTCCATTGCTTCTGGAATCAGACACGTTTTTAACTCCTTTAGCAAAACCTTTGCACGTCACTCGGAAGGGCTGTTAGTTTTTGCACAGCTCACAGCGGGTTTGGATTCTCCTGGAAGGCGTAAATTCAATTATTTCCACTGCACAGGGGAGTCAGAGAGACACAAGTGCCGTGCAGCAAATGTAAACTGTGCAAACGAGCTAACTGGCCTGGCTCTGTAGCACTAATAGAAAAATCACACGTCATGCTAGTGCCCCATGGCAATGTGTGGGGTCCTGCTCCGTGCAGGTTTTGACAATCACCTCGCTCCTTCTCAGCACTCTCCATCCAGTGAAATTAACCACACGTCTCTTCCCCGAGCAAGCTCCATTCCCCGCAGAGATCCCAGCGTGTCTATAATTCCCCAGTTTTGGACACTGTGTCTATTTCTGCAATGAACTGAGTCACAGATTCCAAGTCCCAAAGGGACCATTGTGATCATCCAGTCTGCCCTCCTGGAGAACCCAGGCCAGAGACCTGCTCCAAAGTCACTCCTAGGGCAGAGCGGTTAGAAAAACATCCCATCTGGACTGAAAAATTGCCAGTGCTGGAGAATTCCCCCAAGACCCTTGGGAAGTTGTTCCCATGGTTAATGACGCTCACGCTTCAAAATTTACACCTTATTTCCAGTCTGAATTCGTCCAGCTTCAACTCCCAGCCGTTGGCTCGTCTTAGACCCGTCTCTGCTAGATTGAAGAGTCCGTTAGGACAGAGTTGTTCTCCAGGTCGGTACTGATAGACTGGGATCAAGTCAGCCCTTCACCTTCTCTGTGTTCAGCTCAATGGAGTGAGCTCTTTGAGTGTCTCACTACAAGGCAGGTTTTCTAATCATTTGAGCATTCTCGTGGCTCTTCTCTGACCCCTTTGCAATTTTACCAACATCCTTCTTGAATTGTGGGCACTAGAGCTGGACACAGGATCCCAGCAGCAGTCGCACCAGGGCCAGATACAGAGGTAAAATCACCGCTCGGCTCCTACTCCAGGTTCCCCTGTTTATGCACCCCAGGCATCAGATTGCATTAGTGCTGTTGGCCATAGCGTCACACAGGGGGCTCACGTTCAGCTGATTATCCACCATCACCCCAAATCATTTTCGGAGTCACTGCTTCCCAGGAGAGAGCCTGTAACGATGCTGGTTCTGGCGGGACCCAACGGAGAGTGCCAATTCAGGACAAATTGCTTCAAGCAGGGCAGTTACAGTCCAAGGCTAGGGATTTTCCACCTCTAAGGCAAACCAAACCAGCCACACAGAGGAGACTTTGGTTTTACCCCACTGGCTAACCACAAGTCACAAGCAATTCCCTTAGACGCTCCAGTTTCCCAGTATCACCACCAATGCCACTCGTTATGGGGACAAATGGTTATGAAAACCAATGCCCCAGTAAAAGAAAAAAGGTTCTCCCAATCCCAAAGGGCCAAGCCCCAGATCCAGGTCAATATACAACTCAGATCTTACCCACAAATCACGCTGTTGCCAATTTTAGAATCTAAAATCTAAAGGTTTATTCATAAAAGGAAAAAGGTATGGGTGAGAGCTCGAATTGGTTAAAAGGAATCAATTACATACAGCAATGGCAAAGTTCTTGGTTCAGTGATGTAATAAGCTGCAGGTTCAAATCAAGTCTCTGGAGTGCATCCCCAGCTGGGATGGATCATTCAGTCCTTTGTTCAGAGCTTCAGTTTGTAGCAAAGTCCCTCCAGAGGTATGAAGCAGGAATGAAGACAAGATGGAGATGAGGCATCTGCCTTTTATAGTCTCTTCCAGGTGTAAGGACACCCAAAATGTAGTCTGGAGTCACACGGGCAAGTCCCTGCATACCTTGCTGAGTCACAAGGCGTGTCTGCCTTCTCTCAATGGGTCAATTGTGTATCTGATGGTCCTTAATGCGTCATCCACCAGGCTAGGCCGAGCTAACACCAATCTGTCTGGGGTCTTCCCCAGAAGCACAGCACAAGTTTGAAATACAGACAGTATAGATCCAATATTCATAATTTCAACTACTAAATTGATACACACATACAGATAGCATAATCATAACCAGCAAACCATAACCTGGTCTTAGACACCTCATTTGACCCCCTTTATATAAGATTTGGTGCCACTACAGGACCTTGGTTGCAACAATGATCTATACGGTCCCAGTTATTGTCAATAACTTCACAGAGCCCCCGAACTTCTTTGTTCCTACGTGTCGACCTTAACATGCAACTGTATGGAAACACAGAACGTTTGCTTGCACCCAGTTTCCCAGGTCATACAGATCTCTCTGAATCATTGACCTGTGCCCTTCACTATTTATCACTCCCCAGTTTTTGTGTCATCTGCAAAATTTATCAGTGAAGATTTTGGGTTTTTTCCAGGTCAATGATAAAAATGTGAAATAGAGCAGGGCTAACAACCGATCCCTGGGGGACCCCGCAGGCAACACACTCACTTTGGGATGATTCCTCATTTACAATCTCATTTTGAGACCTAACAGTTAGCCAGTTTTTAATCAATTTCACATGTGCCATGTAAATTTTATATTGTTCCAGGTTTTTAATCAAAATGTCATGTGGTACCAAGCCAAACACCTCAGAGAAGCCTAGTACATCAACACTATTACCTTTGTCTACCAAACTTATACGGTCATCCAAAAAGATATCAGATTAGTTTGACAGGTTCTATTTTCCATAAGCCCGTGCTGATTTGCATTAATTACATTACACTCCTTTAATTATTTATTAATCAAGTCCTGTACGAGTCACTCTATTATCTTTCCTGGGATCGGTCAGGCCAACAGGGCTGTAATTGTCTGATTCATCTAGGGTGACCAGATGTCCCGATTTTATAGGGACAGTCCCGATTTTTGGGTCTTTTTCTTATATAGGCTCCTATTACACCCCCACCCCCATCCCGATTTTTCACATTTGCTGTCTGGTCACCCTAGGCTCATCCCATTTTCCTCCTTTTAAAAATCAGAACAACATTAGCTTTCTTCCTGTCTTCTGGAGCTTCCCCAGTGTGCCAAGATGATTGAAAATCAACATTAATGATTAGAGATCTTTAAAAACTCTTCAATGCAAGTTCTCTGGACCTGCTGATTTAAAAATGTCTAATGTCTAGCTTCTGTTTAACATCCTCCAGAGATACTAGTGGACTGGTAAGAGTGTTATCATCATCATATGATGAGACTGCATTTCCCTCCAGATATAGAACAGAAATAGTTGTTGAACATTTCTGCCTTTTCTGCATTATTTGCAGCCAACACAGGGACATTCTATATCAGACCTTGTCCTAACAGATAAAGAGGAACTGATCACAGAACTAAAAACTAATGGTAGCTTAGGTGAAAGTTATCATGACTTGATCATATTTATAATGTGCAAACAGAGTAAAGACCAGACCAGAAATATATACAGTTTAATAGGGCCACTTTCACAAAACTGAAAATGAGTATGAGCCAAATCAGCTGTGAGGAAGAATTTAATCTGAAAGATGTGAATGATAATTGGGAATCATTTAAGAACATCTTACTAAATGCCCCCCAAACCACAATCCCACAATTGAGGGAGAAGGCTTTGTAGAAAATTGATAAGGGAAGCAAAGGGACACATAGCGTAATCTACAGACAGCAGCGTTATGGACAATAAGAAGGAGTTTTTGAAATGTATTAGGAACAAAAAGAATCCTGACAATGGTATTGATCCATTACTAGATGAGACCTTGTGACGTTATTGACAATAACTGGGACCATATAGATCATTGTTACAACCAAGGTCCTGCAGTGGCACCAAATCTTATCTAAAGGGGGTCAAATGAGGTGTCTAAGACCAGGTTATGCTTGGGTGGTTATGATTATGCCATTTATATGTATGTATCAGTTTTGTAGTTGAAGTTATGAATATTGGCTTTATACTGTCTGTATTTCAAACTGGGGCTGGGCTTCTGGGACCCAGGATAAGCTATCAGCTCTGCCAGGCCTGCTGGAGGGCCCATTAAGGGCCATCAGCGATACAATGGACCCATTGAGAGATGGCAGACACGCCGGTGACTTAACAAGGTATGCAGGGACTTTGCCCATGTGACTCCAGACTCCATTTTGCTGTGATTTTCCACAGTAAGGACAAAGAGGTGTCTTTACACCTGGAAGAAACTATAAAAGGCAGCTGCCTCATCTCCAGTTTGTCTTCATTCCTGCTTCTTACCTCTGGAAGAACCTTTCTACAAATGGAAGCTTTGAACAAAGGACTGAAGGACCCATCCCAGCTGTGGATGTACTCCAGAGACTTAATTTGAATTTGAATCTGCAGTTTATTCTATCAGCCTGAACCAAGAACTTTGCCATTGCTGTATGTAATTGATTCCTATTAACCAATTCTAGCTCTCATCCATACCTTTTTCCTTTTATGAATAAACCTTTAGATTTTAGATTCTAAAGGATTGGCAACAGCGTGATTTGTGGGTAAGATCTGAGTTGTATATTGACCTGGATCTGGGGGCTTGGCCCATTGGGATCGGGAGGACCTTTTTTCTTTTACTGGGGCATTGGTTTTCATGACCAGTTGTCCCCATAACGAGTGGCACTGGTGGTGAGACTGGGAAACTGGAGTGTCTTAGGGGACTGCTTGGGATGACTTGTGGTTAGCCAGTGGGGTAAAACCAAAGTCTCCTCTGTGTGGCTGGTTTGGTTTGCCTTAGAGGTGGAAAAACCCCAGCCTTGGGCTCTAGTTGCCCTGTTTGAAGCAATTTGTCCTGAACTGGCACTCTCAGTTAGGTCCCGCCAGAACCAGCATCGTTACAGACCTCCAGCATGTGTCCCTCAGATTTCAGTTCCCTTCATGATAAAACAGGGTTTTTTCCCTGCACATTATAGTATTCCCCAGTGCGACTGGGTGGTGTGTAGCACACACCAACTAATATTCCAGCTTGTGCTTTACCTGTTAGGACATTGATCCGTAAGCATTCAAGATCATTTTCTTTAGCGTTATCCGTGACTGGGAAACAGGTAATGCCGTGTGTGACAGAGAGCCCCTCCGCCACCCCTTTTGCCCCCTCAATCCTCCCTACATAGGTTATAACCATTGATTGTAACATTCCTGTCGTGTGAATCATCCCACCAGGTCCCAGTAATACCAACCGGATCAAATTCATGCCCATAAATGAGCAATTCCAATTCCTCCCGGTTGTCCCATTGGCATCTCAGCCATTCAGCAATTTCTTCTCTCCGGGGCCTTTGGGTCCTGGACTAATTTTGTTCTCAACATCTCGATTCTGTGCCGCGTGCTCAGACCTTCCCTCTTTTTACCCTGCCCTTGTCTCATGAGTTTAACCCCTTCCTGACCGCTCGAGCCAGTCTGGCCCCAAGGAGAGTCGCCCTCCTACTGAGGTGCGGGCCGTCCAAATTCAACAGCCCCCATGGTGGGTATAAGTAGGGTGACCAGACAGCAAGTGTGAATAATCGGGACGGGGGGGGGGGGTGGTACTAGGTGCTTATATAAGAAAAAGCCCCAGCTATCGGGACTGTCCCTATGAAATCGGGACATCTGGTCATCCTAGGAGTCTTGGGGAGGCTCAGGCTCCCCACATGGGGCACCGCCGCTGGAAGCTCCTGAGACGTGGACAGGCCACCAGCACCCAGACCATGGCCCCACCTGCACTCCACCCCTGCTCCCCCTCGGGGCCCTGCTCCCGTTCCTGCTCTTCCCGGACCCCCCCATCACTCACTCTTCAGGCAGGAGGGGGAGGAGAGGAGCAATCTGCAGAGGTCTTGGGGGAGGGGGCGGAGAGGAGCAGATGGGGGTGCCTCAGGGGAGGGGGAGGAGAGGAGCAAGCAGCGGGGGGTCTTGGGGGAGGGGGCGGAGAGGAGCGGGGGGGGCACCTCGGGGGAGGGGGCGGAGAAGAGTGGGTGGGGGCAGCTTGGTCCATTAGGGGAAGCTGTTGTAGCCTCACAAACCTCTGACATGTTCCAGCTGCCGTGGGCGAGGCAAACATGGATTACAAATACCTGCTGCTAGCTAACACCCTTTTGTCAGGGACTCACAGGTCACGCTGCCTCTTGGCCCCGTACGGTCCCTGGGGAGAACCCCCTTCAGTGCGACAGCCCTTCTCAGGGGTCTGCTCTCTCTCGGGGTTCAGCCCCTCCACCTCCTGGAGCCGCACCTCTCTGAGCCTTCGCACGCCTGTCTGTCGCCATGGGCCCCCTCAGGGAGTCCCCTCGCTCTGGGCCCCCGCGGCCTCCACTCGCAGAGGCAGGGCCGTAACGAGGGCAAGGCGAGTGAGGAACTCGCCTCGGGGCGCACTGCTGGCAGGAGCGTACAAGCCTGCTGCCAGGGGCGCGCCCGTCCTCCCCCACCGCCGAAGCTGCCCCAGCTTACCTGCGGGTGGTCCGCCGGTGTGCGTGCAGGAGGCCCCCCTCCGCCAAATTGCTGCCGAAGCCGGCAGCGGCGGACCTCCCGCAGGCAAGCGGAAGCAGCTTCGGCGGCAGGTAGCAGCACTTCCACCCTGCTGCCGAAGCCGCTTCCGCTTACCTGCGGGAGCTCCGCCGGTGCCGCGGCTTCGGCGGCAATTAGGCGGAGGGGGGCCTCCTGCACGCACACCGGCAGACCAAATGACTAATCTCTGGTTAGAGTGGGGCAGGACTGGGAGCCAGGACTCCTGGATTCAATTTCTGGCTCTCCACTGATTTGCTGTGTGATTATGTGAGCCACTGTCTCACTGTGCCAGTGCTGTAGAATGGGTTTCCTACCCCCTTCGTCAAGTGCTTTGAGATCCTCAGGCAGAAGCTGCTCCTTGGAGCTGTGTGTTGTTATTACCCAGAGTTTTCCTTTCTCTCGCCGACCCAGTGGCCCCAGGAAGAGTGAAGCAGCAAACTTCAGTGCAGTCCTTGGAGATTCGCCGGCTAATTCACGTTCCTGGCTTCTAATTTTCCTTTCACCGTAAGAAAACAACCAAGGGCCCTTCAGAGGTTTCGCTTGCTAATCCTCACTCTCAGCTTTGCGCAGTGATGCGGGGGGGCTGGCTGCTGAACAAACTCACCCCTCGGCCTCTGGGTCCCTGCACGACTTTAATACACACAGAGACAGAGAAATGGTGAGCACACAACCCAGGAGTCCTGACTCCCAGTCCCCCCATGCTCTAACCACTAGACCCCACTCTCCTCCCAGTGCTGGGGAGAGAATACAAGAGTCCTGACTCACAGTCCCCCCTCCCCCACTCTAACCACTAGACCCCACTCTCCTCCCAGTGCTGGGGAGAGAATACAGGAGTCCTGGCTCCCAGCCCCCTGCTCTAACCACTAGACCCTACTCCCCTCTCAGAGCCGGAGATAGAACCGAGGCGCCCACTCCCACCTGCTCTAACCATGCGATCTAACTCCCCTCCCAAAGCAAAGGAAGGAAAATAGCTAGCTAGCTTCACTGAGCTTCACTAAAATGCCCCCTTTGGACCCTTGCACTTTGGGCTCTTTTCACTTGTTTACGATATTCAGACCGACAAGAGTCCCTGCTTTCCCGTCACAGACAGTAACGGAGGGTTGGTCTCAGCCTCCCCACTGCCCAGCCCAGCTGTACCAGACCCAGGAGCTAACACAAATCACATCAGCCTCCTATGAGCCTCGGCGCAAGGTGTCCCAGGGGAGCCAGGCCTCCTCCGGAGGGTAACAACGGCTCTGGTCTCAGCTATTGAGTCGGACTAGAAACGAAATGACGAAACTTGGAACTGCTGTTTTATTTTGCTGGTCAGAGGGATGGGGGCTGGGGATGCGAACAAGCCTCACAGCCCATCAGGAGCAGGGCGCGCTGGGGACCTGGGGAAGGAGCCTGCTGGAACAATACACAACTCTAAACCCGGCAGCTAGGACTTTGGAGAGGTGCCATTGCCGTAGCAACGGAAATATCAGCCAGATTCTTGCTGTGAAGAGTAAATATCGGCTGCAGTGGTTCACAGGGCCTCAGCTGGGCACCGGATCCCCCCAGGTGCCCCTTGTGCAGGGCGGGCGCCATCTCCACCTGGCCTGGCTCTTGGCTTGGCCTGCTGGGTGGATTCAGAGCACCGAACAGCAGTCTGAGACATACGAAGAGAGGGGGGCAGCTTAGTGGTGCTGGCACTCAGATGCCCCGCAAGTCTCTGAGTGTCACCAAGTCGCAGTTCCCAGTCTAGAGAACAAGGGTCATGATCCCTGTGTCTGTATGGACTGTAAATTCCTTGGGACAGAGTGTGTGTGTCTATATAGTACTCGGCGTGGTCAGTGTGTGTCTGAGCAGCGCCTGGTGCGACGGGGCCCTGATCTCGGTCACTGTGTGTCTGGGCAGCGCCTGGCCCGACGGGGCCCCGATCTCGGTCACTGTGTGTCTGGGCAGCGCCCGGCGTGACAGGGCCCTGATCTCGGTCACTGTGTGTCTGGGCAGCGCCCCGCGCGATGGGGCCCCAATCTCAGTCGCTGTGTGTCTGGGTGGCGCCCAGCCCGACAGGGCCCTGATCTCGGTCACTGTGTGTCTGGGCAGCGCCCAGCGTGACGGGGCCCCGATCTCGGTCAGTGTGTGTGGGCAGCACCCAGCCCACCAGGTCCCTGATCTCAGTCATTGTGTGTCTGGCCAGCGCCCAGCCCGACGGGGCCCCGATCTCGGTCATTGTGTGTCTGGGCGGTGCCTGGCCCGACGGGGCCCTGATCTCGGTCACTGTGTGTCTGGCCAGCGCCCGGCCCAACGGGGCCCCAATCTCGGTCATTGTGTGTCTGGGCGGCGCCTGGCCTGACGAGGCCCTGATCTCAGTCACTGTGTCTGGGCAGCACCCGGCCCGACGGGGCCCTGATCTTGGTCAGTGTGTGTCTAGGCAGACTCGGCACAGCGAGGTTCAATGTGGTCCATCATTACTAGCGTGCTGGCAATGCTGATGTTCGGATACATGGGAACAAGCAGCGACACGGTAGGAAAATCCCATTCAGCACAGTCAGGGGCTAGCGGGTATCTTTGCAGTCTGAATTTCCTCCGAGAGGGAGCAGGGGGGAAATAGACTCTGGGGTTTCCCACCCGTCCCTGCTGTGCGGGTTCCCTGCAGGGAGCAGAGATTGGCGGCTGGCTGCCTATCTGTGCAATTCATTGAAGCCAAATTGGGGGGAATTATCCTCAGCAGCTGTAATTACACCGGCCGGCAGCGGGAAATCGTTGCCTGCTCCCCTCTCAGCTCCAGCAAATTGCCTGTGATTATCTCCGGCTGGATCCACTCCCTGTTCTTAGCCCCGGCATGTAAAGGACAAAAGGGCCATTCTGGATCCGGAGTGAGTAGGGGGTCGGGGGGAGAGGCGTGCTGTGTGCAGGGTATGGTTTAATCCTGGGAGCAACTGGCCGGGGGGACACAGGTACAAGGGGCCCAACAGCAGGTGATGGGGAGCAGCAGGGCAGGTCCTGAGCAGCCACCGAGCCCCTGAAGAATCTCTGTGGTGCTCAGAGGTCTCTGCTTCCAAACCCCCTCTCCACTGCTCCCATCCCCCCACCTCCATCAGCCCTGCCCCCTGACACCCAACCCCCACCCCTCCCCACTGCTCCCATCCCCCCACCTCCATCAGCCCTGCCCCCAGACCCCTCAACTTTACACCCAACCCCCCAACCCCTCTCCACTGCTCCCATCCCCCCACCTCCATCAGCCCTGCCGCCTGACACCCAACCCCCACCCCTCCCCTCCCCACTGCTCCCATCCCCCCACCTCCATCAGCCCTGCCCCCAGACCTTCAACCTGACACCCAAACCCCACCCCCTCCCCACTGCTCCCATCCCCCCACCTCCATAAGCCCTGCCCCCAGACCCCTCAACTTAACACCCAACCCCCCACCCCCTCCCCACTGCTCCCATCCCCCCACCTCCATCAGCCCTGCCCCCAGACCCTCAACCCAACACCGAATCCCCCTCCCCCTCCCCACTTCCCCCATCACCCCACCTCCATCAGCCCTGCCACCAGACCCCTCAACCTGACACCCAACCCCCTCCCCACTGATCCCATCCCCCCACCCCCTGCCACCAGACCCCTCAACCCAACACCCAACCCCACCCCCTGCCACCAGAACCCCTCAACTCCATCCCGTTACCAGAACACCTCAACCCCACCCCCTGCTACCATAATCCCTCAACTCCACCCCAGGAGTCACACCCCTCAACTCCACTTATCCTGGGTCTTCCCTATTCTCGGGCAGGAGTCACAGGACCTGCAATACTGTTGGACAGCATCAAAGACCCCGGTCCAGTAAAAGTTCTGCAGCAGCCTCTGCCTGGTGCGCCGGATGCCCTGATGCCCTGCAAGGGGGATATCGTGGGCCAAGTACAACAGTCTGCGGTGGTACCTCTGGGGACCACCAACTGCCTCCTGGCTTTCCAAGGTTCAATTTGCCCCAAACCAGCCCATTTCTGGTACAGGAATCTCTTCTCCCACAGGAATCTCTCTTGGCGGTCCTCCCACTGGGATCCAACATCGCTGTGGCCAGCCAGGGCCCTCAGCTTCTCCACGGGGGGATCCTCCTGCAGCTCCATTTGGAATTCAGCTGCTGGGTTTGAGGGTACAGCCCTGGTTGGCGGTGCCTCAGTTTCCCCACCTTGGGCCCAAACACTCCCTTCAGGGTCATGTAGGCATTGGGCACTAGCTGGTCTGGGCCCACCACCTCGGACCATGCCAGGGTCACCTCAGCACCCGTGTCCCAGAACCCCTGGATGCTCTGTCCCCCCACCTCAATGGGGATGATGTGGTGATTGTCCCCCGGGGCCTGTCCCACGCTCACCCAGCGGATTGAGTACGGGCGCTCCGGACCTGGATCCCCACCTTCCTCTGCTGGCCTGGCCTGGAAGTCCCCTCCCCCTGGCACAGCCCTATCGACTGCGGCCCCCTGGACCGGCGGTGCCCCCTCTTGGTGGGCTTCCCCCCAGCTGACACCCCGCGAGTTCTGCTCGGCTGCCATTTCCTTCATCTTCAGGCCTTGCGCCACCTTGTGTCCCTTTGGGCCACAGTAATTTCATTTCAGGTCCCTCAGCTCCCCAGAGCCGGTCGCCCGACTGCTGTGGACGACGATGTCTGGTGAGGAGCGGCTGCGTCCCACCGGGCAGAACGTGAGCAAAGCCCATTCCAGGGACCGGAGACCCTGAGATCGGCATGTAGCCAGCAGCTCACCCCATCAGGCAATGGCCGATCAGTGCTCGTCCCTGGGGCTGCGGCCCGGTGGTTTGCCAGCTCACATAGCTCCAGACAGGCGCCGGCAGGTGCGTGGTTCTTGGGCAGAGAAATCAATGAATTCCCCTGCTGACTCCAGGGAATTCCTCACCCGCCCTAGCGCCTGGGGTACACGGGATGCAGCTGGGGTGGGAGGCTGGTGTATCCGCGGATGGGAGCAGGCAGGGCAAGGGGAGATGGGGTGGCGGGCTGGGGTGACGGCGGGACTCAGATAATGGCGTTAAAGTGACAAACAATCAAGCAGCGCTCACACAGCAGCTGCGAGGGCGATCGGGAGTAGGTCGGGGTCTGTAGTCCCATTTCACAGAGAGGGAAACTGAGGCACAGGCGGCGCGCAGTTAAGGCTCGAGCTCAGACAAGGTACCAGTGGCAGAGCTAGAAACAGACCCCAGGAGTCCTGACTCCCAGCCTCTCCCTGCTCTAGCCGCCAGACCCCACTTCCCTCCCAGAACTAGGATGACCAGGTGTCCCGATTTTATAGGGACAGTCCTGATATTTGGGGCTTTTTCTTACCCTGATATTTGGGGCTCCTATTACGCCCCCAGCCCCTGTCCCGATTTTTCACACTTGCTATCTGGTCACCCTACCCAGAACCAGGAATGGAACCCAGGAGTCCTGGCTCCCAGCCCCACCTGCTCTAACCCACTAGACCCCACTCCCCTCCCAAACCAGCACAGAACCCAAGAGTCCTGATTCCCATCCCAGTGCACCTCCCGCTCCTTTCTTCTCTGGTTCCCCCTCCCCGATCCCTAATGCCCGCGGTGCAGCCCCCTCCCCATGCCCTAAACGCCAGGGCGCACCCGAGGCACGGCAGCCGGACCCTGCTCCCGGTGGGAGGGGTTGCAGGGCCCTTCCCTTGACCGTGCTGTCCCTGGCAGCTCGATCGTCCTGTCCCCGCCCTGGGGCGTCGGCCAGGAGGCTGAGGCAGGTGTTGGCGCGGGCGCACTGTCCGTCGTGCCACCGCCGCCGCCGCCTGTGCCGGAGGTAGCCGCGCAGGTGGGCTCGGCACTTGCGGTGCAGCGAGGCGTAGATGAAGGGGTTGTAGCAGGCCGAGCTCATGGCGGCCAGGTGGCAGGAGACCTGGGCCAGGTTGACGTAGCGCTTGCTGAGGAGGGTGAAATCGGGGTCCAGGTCCCGGAGGAGGTTGAGGACCTGCAGGGGCAGCCAGCAGAGGGCAAAGACCAGGACAGAAACCACCAGCAAGAGGAAGGTCTTGCGCTTCTTCTTGTCCCACTGGGCCTGGCTGAGGTTGGCCGAGCCGGGCAGGCTCCTCCGGCGCAGGTGGGCCGAGATGGAGCAGTAGGAGACGGTGACGGCCAGGAGGGGCACCACGTAGGAGAGGAGGAGCATGGCGCAGGAGTAGGCCAGCCGCTGCCTCTCCATGTGCCTCCAGAACTCCTCGCAGACGATCAAGTCGTGGCCGATGGGCCGCAGATCCACGTAAGCGGTGTGCCAGGCGGGCGGGGCGGCCAGGGCCAGGGCCAGGGCCCAGATGGCGGCCACCACCAGGCCGCAGTAGCGCGGGGCGATGCGCCGCCGCACGGGGTAGGCCACCACCACGTAGCGGTCCACGGCGATGGCCGCCAGCGAGAGCACCGCGACGTGGACGGTGGCGGCCTGCAGCAGGGCCACGGCGTGGCACATGGCGCGCCCGAAGCGCCAGCCCCGCCCCTCGAAGGCGTAGGAGGCCGTCAGGGGCACGCAGGCCAGGCACATCAGCAGGTCGCCCAGAGCCAGGTTGCCCAGGAAGACGTTGGTGGCGGTGTGCAGCTTCTTGTTGGCGGCGATGCAGCCCACCAGGAAGGCGTTGCCCAGGCAGGCCACGGCCACCAGGAGGCAGTAGAGAGGGATGAAGAGCGGCTTGAAGTGCAGCAGCAGCTCCAGGCCGGGGAAGAGATCCTTGGGGTGGCTGGCGTTCCCCGGCCGGGGGCTGCTGCCATTGGGCTCCATGGGGTCACCCTGGGAGAGAGGGATCACAGTCAGCCATGGGTGGGGCATTCTCCCAGCAGGGGGCGCTGTGGGGGGGCTGGTAAAAAAAAATTTAATTTTTTTTTAAAGGGGGGGCGGGGCGCTGGAAGCCCGGCAGGCTGCAAGGAAGAGCGTGTTTGAGACCCCTGCTCTAGCCGGCCCTGCCCAGGTTCATTCCCGGAGCACGACTCAATCAGCCGCGCAGTCTCAGCATGGGCACAGCTTTCTCTGTAACTCGTGTTTTCAAAAGACAAAGCAGCGGGTGGGGTGATTCTCCAGCTCCACAGAGGGGGTGTGATCCCCACCCCCCAGAGCTGGAGAAATCCCCCCCACTCTCTGGCCAGTTGGGTGTGTTAACCAGGGACTCCTAGAGCCCCCACCCCCACCCCCAAGGTCACAACCCCCAGTATGGCGGCATGGAAAGGGGGGGAAGCGTCGTCCCTCGCATCCAGCCAGGTGGGAATGGGGAAGCCCAAGGAAGCGAGAGCCCATGGATCCGACTGCATTAGCAGCGAAGCCCCTGGGGCCAGCCCCTGACCCAAGCCCCGGGCCCGTCTCAACCCAGAGTCACCCCGGCTTGGCTGGAGTCGCTCTGGATTAGTGCCAGAGTCACCCAAGCCAGGGTCAGGCTCACTCGGCCAAACCTCAGCCGCGAGGAGAGGTGGGGGGGTGGAGGGAAGGGGGAGAACAGGACAAGGGGGATAGGAGAGATTCAGTGGGGTGAGGGCAGTAAAAACGCAGAGATAGATAGATAGATAGATGGATGGGTGTATGGAGATAGATAGATAGATAGATAGATAGATAGATGGGTGTATGGAGATAGATAGATAGATAGATAGATAGAAGGTGTATGGGGCTAGATAGAGAGAGAGAGAAAGAGAGAGAGAGAGATGTGTATGGGATAGAAGGGTGGGATGGATGGTAGAGGGGTGTGTATGGGATGGATGAACAGATGGATGGATAGGTAGAGGGCAGGTATGGGAGGGATGGATCGCAGGGGGATGGGGGGATGGTAGAGGGCGAGTATGGGAGGGATGGATCGCAGGGGGATGGGTGGATGGTAGAGGGTGCGTATGGGAGGGGGCCCAGCCTGGCAGCTGCAGAGGCAAACAGCTCCTGCCCAAGGACGGGATTATTCCCCCTCCCCAGCGAGAGCCGCCCCAGATTGGAGCCCAGCTGGTGCCAGCGCTTGGCGGGGGCTGGGGGCCCCGGTCTGAATCAGCCCCAGCCCCCTCCTCTGCCCCTAACACTGCCCTCACTCACAGAACACGCCCCCGTCTGCTAACGCCCAGGCCCTGCTGGGGGGGGGGGGGACCAGGGGGTTGGGGGTCCCGTAGGGCAGGACCCTGTTGATCATGGTGTGCGATCGCAGCCCCCGGATCCACCTCTAGGGCAGGGGGCGGGTCAGGCCGCCCAGCCGAACCCCGGAGGGGCTGGCGATGGCAGGCGGGTAGCCCCTGGGTTTGATAGAGCTGGCAGCGACCACCGGTTATTTGCCTTCGCGCCGCTCGGTGCCAACCCCCCACCCCCTGCGCCCGAGGAGCAGACACCGGCCGCACGTGTCAGCGAGTTCAACTTCCCACCCGGGCAAAA
This sequence comes from Macrochelys suwanniensis, assembly GCA_033296515.1. NCBI lineage: Eukaryota > Metazoa > Chordata > Testudines > Chelydridae > Macrochelys > Macrochelys suwanniensis. The sequence continues at coordinate 5,537,787 of CM065800.1, read as the reverse complement.
GGATATCATGGTCCCATGGGGCAGAGAGGGAAACTGAGGCACAGAGTCAGGAATAAAACCCAGGAGTCCTGGTTCCCAGCCCCTCTGCTCTAACCACTAGACACCACAGTCCTCCCCGAGCCGGGATAGAACCCAGGAGTCCTGACTCTCAGCTCTCTCCTGCAGTAACCTCTCGATCCCCCTCCCGTCCCCGAGCCCGGATAGAACCCAGGAGTCCGGGCTCCCAGCCCCCACCTGCAGTAACCTCTCGATCTCCCTCCCGTCCCCGAGCCGGGATAGAACCCAGGAGTCCGGGCTCCCAGCCCCCTCCTGCAGTAACCTCTCGATCTCCCTCCCGCCCCCGAGCCGGGATAGGACCCAGGAGTCCGGGCTCCCAGCCCCCACCTGCAGTAACCTCTCGATCTCCCTCCCGCCCCCGAGCCGGGATAGAACCCAGGAGTCCGGGCTCCCAGCCCCCACCTGCAGTAACCTCTCGATCCCCCTCCCGTCCCCGAGCCCGGATAGGACCCAGGAGTCCGGGCTCCCAGCCCCCACCTGCAGTAACCGCTCGATCCCCCTCCCGCCCCCGCGCCGGGATAGGACCCAGGAGTCCGGGCTCCCAGCCCCCACCTGCAGTAACCTCTCGATCCCCCTCCCGCCCCCGCGCCGGGATAGGACCCAGGAGTCCGGGCTCCCAGCCCCCACCTGCAGTAACCTCTCGATCCCCCTCCCGCCCCCGCGCCGGGATAGGACCCAGGAGTCCGGGCTGCCAGCCCCGCACAGATGAATTCGGGGGTTCAGGATCATCGGCCGCTAGTTTTCTCCCAGACTCTCTTGTTTTCAGGAAAGACGAAGCCAAGCGGCTCATGAGACAAAACTCCCCCGCCCCCGCCCCCTAATTGCCCCTCCGCCGCTGCAAATGCCCCGACCGGCCTCACCGGAGAGAGGAGCCCGGCTCCCGTCGGGCGCGGCTCCGCCCAGTCCCTGCCCCGGAGCTTCCCAACTCGACCCCGCCCCCTTCAAACCCCCTCCCGGAGCCGGGCCGATGCTGATTGACAGCTGTCAATCACACCCCACGTTTCCCGTAAGCCCGGGGCTGGGGAAGCGCCGGAGACTCTCCCCGCGGCTCCCGTACCTGGGATGCTGCCGCCGGGCCCGGCCCGGGCGGGGCCGCTGCTCTCGGGGCTGGGGCGGCGGGTCCCGGGCAGGGTCCGAGCGTCCCGCCGGCTGCTGCAGCTCCTGCCTGGCCAGCGCCGACATCCCCCCCCTCCCCCCCGCGTGGGAGCCAGACCCGTTAACCCCTCCCGCGCCGGCTGCGCCTCTGGGGCGGGGGGGACCCGGGCACACGGGGCTCCCCCATCCCCCAGCGCCCTGGCGGGGGCAGGGGCCGGGCCCGATGCTCAGCCGGGGTCGATGCGTGTCGCGCTGTTATTGGTATTTACCCCCGTGTCCTGCAGTGCCTGGGCGGCGGTGCCCGCGGGCAGAAACCGGGCATCGGGGCGCTGAGTGCGGGCGGGGGAGGGGGAGTCTCCGAGCAGCTGGGGACTGAATGGCAGCTTCCCATTAACCTCACAATCCGCCCCCCCCCCAGCCCCCGCCGCTGCTGAGAGAGCCAGGCCAGCCCAGCACTGAGACCAGGGGCTGGGAAGGGCTTGTGGGGCTGCAGTGACCTGGCTGGGGAGGGACAGACCCTCCCCTGGGCCCACATTCGGCCCAACTGACTTCAGGCACCACTTATGTCCCACTTCACTCCAGCAGGGTTAGGATCCCAGGAATTCCCACGATGATACCTAAAATCCCCATATTAGAACACAGCCCCCTGTCGGGCCGGGCGCCGCCCAGACACACAGCGACCGAGATCGGGGCCCCGTCGGGCCGGGCGCCGCGCAGACACACAGTGACCGAGATCGGGGCCCCGTCGGGCCGGGCGCCGCCCAGACACACAGCGACCGAGATCGGGGCCCCGTCGGGCCGGGCGCCGCCCAGACACACAGCGACCGAGATCGGGGCCCCGTCGGGCCGGGCGCCGCCCAGACACACAGCGACCGAGATCGGGGCCCCGTCGGGCCGGGCGCCGCCCAGACACACAGCGACCGAGATCGGGGCCCCGTCGGGCCGGGCGCCGCCCAGACACACAGCGACCGAGATCGGGGCCCCGTCGGGCCGGGCGCCGCCCAGACACACAGCGACCGAGATTGTGGCCCCGTCGCGCCGGGCGCTGCCCAGATACAGCGACGGAGATCAGGGCACCCCTGGGAGGTGGGCGGCCCAGGGTCCACTCCCCTGCTCCAATCGTTCTGTCATTACTGAGCCCCAGGGGACCGGCTCCGACGGCAGATGGAGGGAGCCACACAGGAGAGGACCCCCTGGCTCAGTGGTGAGAGCCCTGCTCTGATCTTTGCTCCCCTCTGGCAGAGCGGGGAATGGCACGCGAGTCTCCCACCTCCCAGGGGAGCTGTAACCACAGGGCTGAGTTATGGGGGTGGTGGGGACATCTCCTCCTCTGGCTGGACTCTGCCTGGGACCCCGGGGGGTGGGCGAGCTCAGAGGCCGCCTACCAGACCCTGCCCCGCACAGGACTCAGGCAGCCGAATGCCGATCTTCCCCCAGTCTGTGAATCAGCACCTGCTGGGGATGCTGGTGGGAGCTGGCTGCAAGGTGCTGGAATTAGGGATGCCCCTGGGCTTGAAGTGGTTTCCATGATATCCAGGGTTTGGTTCGATGGCTCTCAGCACCCCCACTATGCAAACTGTCTCAGCAGCCCTGGCTGCAGCTTCTACCCCTGGGGGGGCAGCAACGGGCGCTGCCATCTTTCCATCCCTCCAGAAAACCCCTTGCCCCTCGGTAACTCTCTCTGCAAGGGGCACAATCCACCGGGTGTAAGAAACTCACTTGCCACCTCCCCAGTGGCCTCCTGACTCGCTTTGGGGCAGTGTCAGTAGAACAGCGGGTAGCTGCTGCCCCCTGGTGGGAATGGGTCAGGATCTGTGACCCTCTGGCTGAGGGGAGGCCGGCATGGGGCTGGGGGAGCCTGCTGCCTGTCAGGAGCAAGCAATGCAGGGGGTGACTGGAGCAATCATCACGTCGCCTTCACAGCGGCCAAGGCACTGTTCCGAGGAGACTCACAGCAGTGAGGTCCTAGCTAGTACAGGCTTCCGCCTGAATGTTTAGATATACTTGTTTCCCCGAGATTCAGAAATAAAGTCCAGGAGTCCTGATCCTCAGTCCCCTGCCTGCTCTAGCCACTCCCCACCCACAGTGGAGAAAAGAACCCAGGCGTCCTGGCTGCCAGCCTCCCTGCTCTGACCTCTGGACCCCTCTCTCCTCCCAGGTTCTCATGGCCCCAAACTGCAGTGCCTGTTACTGCTACATGAGCCCTGCTGCAAGAACCTGCCTTGGTCTTAAACTGCTGCCCCTCGCCACCGCTCCAGTGGCATTCCTTACCCCGGATTCGTCCCCCCTGAATTCCCGGCATCCTTCCACGGTGACGGTTATGTGAGGGCCAGGGGAAGCTGGTAAAACCTCGAGGTTTGGTCTGATCCGTTTTTGATTTCACCTCGTATATTACCAAATTACAAGCCTGGAAAACTCAGATGCCCCCTCTCTCCAGATGCCAGACACTTTCTCTAGCGTCGTGGTTCTCAGCCAGGGTACGTGTACCCTGCGGGCACGCAGAGGTTTGGGGTGGGGGGGCAGATCAACTCATCGGGATATTTGCCTAGTTTTACAACAGGCTTCATAAACAGCACTAGCAAAGTCAGTGCAAACTCAGATTTTCATACAGACGATGACCAGTTTATGCTGCTGTATTCAGTGGTTCTCAAACGGTGAGTTGTGACCCCAGAGTGGGTCCTGAGTTCGTTTTAATGGGGGCCGACGTTAGACTCACCGCGTCCCGGGACAGAAAGCCAAAGCCCCAGCCCCACCCTGCAGGGCTGAAGCGGGAGCCTGAGCAACTTAGCTTCATGGGGCCCCCTGCTTCCCCCCCCCCCGCCCCACAACGCCGGCCCTGAGCCCAGAGAGAGGACGCTGACCTTGGGAGCCAGGCTTTGGATGGTCTGTTACCTTTCGGGTCAACAGATCTCTGTGAAGTCTCATGTTCTGCTCTGACTGCCAGCAAGCCACAGAGCAGGAAGAGACTCAGTGCAGAGAAAAACCGAATTGTTGCTGTCGCTCCACCGCCTTGTAAGCAAGTTTGTAAGCAAGTCGTTTGTAAGTGAGGTGAATCTTGGGGTACCCAAGGCAAATCAGGCTCCTGAAGGGGGCACAGGAGCCTGGGAAGGCAGAAAACCACTGATCTAGCTCGTTTCATTGTTCCCCAATTGCTCAGACAGCAGCAACGGGATCAAGATTCTGGGCCCAATTCTCAAAAGTATTTCAATGCCGAACTCCCATGGTATCCACACACCTAGGGGCTGCCAGGGCTCAGGGCTGAGCAATGGGAAAGTCACATCCTCCTCCCCCCTTCCCCTCCTCCCCCTCCCCCCCCCCCGCCCGACTTGGCTTTTTCTTCTGCTAATGCAATGTGCCCGTAGTGAGGCTCACAGCTGATTGGTGCCTGAGCTTAAGTGCTGCATTTTAGGGAACCGAAAAAATGAAACTGCTTTGCACACATAAAATAATCGATGAGCCGGGAATCCTTCCGCCTGGTTTTTCATACCAATACTTTGTAAAGCACTGTGGGGGCGGGACGGGAGGAGACAGGTGTGATGTTATCGGATTAAAATATGAGCATATAAATCATTGTTGCAACCACAGTTAAATATTTGCAGCAAATCTTGTACAAAGGTTGTCAAGTGAGGTGTCTATGACGAGGTTATGATTGGCTGGTTATGATGATGCTATCTGTATGTGTGTATCATTTTTGTATTTGAAGTTATAAGTATTGGCTCTATACTCAGATTTCAAATGTTGGCTCCTGGGGTAACGCCCACGGGGTAACGCCCAGCACATCTTGGAGGGACTGTTCAAATTAAGTGGCTCATCAAAAGAACAGTTAACTGACAATGGACCATGGGAGACGCCCATCTACACTTAATGAAATTTCCTGCTGTGACTAGGCGAAATGCATGGCCAAGGGACTTGCCCAGGTGACTCCAAACTCCATTTTGTTGCTGTAATTTTCCACAGTAAGAACAATGGGTTGCTCTCCACATGGCAAAAGCTATCAAAGGCCCTGGAAACCCCTGTATTTTGTCTTCAGTACTGCTTCTTACCTCTGGAGGAACCTTGCCACAAACTGAAGCTCTGAACAAAGGACTGAATGACCCATCTCAGCTATGGATGTACTCCAGAGACTTGACTTAAGCCTGCAGTTTATTCCATCACTGCTACTAGCCTGAACCAAGAACTTTGCCATTACTGCATGTAATTGATTCCTTTAACCAATTTTAACTCTCACCTTTCTTTCTTTCTTTCTTTCTTTCTTTCTTTCTTTCTTTCTTTCTTTCTTTCTTTCTTTCAATAAATGTTTAGATTTTAGATACTAAGGGATTGGCATCAGCATGATTTTTGGGTAAGATCTAAGTTATATATTGACCTGGGTATGTGGCTGGTCCTTTGGGATCAGAAGAACCTATTATTTGATGAGACTGGTTATAAAGAACCACTCATCTCTGAATCCAGCGTTTTTGGTGGTGATACAAGAACTGGAATGCCTGAGGAAACTGCCTTTATGTTCTCTTGTTAGCCAGTGTGGTGAAACAGGAGTTTACTTTTGTGGCTGGTTTCGTCTACCTTAGACTTAACCAAGGGGTGCTAGCAAGTACCGCTAGATGAATCCGTCAAGCAAAGGTCAGCCTTCATCACCCATGTCGGGCTGTATGAATTTAATGTGCTCCCTTTTGGGCTGAGAAATGCACCTGCCACCTTCCAGAAACTTGTAGATAGTCCTTCTAGCGGGATTGGGAGAATATGCAGTCGCCTACCTTGACGATGTAGCCATCTTTTCTGACTCATGGGCAGAACACCTGGAGCATCTCCAGAAGGTCTTTGAGCGCATACAAGAGACAGGACTAACTGTGAAGGCTAAAAAATGTCAAACAGGCCTGAACAGAGTGACTTACTTTGGACACCAGGTGGGTCAAGGAACTATCAATCCCCTTCAGGCCAAGGTGGAGGCTATCCAAAAGTGGCCTGTCCCAAAGTCAAAGAAACAGGTCCAATCCTTCTTAGGCTTGGCCGGATATTACAGGCGATTTGTACCGCACTACAGCCAAATCGCCACCCCTCTGACCGACCTAACCAGAAAGAACCAGCCGAATGCGGTTCAGTGGACTGATGAGTGTCAGAAGGCCTTTAACCAGCTTAAAGCGACACTCATGTCTGACCCTGTGCTCAGGGCCCCAGACTTTGACAAACCGTTCCTAGTAACCACAGATGCATCTGAGTGTGGTGTGGGAGCAGTCTTAATGCAGGAAGGTCCAGATCAAGAATTCCATCCTGTTGTGTTTCTGAGCAAAAAACTGTCTGAGAGGGAAAGCCACTGGGCAATCCCCGAAAAAGAATGTTACGCCATTGTGTACGCTCTGGAAAAGCTACGCCCATACATTTGGGGACGGCGTTTCCACCTGCAAACCAACCATGCTGCACTGAAGTGGCTTCATACCGTCAAGGAAAATAACAAAAAACTTCTTTGGTGGAGTTTAGCTCACCACGATTTTGATTTTGAGATACAACACATTCCAGGAAGTTCAAATAAAGTGGCTGATACACTCTCCTGTGAAAGTTTCCCAGAATCAACTGGTTAAAATCGTTCTTGAAATGTAGAACATATTGTTAGTTTTTGTATAATCAGTAGTATCTCTAGAGGTGCATATGTCTTATTAACTCTGTTTTCTCCTAGCGCTCCAGGAAGAAATCACAGCCAGTGTGGTACAGAATGTCCAGCACCGTCTGTGATTTGTGGGGGCGTGTCATAACCATACAGCTAAGGGTAGCCTAGAATTCCTCCTTACCTGCAAGGGGTTAAGAAGCTCAAATAACCTGGTTGGCACCTGACCAAAAGGACCAACAGGGAAAGAAGATACTTTCAAATCTTGGGGGAGGGGGAAGGCTTTGTTTGTGTGTTCTCTTGGGAAGCAGAGAAGCATATGTGACGAAGTGGGACTGTTCTTAATGTTTCCTCTGAATACTGTGTGTATGCCTCAGTTTCCCCTATGCATTTCTTAAGTCTCTAGGTGGTGAGATAAAGGTGTGTGATTGCAGAGCTCTAGAGGGCCAGTGTGATGACAGAGAATGGCCAACACCCTGTCTCCTGGCAACTAATGGCCTGGGCCCCTTCCCTGCAAAAGTGCCGACTGAAGGTGTTGAAGAACAAAGGGATCAGGTGACCTCCTGGCCCGGGAAGGAGACAAAGGCAGAGGAGGGGCTACAGAGAGACTCAGTTTGAAGCTGGCTGGGGATATGGAGGGAGGCCCAGCCCAGTCGGGGCGCTGGGCTCCCTGCCCTCCAAGTTGGACCTGACTGAGGAGTCCAGTTTCCTGTACGTACAAGCTCTGTTTTAGACCATGTTCCTGTAGTCTAATAAACCTTCTGTTTTACAGGCTGGCTAAGAGTCACAGTGAATCACAGGAAGTGGGGGAGCAGGACCCTGACTCCCCTACACTCCGTGACAGCATCAGGTCAGAAAACTCCTTCTCCTATAAACCATCCTAAAAGTCTCTCACATTACAAAAATTGTAAGTAATAGCCAGGCAAGGCGTGTTAGGTTATCTTTTGTTTTTGCTTGCGAAATTTCCTTTGCTGGAGGGAGGTTTATTCCTGTTTTTTGTAACTTTAAAGTTTTGCCTAGAAGGGAATCCTCTGTGTTTTGAATCTGATTACCCTGTAAAGTTATCTTCCCTCCTGATTTTACAGAGGTGCTTCTTTTACTTTTTTTCTTTATAATAAAGTTCTGTTTCTTAAAAATCTGGTTTACTTATTTGGTTGGTATGTTATTCTCAACCCTTCCCAGGAAGGGAGTGTAGGGCTTGGGGGACATATTTTGAGGGAAAAGGAATTCCAAGTGGTCCTTTCCCTGATTCTTTGTCTAAATCACTTGGTGGTGGTAGCGTACCATCCAAGGACAAAGGATTTGTGCCTTGGGGAAGTTTTTAACCTAAGATGGTAGAAATAAGCTTAGGGGGCTTTCATGCAGGTCCCCACATCTGTACCCTAGAGTTCAGAGTGGGGAGGGAACCCTGACAACTGCTCTCTGCAAGTCTTTTCTCTGATTGGTTTTGGATCAAGCAGAGACTGGTGGGGGAGGTGGGTGTCTTTCATGAGTCGGCTAGATACTGCGCCCTGGTTCCCCAAGAACACAGAGCTGACTGGTATCAGCACCCAGGGTAAGGAGGGGCATGGGAGAGCTCGGCCCGGGGGCTCTAGAGAGAACCGGGGCAGGAGGCTGCCAGCCGACCGGGCGGGTTTGTGAAGGCCGCGTGCTGGCGTGCTGGCAGAATCAACCGCAACGTCTAAACATGGCATTGTGATAGGCCGTGGCAGAAACGCCAGGCAGGGGAGAAACCCGTCCAGGCACTAAATCAATGGGTTCCCCATGGGTGCCGGACAGCCCTAGCTCCACCCAGTTCTGTAGGGGGAGACGGGTCAGGGACGGCGATTCCCTGCCAGACCCTGCACAAAGCTTGTTGGACGAAGTGTCGGTATTTTTGGAGTTCATCGTATTACAAATGCGAATGGGTCTGGAGTCTGGGGGGATGGGACGTGACTCCGCTGGGGGAGACGTGACTCCAGCAAACCCTGGGAAGGGTCAGGACCTTCACAGGACATTTGTAAAGCAACCGACTGGCCAAGGAGGAGCTGTTGGGCCAAACAAAGCGACGGGTTTCTAGGAAATCCGTGTGGGGTGGGGATTCAAATTCCCACCTCCGCCCCCGGCCTTGCGAAACGATGCCCTGAGGAGCGAGCCACTGGCTGCGAATGACCTGTTCCCAGATCGAGGACCGGCCTACGTGTCACTCACGGATTCCCGGCGGGACGTGTTCGGACCTGAAGCTGTGCTGAGCTTGGAAGGACTGAAAAGCCCCTGGGTGGGGTTTGACGGGCTGCACCCCGGCCAGAGCCCTGGCTGGAGTCGGGGGAGGGATCCCTGGTGAGCCCATTAGCAGGCGGGTGGTTTCGCTGATTGGTTTAACGCGTATTCTCGGCAGGGCTGTGTCACCGTAAGCACTAAGATGCCGCTTGGAGGGAGCTGGGTGGGGCCGGAGCTGTGGGGCTCACGGGGCTTGCAGCCTCTGAGGGGGTGGGAAAGCGGCCGGCTCAGGCAGTCTGACTTGCTGGGGATATCACAGTGCCAACAGGAAATTGGGCAGCTTGGAGCACCAGGGAGGAAGGAGAGCGAGGCGGGTCCCTGCCCACGAGAGGTGGCGGCTGCTGTGCCAGGATCCCAGGGCGGGTGCCCTGGCCGGCCCACAGAGGGGCAGGACTGGTGCAGTTGCCCTGAGCAGTGACACCGTTGTTGTCCCTTCCTCAGCTACACGGAGCTCCGGCCCCCTCTGAGCCTGGGGCGGCTACAGCTCCCCCTGCTGTGCTGTGAGGCTCACAGCGCCTGGTGCTCCTCTACCCTTCTCCCCAGCGATCTCACTGCGCTGCGCAGGGCAGGCCGTGTCGCTATCCCCGCTTCAGAGAGGGGGAAACTGAGTCACTTGGCGGGGCAGGGACTTGGCCAAAGTCACCCCACTGGCCGGCCTCGTCCACACACAAACGCTGTAGGAGTGTAACCGTACCAGGCTAGTTAACACATTACAGCCCTGGTGGGGTACAATTATAGCCCTGCAACCGGGCTAGAACTAGCCTCGGACGAGAAGGGTAGACGGGTCTAACACTGGTACCAGGCACCTTTATCCTGGTGTCACCGCACACACACTGCTGTTGTACTGGTATAACTGTCTCGGCAAAACCAGCCCCACAGTTACACCCGGACAAAAGTGTATGGGGTAGACTGGAAACTTTGGGGCAGGGACTGTCTCCCGCTCTGTGTCTGCAGAGCCTGGAACAACAGGACCATTATCTTGGTTATTGAGTGTCTGGGCAGTGCCCAGCGCGATGGGGCCCAGCCCTGATCTCGGTCACTGTGTGTCTGGGCAGCGCCTGGTGCAATGGGGCCCTGATCTCGATCACTGTGTGTCTGGGCAGCGCCCAGACAGCGCCCTTAAAAACAGAAACTATATTAGCAATTCTCCAGTCAAACGGTACAACCCCTGATCTCGGGGCCCTGATCTCAGTCAGTGTGTGTCTGGGCAGCGCCCGGCCTGACGGGGCCCTGATCTCGGTCACTGTGTGTCTGGGCGGCGCCCGGCCTGACGGGGCCCTGATCTCGGTCACTGTGTGTCTGGGCGGCGCCCGGCCCGACGGGGCCCCGATCTCGGTCACTGTGTGTCTGTGAAGCGCCCGGCGTGACGGGGCCCCGATCTCGGTCACTGTGTGTCTGGGCAGCGCCCGGCGTGACGGGGCCCTGATCTCAGTCACTGTGTGTCTGGGCGGCGCCCGGCCCGACGGGGCCCTGATCTCGGTCACTGTGTGTCTGGGCGGCGCCCGGCCCGACGGGGCCCTGATCTCCGTCACTGTGTGTCTGGGCGGCGCCCGGCCCGACGGGGCCCTGTGATGGATGCACAAACCGCCCCCGGAGAGGGAGGGGTTAGGGGACTTCCCTGGGCCCTGTTGGCAGGGTTGCCAACAGTCCTTTATTTCAAGAGACGTCCCTTATCTTTTCATCTCCATCCAACAAGACCAGGAGCTGCTGAGTGCTGCAAAAAGCAGCAAGAAAGACGCCTGGCGAAGGTGGGTGAGTCCTGCGTGTTGGTGTTGATGATGATAATCTCAGGAGGCGGGGTGGGGCGGGGTTGCTAAGAAAACACCCCTTGTTTGGGAAATACAATGTAGGCGACGGGCCACCCTTCCTGGCAGCTCTGCTCTGCCACACCTGCAGGGCCCTGCCCGGCCAGAGGAGGAGCTTGGCCGGGAGTAGAGAGCAGCTCCCTTGAAAGGTGCCAGCCGAGGTGAGCACAGCTGCGATTCGCAACTCTGCAGAAGGAGCCCGGAGGCAGGCCCAGCTGATGCTCTACCTGAGCTGCTGAGGGGGAAGGACTCTGGACATTTGCAAGGTCAGTGACGTCTCCTCGGGTTTGTTCATGACTTTGCTTCTCCCTCTGGCTTGGGGAAGCTGGCGGGAAGTGACCCGGGAGGGTGCAGGGGTGACGCAGAGCTCTCCGGGGCCAGGGCCCAGCTGCCAGTCTTGTGGCGTTGCTGGAGCCCAGGGGAGAGGTTGGGCCTGGGCTCCCTGGCCTTGGCTGGGACTAGGGAGACCCACGTCACAGAGAGTCCCGACTCTGGGGCTGCGGCCGGGCGATGCCCAAAGCCCTTTGCCGGACAGCAGAACTAACATTTGTTAGACCCTTTACGTACCCCGGAGGGGCTGGACATGGCCGGTGACCCAGCCGGAGGGCGAGACAGGAGCGGACATTCAATTTAGTGCAAAATAACAATATAAAGAAGAGGGAGGTTTTGTCCAAGATCTCAGGACCCAGGGGAGGTATCAGACGAAGTTGTGACACACGGAAGGTGGGACGTAGGCTGCTTGTCTCAGTCTATTACTCTCGGGGTACCTCCTCGCCATCACCCTTTCTGTGGCCTAGGGGACAGCGGCGCCTCCCGCTGCTGACTGAGCCGCTCCTTGACACTGGGCACTCATGTTAGTGAACCTGTAGCCACGGAGCCAGGGCGCTAGGACTGTGCCGTCAGGGCAACAAACCTGGGCGAGGGTCTTTGTCACCGTCCAGACCGTGCTGTGGTCTTTCTTTATAAGTAGCATTGAAGTCTGCTGGATTCACATCCTGCCTTGTCTGCTGTTAGTGTTGATAACTTTGGAGCTCCAAGAACAGATGCTCTGGGCAGCCTAACCTACGCCACCGAGGAAACGACATTCCAGCCTTCAGTGCTTAACTATACATGGCGCTATGGGGCCCTGATCTTGGTCAGTGTGTGTCTGGGCAGCGCCCGGACCGACGAGGCCCCGGTCTCGGTCACTGTGTGTCTGGGCAGCGCCAGGCGCGATGGGGCCCTGATCTCGGTCACTGTGTGTCTGGGCAGCGCCCGGCGCCAACGGGGCCCTGATCTCGGTCATTGTGTGTCTGGGCAGCGCCCGGCGCCAACGGGGCCCTGATCTCGGTCACTGTGTGTCTGGGCCGTGCCCGGCACAATGGCGCTGCCTTAATGCAGTGGGAGCTGGGGCAGGCGGCTTGTCCGGATCGGTTGGAGCAGGAAATCATGGCGCGGATGGTGGCTGATGTGCTGCCCCCCCGGTGCGGCGTTCCCCAGCTTTCCAGGCCGGGTTGGGCTCTGTGCCCAGCCTTGCCCAGGTTGGGATGAAGGTTCTGCCCCTGGGATCACGCTGCCAGGCCAGAATCGCTCCCTCCCACTCGGAGCGCAGCCTGTCGGCCCTGAGGCTGCTCCAGACCCCTGAGCCCTGCTGCACAAGCCCGGCTTGGTCTTAAGCAACCGTAGCCCCTGGTGAAATCCCCCCCACTCCTTCCTCCTTGACGGCCGGGCTTCTGCCAGCATCGGCAGGACGGTTTATTGACCAACTACCTGGTCCCACGTAGGGTGACCAGATGTCCCGATTTTATAGGGACAGTCACAATTTTTGGGTGTTTTTCTTATATGGGCTCCTATTACCCCCCACCCCCTGTCCCGATTTTTCACATTTGCTGTCTGGCCACCCTAGCCCCAGTTAAGCAGCTGCTGTTAGTACAGCTGGGGCCACCGCCGAGTCTGCTGCTCAGGGGCTGCCATGGGGACCCGGGGATCTCAGGGGGAAAGGGGGATCTGGGCAGGGCTGGGACGCTGCTTCCAGATGACAGGCTGGGCTTGGAGCCTGGGGCAGCCTGAGCGCAGGGGGATCTGCTACCCCGGGGCTCTGGGGGTGTTTGGCTCCGGCCCAGCAGCGCCCCCTCCTGGGGGTGTCAGGCCGGCTGTGATGGGTGCGTGTCCCCACAGGGCCGAGCGAGAGGAAGATGCTGCTGCTGACGCGGGTCGTGTGGCTCTCAGCGCTCTGCGCCGTGGCGCTCGGTGAGTTCGGATCCCCCCCGGCCAGGGGTGGGGGGCAGGGCTGAGGAATCCCTGATGCAGCTGGGAACCCAGGGGGCGGAAACGCAGGCGTGGGAAATTAACTATGGAGGCGCCCGACTAAGCCACCCCCTGGCCTGGTGCCCAGGGCTGGAAGCAGGTCAAAGCCAAAAGTGTCCCTCGGCTCCCGTCCAGCCCATCCCTCCATGAGGCAGGGCTGGGTCGTCCCCTGCCGCCTGTTCCCCAGAGCCCTAGTGGTCATCGGCCCAAGGGACGAGGCCCCGGCCCTGCCCACGGGGAGCCAATCCCAGTGTCACACACCTCCCGCCCAGCCTGTGTCCCCTGCCAGCCCAGCTCCATCCGAACTGCCCCGGGGCAACCAAGAGCCAGAAAGTGCCAGCTCCCAGCATGCAGAGGGGCAGTGAGCTGAGGCTGTGTGGGGAGGGCAGGGGAAAGGGGGCTGGACAGGGGGAGAGCAGGGGCAGAGGGGTGTGGGGGGAGCAGTAACAACACTAGCTGGTCCCCAGCTCCCACCAAGGCCCCGTTAGGAGGGTTCGTGCTGGGAATGTCCTTGCAGCCTAGGAATCGCCTCCTGGATCGGAGCAGGGCCCATCTACCCCAGTGTCCCGGCTCCAGCAGCCAGTGCCAGATGCTCCAGAGGGAGGTGGCAGACACCCCCTAGTGGCTCATGATGGAATAACCCGGCCACAGGGGAATTTCCTTTCTCTTCCCATCAGTTAGCGACCCCGAGCCTTGGGGCGGGAGCCCATCCAGTCCCCCCCACTGTGACGCTGGCTGTTCTCGTTCGCCATAGAAACCTCTGATCCGTTGCTGGATCCTGCTCGTGGCCCAGTGGCAGCGAGTTCCACAGGCTGATTGTGCCCGATGAGCCTTTTCTCAGGGTCAGATGTTCTGACCTTCCACGTTCTGGGGCACTGGACTCCATCCTGGTCACCCTGACTCTGAAGGGACCAGGCAGAGGGGTGGGGGGCTCAGCAGTGGGAGACCAGAAGGATCAGGGGCCCCCCAGATGCAGAGAGAGCGGAAAGGCTGCGGACCGGGGGGGACAGGCTGGAGGGATGCAAATGGCCGGAGGGGGCAGAGGAGACAGACGGGTTCTGAGCTGCACACCCTGGGCGGGAGCTTCCCCAGCCTGGGCTGAGTTCAGAGCCAAGCCCCACCCGCGGTCTCCAGCCCAGCCCTTGCCTGGCCTCCCTCCAGCCTGGCCTGGCTCCCCGTTCGCCCCTTTGCTGCCAGCGGTGGGTGCTGCTGCTGTGGGGTGAGCCGGCTCCCAGCCAGGCCTCTCTCCAGCCCCCTCACGTTTAACACAGGGCTGCGCATCCTCCCTGTGCCGTGCACGGCCTTTGCTGGGCTGGCCCCCACCCCCACCCCATTGCCGCGGCCCCGGCCCCACTCAGCACCAGCCCTGGGCCTGATCCTGCTGCATGGGCTGGGGCAGGTGGGGGGCACCCACATTAACCCACCCCTTTCTCCCCTCCCCCGCACAGCACAGGCTGCCCCCGCATCGTCTCTCGCTCCCAGTGGGGGGCCCGGCCCCCGAGAAGCAGGGTCCGGCTGAGGACCCCGGTGCCCTACGTCATCCACCACACGGAAGGGAACCGCTGCTTCTCACAGGCCTCCTGCAGCCGGCAGGTCAAGGGCATCCAGAACTACCACATGGACACCCAGCGCTGGCCCGACATCGGCTACAAGTGAGTGGGGCAGGGTGGGGTGAGGGTCTCTGCAGACATGAGGGGCAGATTCGGGGCCATTGCCCCCAGGAAGCCACAGGGGGGCAGGAGAGACCACACTCAGGGGGAGAGCTGGGCCTGCGGGAATTTAATATTATGGCTGAAAAGAGGGAATGGGGGAGGGGTGAACCCAGAGCCCCAGCTGTGGGGGAGGGGTGATGGGGGCACAGAGCACCCCTGGCATGGGGGAAGGTGAAATGGGGGTTATACAGAGCCCCTTCCACCGCGGGAGGGGGGCACCGGGTCCAGGCTGGGAAGGGCCAACCCAGTAGTTCCTAATCCTGTTTCTCGGGCAGTTCCTCGGCAGCTGGCACCCAGTGTGCCCCCCCATGCCTTGCCCCATCCCCCTGCCATGGAGGGGGAGGCGGTCACAGAGCCCCTGGCAGGGGGAGATTGTGGGGGGCTGAGGGAGTCATAGAAGCATAGAACCTCAGGGTTGGAAGGGACCTCAGGAGGTTCTAGTCCAACCCCCTGCTCAAAGCAGGACCAACCCCAACTAAATCATCCCAGCCAGGGCTTTGTCGAGCCTGACCTTAAAAACCTCTAAGGAAGGAGATTCCACCACCTCCCTAGGTAACCCATTCCAGTGCTTCACCACCCTACTAGTGAAAAAGTTTTTCCTAATATCCAACCTAAACCTCCCCCTCTGCAACTTGAGACCATTACTCCTTGTTCTGTCATCTTCTACCACTGAGAACAGTCTAGATCCATGCTCTTTGGAACCCCCTTTCAGGTAGTTGAAAGCAGCTATCAAATCCCCCCTCATTCTTCTCTTCTGCAGGCTAAACAATCCCAGTTCCCTCAGCCTCTCCTCATAAGTCATGTGCTCCAGCCCCCTAATCATTTTTGTTGCCCTCCGCTGGACTCTTTCCAATTTATCCACATCCTTCTTGTAGTGTGGGGCCCAAAACTGGACACAGTACTCCAAATGAGGCCTCACCAGTGCCGAATAGAGGGGAATAATCACGTCCCTCGATCTGCTGGAAATGCCCCTACTTATACAGCCCAAAATGCCGTTAGCCTTCTTGGCAACAAGGGCACACTGTTGACTCATATTCAGCTTTTCGTCCACTGTAACCCCTAGGTCCTTTTCTGCAGAACTGCTGCCCAGACATTCGGTCCCTAGTCTGTAGCAGCACATGGGATTCTTCCGTCCTAAGTGCAGGACTCTGCACTTGTCCTTGTTGAACCTCATCATATTTCTTTTGGCCCAATCCTCTAATTTGTCTAGGTCCCTCTGTATCCTATCCCTACCCTCCATCATATCTACCACTCCTCCCAGTTTAGTGTCATCTGCAAACTTGCTAAGGGTGCAGTCCACACCATCCTCCAGATCGTTGATGAAGATATTGAACAAAACCAGCCCCAGCACCGAATCTTGGGGCACTCCACTTGATACCGGCTGCCAACTAGACATGGAGCCATTGATCACTACCCGTTGAGCGCGACCATCCAGCCAGTTTTCTATCCACCTTACCGTCCATTCATCCAGCCCATACTTCTTTAACTTGCTGGCAAGAACACTGTGGGAGACTGTATCAAAAGCTTTGCTAAAGTCAAGAAATAGCACATCCACTGCTTTCCCCTCATCCACAGAGCCAGTTATCTCATCATAGAAGGCAATTAGGTTAGTCAGGCATGACTTGCCCTTGGTGAATCCATGCTGACTGTTCCTGATCACTTTACCCTCCTTTAAGTGGTTCAGAATTGATTCCTTGAGGACCTGTTCCATGATTTTTCCAGGGACTGAGGTGAGACTGACTGGCCTGTAGTTCCCCGGATCTTCCTTCTTCCCTTTTTTAAAGATGGGCACTACATTAGCTTTTTTCCAGTCATCCGGGACCTCCCCCGATTGCCATGATTTGTCAAAGATAATGGCCAATGGCTCTGCAATCACATCGGCCAACTCCTTTAGCACCCTCGGATGCAGTGCATCCGGCCCCATGGACTTGTGCTCATCCAGCTTTTCTAAGTAGTCCCGAACTACTCCTTTCTCCACAGAGGGCTGGTCACCTCCTCCCCATACCGTGCTGCGCAGTGCAGCCGCCTGGGAGCTGACCTTGTCTGTGAAGACAGAGGCAAAAAAAGCATTGAGTACACTAGCTTTCTCCACATCCTCTGTCACTAGGTTCCCTCCCTCATTCAGTAAGGGGCCCACACTTTCTTGACTTTCTTCTTGTTGCTCACATACCTGAAGAAACCCTTCTTGTTACTCCTAACATCTCCGGCTAGCTGCAACTCCAAGTGTGATTTGGCCTTCCTAATTTCACTTCTGCATGCCTGAACAATATTTTTATACTCCTCCCTGGTCATTTGTCCAATCTTCCACTTCTTGTAAGCTGCTTTTTTGGGTTTAAGACGAGCAAGGATTTCACTGTTAAGCCAAGCTGGTCGCCTGCCATATTTACTTTTCTTTCTACACCTCGGGATGGTTTGTTCCTGCAACCTCAATAAGGATTCTTTAAAATACAGCCAGCTTTCCTCGACTCCTTTCCCCCTCATGTTATTCTCCCAGGGGACCTTGCCCATCAGTTCCCTGAGGGAGTCAAAGTCTGCTTTTCTGAAGTCCAGGGTCTCTGTTCTACTGCTCTCCTTTCTTCCTTGTGTCAGGATCCTGAACTCGACCATCTCATGGTCACTGCCTCCCAGGTTCCCATCCACTATTGCTTCCTCTATTTCTTCCCTGTTTGTGAGCAGCAGGTCAAGAAGAGCTTTTCCCCTAGTTGGTTCCTCCAACACTTGCACCAGGAAATTGTCCCCTACACTTTCCAAAAACTTCCTGGATTGTCTGTGCACCGCTGTATTGCTCTCCCAGCAGATATCGGGGTGATTAAAGTCACCCATGAGAACCAGGGCCTGTGATCTAGTAACTTCTGTTAGTTGCCGGAAGAAAGCCTCGTCCATCTCATCCCCCTGGTCTGGTGGTCTGTAGCAGACTCCCACCATGACATTACCCTTGTTGCTCACACTTCTAAATTTAATCCAGAGACTCTCAGGTTTTTCTGCACTTTCATGCTGGAGCTCTGAGCAGTCATACTGCTCTCTTACATACAACGCAACTCCCCCACCTTTTCTGCCCTGCCTATCCTTCCTGAACAGTTTATATCCATTCATGACAGTACTCCAATCATGTGAGTTATCCCACCAAGTCTCTGTTATTCCAGTTACATCATAATTCCTTGACTGTGCCAGGTCTTCCAGTTCTCCCTGCTTGTTCCCCAGGCTTCTTGCATTTGTGTATAGGCATTTAAGATAACTCACCGATCGTCCTGCTGTCCCAGTATGGGGCAGGAGCCCTCCCCTCTTGCACTCACCTACTTGTGCTTCCTCCCGGTATCCCACTTCCCCACTTACCTTGGGGCTTTGGTCTCCTTCCCCCGGTGAACCTAGTTTAAAGCCCTCCTCACTAGGTTAGCCAGCCTGCTTCCAAAGATGCTCTTCCCTCTCTTCGTCAGGTGGAGCCCGTCTCTGCCTAGCACTCCTTCTTCTTGGAACACCATCCCATGGTCAAAGAATCCAAACCCTTCTCTCTGACACCATCTGCGTAGCCATTCGTTGACTTCCACGATTCGATGGTCTCTACCCCGGCCTTTTCCTGCCACAGGGAGGATGGACGAGAACACCACTTGCGCCTCAAACTCCTTTATCCTTCTTCCCAGAGCCACGTAGTCTGCAGTGATACACTCAAGGTCATTCTTGGCAGTATCATTGGTGCCCACGTGGAGAAGCAGGAAGGGGTAGCGATCTGAGGGCTTGATGAGTCTCGGCAGTCTCTCCGTCACATCACGAATCCTAGCCCCTGGCAAGCAGCACACCTCTTGGTTTTCCCGGTCAGGGCGGCAGATAGATGACTCAGTCCCCCTGAGGAGAGAGTCCCCGACCACCACCACCCTCCTCATAGACTCATAGACTCATAGACTTTCAGGTCAGAAGGGACCATTATGATAATCTAGTCTGACCTCCTGCACAATGCAGGCCACAGAATCTCACCCACCCACTCCTGGAATAATCCTCTCGCCTATGTCTCAGCTATTGAAGTCCTCAAATCATGGTTTAAAGACTTCAAGATGCAGAGAATCCTCCGGTAAGTGACCCGTGCCCCATGCTGCAGAGGAAGGCAAAAAACCTCCAGGGCCTCTGCCAATCTACCCTGGAGGAAAATTCCTTCCCGACCCCAAATATGGCGATCAGCTGAACCCCGAGCATGTGGGCAAGACCCACCAGCCAGACACCCAGGAAAAAGTTCTCTGTAGTAACTTCTAACATCCCATCATTGACCATTGGTCCTATTTACCACTGATGGCAATTAATTGACCTTTGACTAAGATCATGTTATCCCATCAAACCATCCCCTCCATAAACTTATCTAGCTTAATCTTGAAGCCAGTTAGGTCTTTTGCCCCCACTGCTTCCCTTGGAAGGCTGTTCCAGAACTTCACTCCTCTGATGGTTAGAAACCTTCGTCTAATTTCAAGTCTAAACTTCCTGATGGCCAGTTTATATCCATTTGTTCTTGTGTCCACATTGGTACTGAGCTGAAATAATTCCTCTCCCTCCCTGGTATTTATCCCTCTGATATATTTAAAGAGAGCAATCATATCTCCCCTCAGCCTTCTTTTGGTTAAGGTAAACAAACCAAGCTCCTTGAGTCTCCTTTCATACGACAGGCTTTCCATTCCTCGGATCATCCTAGTGGCCCTTCTTTGTACCTGTTCCAGTTTGAATTCATCCTTCTTAAACATGGGAGACCAGAACTGCACACAGTATTCCAAATGAGGTCTTACCAATGCCTTGTATAACGGTACTAACACCTCCTTATCTCTACTAGAAATACCTCGCCTAATGCATCCCAAGACCGCATTAGCTTTTTTCACGGCCACATCACATTGGCGACTCATAGTCATCCTGTGATCAACCAGGACTCCGAGGTCCTTCTCCTCTTCCGTTACTTCCAACTGATGCGTCCCCAGCTTATAACTAAAATTCTTGTTATTAATCCCTAAATGCATAACCTTACACTTCTCACTATTAAATTTCATCCTATTACTATTACTCCAGTTTACAAGGTCATCCAGATCTTCCTGTAGGATATCCCGATCCTTTTCTGAATTGGCAATACCTCCCAACTTTGTGTCATCTGCAAACTTTATTAGCGCACTCCCACTTTTGGTGCCGAGGTCAGTAATAAAAAGATTAAATAAAATTGGTCCCAAAACTGAACCTTGAGGAACTCCACTAGTAACCTCCCTCCAACCTGACAGTTCACCTTTCAGTATGACCCGCTGTAGTCTCCCCTTTAACCAGTTCCTTATCCACCTCTCAATTTTCATATTGATCCCCATCTTTTCCAATTTAACCGATAATTCCTCATGTGGTACTGTATCAAATGCCTTACTGAAATCGAGGTAGATTAGATCCACTGCGTTTCCTTTATCTAAAAAATCTGTTACTTTCTCAAAGAAGGAGATCAAGTTGGTTTGGCACGATCTACCTTTTGTAAAACCATGTTGTAATTTGTCCCAATTGCCATTGACCTCAAGGTCCTTAACTACTTTCTCCTTCAAAATTTTTTCCAAGACCTTGCATACTACAGATGTCAAACTAACAGGCCTGTAGTTACCCGGGTCACTTTTTTTCCCTTTCTTAAAAATAGGAACTATATTAGCTATTCTCCAGTCAAACGGTACAACCCCTGAGTTTAGAGATTCATTAAAAATTTTTGCTAATGGGCTTGCAATTTCATGTGCCAGTTCCTTTAATATTCTTGGATGAAGATTATCTGGGCCGCCTGATTTACTCTCATTAAACTGTTCAAGTTTGGCTTCTACCTCGGATATGGTAATATCTACCCCCACATCCTTATTCCCATTTGTCATGCTGCCACTATTCCTAAGCTCCTCATTAGCCTCATTAAAGACTGAGGCAAAGTATTTGTTTAGATATTGAGCCATGCCTAGATTATCCTTAACCTCCACTCCATCCTCAGTGTTTAGCGGTCCCACTTCTTCTTTCTTTGTTTTCTTCCTATTTATATGGCTATAAAGCTTTTTACTATTGGTTTTAATTCCCTTTGCAAGGTCCAATTCTACATGCCTTTTAGCCTGTCTCACTTTATCCCTACATGCTCTGACCTCAATAAGGTAGGTTTCTTTGCTGATCCCTCCCATCTTCCACTCCTTGTATGCTTTCTGTTTTTTCTTAATCACCTCTCTGAGATGCTTGCTCATCCAGCTTGGTCTAAAACCCCTGCCTATGAATTGTTTCCCCTTTCTTGGGATACAGGCTTCTGATAGCTTCTGCAACTTTAACTTGAAATAATCCCAGGCCTCCTCTGCCTTTAGGTCCATAAATTCTTTAGTCCAATCCACTTCCCTAACTAATTTCCTTAATTTATTAAAGTTAGCCCTTTTGAAATCAAAAACCCTAGTCTCAGATTTATTTTTGTTTATCCTTCCATTTAGTTTGAACTGAATTAGCTCATGATCACTCGAGCCAAGGTTGTCCCCTACAACCATTTCTTCAATGAGGTCCTCACTACTCACCAAAACCAAATCTAAAATGGCATCCCCCCTTGTTGGTTCAGCAACTACCCGATGAAGGAATTCATCAGCTATCACATCTAGGAAAATCTGAGCCCTATTATTATTACTAGCACTTGTTATCCAATCTATATCTGGGAAGTTGAAGTCTCCCATGATCACACAGTTCCCATTAGTATTTACTTCCTTAAAAACATTAAAGAGGTCTCTATCCCTATCCAAATTAGATCCCGGTGGTCTATAGCACACCCCAAGCACTATCCCAGGGGAGGCTCTAGTAGTTTTCTTCCCCAATGTGATTTTTGCCCAGACAGACTCTGTCTTATCCATTCCATCACTTTTTATTTCTTTACAGTCTACCTCATCATTGATATACAATGCTACTCCCCCACCTTTACCTTTATTTCTATCTTTCCTAAACAGCACATACCCTTCAATACCTGTACTCCAGTCATGACTACTATTCCACCATGTTTCGGTTATTCCTATGATATCTGGTTTCACTTCCTGGACCAGTAGCTCTAATTCCTCCATTTTGTTACCTAGGCTCCTCGCATTGGTGTACAAACATCTTAATTTTTGCTGTTTGGCCTCACTCACATTCCTTACCCAATTTGGTATGGACATTGTACTGCCAGTATGACCTATTTGACTAGTATCCACTCTGCCCTTCCCCCTTATGTCCATTCTCCTACCCCCGGCTATATCCTCTCTTACTTGGTTGTCTTCCCTCTCAATGTTAAAATCCAGCGTGGAGATTACCTGGACATCTCCCAACCGTCTCCCCCAAATTCCTAGTTTAAAGCTCTCTTGATCAGTTGTGCCAGCCTCCATCCTAGAAGTCTATTTCTTTCCCTACTCAGGTGAAGTCCATCCCGAGAGAACAGTCCTCTGTCCATGAATGCCTCCCAGTGGCCATACATCCCAAAGCCCTCCTTGTAGCACCAATCCCTGAGCCATCTGTTGGGTGCATCTGTTGGGTCCCTAGGACAGTGCATCTCATGCCTTCCAATAGGTGGAGTCTCCTTCTGCTCTGTTCCCTCAGATGTATCGTTCACTCCACTCTCTGCACTAGTACCTGTGGAGAGAACATGAAAACGGTTTCTCATCTGAATATGCGTTTCTGGTACATGGACTTGTCTCATACTCTTTCCTCTTCTGGAGGTCACATGCCGCCAATTATCCTCACTGGCCTTCTGTCCCCGCTGCGCAGCCTGCTCTGAATCTTCAGAACACTGTGCCCGCTGAAGCCTATCCTGACGTCTATCCAGGAACTCCTCATTTTCTCTTATGGAACGCAGGGTTGATACTCGTTTCTCCAGACCTTGAATCTTCTCCTCCAATATGGAGATCAGCTTGCACGTTGTACAGAGAAAGTCGCTTCTATCCTGTGGAAGAAAGACAAACATGGCACATCCTGTGCAGGTCACGACAGCGGATCGCTCAGCATCCATAGTCTCTTCCTTCTAAGAGTTTCCTCACTTGTGGCAGAAGCTACTCAGGGAAACCTGCAAGAGGGATGCCGCAGTAGGATGCCTTCAGGAGTCCCTGAAGAGCGGGGGATGGGAGGGGGCAGTCATGGAGCTGGTGGGGGGATGGAGGGCCACAGGGAGCCCCTGGGCTGTGCCAGGAGCTTGGCCGACAGACGCCGCGCGGCCTGCGCCCGGCTCGTCTGTGACACCCCCCCGGGCCGGCGTTAGCGACGCGTTTCACTGGGGCCGGCCCGATGCCCCGGGACTAGATACTCCAACTTTGGGGGTTGGACTAGATGACCTCCTGAGATCCCTTCCAACCCTGAGATTCTATGAGTCTATGACTAAAACCTGGCCAGAGATTTGGCTCCGTGAAACGGTTTCAGATGGTGACATCGGGGGATGGAAACCCAGCTGGGAATTTCCCGCGGGGCCACGGGTCCCTGCGCTGTTCTCCTGCCCCACATCTGGGTCGGCCACAGCCCTCGCTCGCCCCCCAGCTGTGTCCAGGTGGGGCCCAGGGCTGCTTTCATCAGGGGTGTTTGACACAGCGCCACCTAATGGCCAAACAGAGCAATACAGGTGAATCCTCCCTGCCCTCTATTCCAGTCCCTTTCCTCAGTGGGTCTTTAGCTGCATGGCAGAGAATTGAGCTTCTAGCTCCGAGGGTCCCAGGTTCAAACCCGGGCAGGGCCAGCAATGACCTGGGGGAGCTGCCGGGAGCGATGGGGAGGGGAGGCTGCGGCCGAGGTGCCCGTGCGGGTCTCACTCTGAGCTCTGCCTGCAGCTTCCTGATCGGCGAGGACGGCAACGTCTACGAGGGCAGAGGCTGGAGGACCATGGGGGCCCACGCCAAAGGGTGGAACCATAAGTCACTGGGATTCAGCTTCCTGGGCAGCTTCTCCAGTACGTGGGTCCCGTCTGTGCGGATTTCCCTGCTAGGGTTGCTAGGTGCCCGGTCAAAAAGGGACCCTGCCAGCTCTGGTCAGCACCGCTAACTGGACCGTTAAAAGTCCAGTTGACGCAGGGCTGGCAAGCTCCCTACGCAGCTCTGTGCGGCTCCCAGGAACCAGCCAGCATGTCCTTCCAGCTCGGGGGCAGCCACGAGGCTCCACACGCTGCACCCAGGGCTGGCACTTCCACTAGGCGACCCTAGGCGGTCTCCTAGGGCGGCAGGATTTGGGGGGGCGGCATTTCACCACCCTCAGCGGAATTTTGGCGGTGACTCATTTCCCGGCGGCGATTCGGCGGCAGCTTCAGAGGAGGAGCTGCCGCCGAAGCGCCGCCGATTACTGCAGAGGAGCGCTGCCGCCTAGGGCGGCAAAAGCCCTGGCGCCGCTCCTGGCTGCACCCACCCCAAGTTCCAGCTCCACAGCTCCCATTGGCTGCGGTTCTCGGCCAATGGCAGCTGCGGAGCTGGCGCTCAGGATGGGGACAACGTGTGGAGCCCCCGTGGCCGCCCCCAAGCCGGGAGGACATGTCACCGCTTGCCGGGAGCCACCTGAGGTCAGCACCGCCTGGAGCCTGCACCCCAAATCCCTTCCCGCACCCCGGCCCCAGCTTAGAACCCTCTCCCACACCCAAACTCCCTCACCTCACACCCCCTCTCTCACCTCAACCCCCTGCCTCAGCCCAGAGCCTCCTCCTGCACCCCAAACCCCTCATCCCCGGCCCCACTCCAGAGCCCGCAACCCCAGCCGAAGGGCTCACACTCCCCGCCCCCATGCCCCAGCCCAGAGCCCTCACACTCCCCACACCCCAACCCCCTGCCCCAGTCCTGAGTCCCCTCCCACATTCCAAACCCCTCGGCCCCAGCCCAGGGCCTCCTCCTGCACCCCAGACCCCTCATCCCTGGCCACTCCCGAGCCCTTAGACAGAGCCCTCATGCTCCCCGTATCCCAACCCCCTGCCCCAGCCCGGTAAAAATGAGCAAGTGAGTGACGGTGAGGGAGCGAGAGCGAAAGAGGGAGGGGGGATGGAGTGGGGGAAGGGCCTCAGAGAAGGGGCGGGGCAGGGGCGGGGCCTCGGGGCAAGAGTGTTAGGTTTTCTGTGATTAGAAAGTTGGCAACGCTACTAGGTTCCGAGGGGAGCTGGGAATCCCTCCTGCAGGGCTCCCGCCCACACCTGCTCTCCCCTGCCGACCTGACACCCAGGGCAGGGGGTTCTGCCGCAGGGACCATTTCCGGTGACCTAGGAATTGGTAACTAATGATGACGGGTCACTGCCGCAGAGTGACCTGGCTGGCTGCCAGCAAACAACGGGGGGGGGGGGGGGGGAGGGGGGTGTTAATCCAGCCCAGCAGGAGGGCCAGGATCGGGCCCAAGGGACGCAGGCCAGACCTACAGCCTGGGGCCGGGAAAGCAGCGACCCAGAAAGGATCTAGGGCCAGGGAAAGCAGCTGAGCAGGAACAGCCCGTAGGACCCTGGAGCTGTAGTGATCTTTGGCTGTATAGGGAGGGGAGAGCGAGTAGCAGCAGGGAGGGGGGTCACCCTGTGTACGGCATCACTGGGCCCATCACTGGATCCCCGCTGGCTCTGGTGGCCCCGGGGGAGTTTGCTCCACTGGCTAATCGCCCTCCCTGTTCGAAATTTGGGCCTTATTTCCCAGGGGAACGTGTCTGGCTTCAGCTCCTGGCCCCTGGCCCCTCTTCTGCCTTTCTCCGCACGGCTAACGCACCTGGCAGGTCCTGTATTTCCTCCCGGGTGATCAGCTAGGTGGGCTGAGCTCTGCCTGTCCCGCCCTGGCGGCCATTTCTCCAGCCCACCCACTGTGCTTGTGGCTCTTTTTCTATGTCCCTTTTATCACGTGGGCCCCAGAGCCGGGCGCAGGATCCAGCATCCGTCTCCCCATGGCCGGACCCAGGGGGAAAATCCCCTTCCTGGCCCCGCTGCCCTGTTCCTGCCCAGGATCCCATGAGCCCTGCGTGTCCTTGGAGCTTGGGTGTGGGTTGTGACCCCTAGATCCTGCCCAGAGCCCCGCTCTCCAGGGTGCAGACCCTAGGCTGGAGGTGGGGCCTGCAGCCCTCGCCTCACCCGGCAGAGAATGCCTGAGCTGGGCACTCCACCAGGGTGGCTGCAGGTGGCCCCTGTGACAGGTACCCCCCAGGGTGCCACTTGGAACTGGGGTACCACTGAGCCTGCCTGACCCACCAGCCTGGGTTCCCTTCACACTGTGCTGCTGTGACAGTCTCTCAAGCCCCCTCCAGCACACATGCAGGTAGGGACACACCCCGCTGCAGAAACACACACACATGCGGAGATCCTCTCTGTGTGGGAAGGCTCAGCTAAGGGACTGCCCAGCACTCAAGTGCACCCCCGCCCTCTAGAGGATAAACGCAAAATTGCACCATCTTGTGCTGCACAGAGAAAGATACAGCGCAAGCTCATGAAATTCGCCCCCTCCCTCCATGTGGAGCAAGACACGCACAGCTTTTGCCCCCCAATTATAATTTCCACACACTGGTTTTAGACTAACAAAAGCAAGTTTATTAACTACAAAAGATAGATTTGAAGTGAGTATAAGGGATAGCAAACAGATCAAAGCAGATTACCTAACAAATGAAAGAAACGCGCAAGATAAACTTAAGATACTAAAGAACCTGGCTACAAGCAGTAATTCCTCACCCAAATGTTTTAGGCAGAGATTCTTGAAGGCTGGCTGCACTGGCCTGCAGCTTAAAACTTCAGCTATTTCATTCCCAGGCTAGACACCTGCCGGCCTGGGCTCAGGTATTCTCCACCCCCACCCCCCCCCCAGTCTTTGTTTCTTAGGTGTTTCCAGCAGTCATCCTGGGCAGGGATTCAGTGAAGAACGAGCGTTGATTATGTCACTCTCCTGCCTTAAATAGCTTTTAAATATGGCGGGAATCCTCTGGGCACTCACAGGGCGGCTGAAGCAGCGGGCGCTGGGCACCCTGTGCCCCCTCCCAGCTGAGAGCTTGGGGGTGGGGGTTGGGATTCAGCAGGAGAGCTGCCCCTGGGCTAACCCAGCTGGCCTCAGCACCATCCCGCTGGGCTCCGCCACGGTCGAGCTCCCCCTGCGTGGGGCACGGAGCCAGGAAAGGGGGAAGGGACCTTGGCTCAGCAAATGCAGCTGAGCGGGGGCGGGGGGAGGGGATGCATTACCTAATGTGGGCGGGGAGTGACATCGACGTGGCCAATCGAGAGCGTGGGCAGAGGGGGGTTATTTATTCAGGCCACAGTCACATCCCCTGAGCAGCAGAGAGGGGACATGGCCCAGGGCGAGATTAACATGGGGCTGCTCTGTCCTGCAGGGAGAGTCCCCAACAACGCCGCCCTGAACGCCGCCAGGAGCCTGATCCAATGCGCCGTCTCCAGGGGCTTCCTGAGCCGCAGCTACACCCTGAAGGGGCATCGCAACGTGAACCCGACCAGCTGCCCCGGCAACGCCCTCTATGGGGTCATCAGCAAGTGGCCCAGATTCAAAGCCTGAGTCCCTGCAGCCTCGGGGCAGCCCCTGTGGCCATCGCTGACCCCGCCCGCGGCTTCTGCCTGCTAGAGCAGCACCTCCACCCCCCAGCAGGGGGCAGCCTCGCTCTTCTCACCCACCAGCTGCTTCCTGGGGCTCAGAGAGCCGGGATCTGAGAGTTGGGGTTATGTGCCCGACTCCCCTGGGCTCTGCTGCCCTCCCCCCCAGGGCTCAGATTTCTAATGGTGCCTGGGAGCCCCCTGCCTCCCCCAGGCTGCCTCCTTCGGCAGAGGCCAGGCCTAGCCCCTCGCTCCCGCCCGGCACGGGCACGTCAGCTCAGCGCGGTTCCACACACAGCCAGGCCCAGGGTCTTACAGCATCCAGGGGGGTGGGACCAGGCCTCAGCCGAGCTCCGTGGCGATGGCCCTGCCAATCTCTGGGCAGCTCAGGAAATGTCGCCTCCATTCCCGTGTTAAACGTCTGAGCGATTGTCAATTCCAACGTCAAACCCTCCTCTGCCCCCAGCCCCCCTGAAATCTGCAGCGGAAATTTCGTCTGGAATCCCCAGAAATTGGTCGCTATTTAACCCACCCCACAAAGGGAACCCGAGTGTCCCCGAGCCCTGACACTCAGCTCTGCCTGGCCCCCGCAGGGTCCGGCTCTCAAAGCTTTCAGCCCTAGCACCTTTCGCCCCCACAATCCATTCCCGCCAGCCTCTCTCACCGAGGGGGGCGAAGTGTTTGGATCTTCACACGGCAGGGGCCTGGGAAGGACCTGTCGGGTGGTTCGTAGAGTCCCACAAAGGGGTTTTTAATTCAAGCGCAATTTGCCTTTAACCCAGCGCCCTGCGGCTTAGCGCTTGCTTTGCTGGGAGCTACTGAGCAGTGAAAATAAACCAGCTTCTAGCACATGAAAAGTTGAAGCGCCGTGAATCATTTCATCTCCTGTTAAACCATAACCACCCCCCGCCACTGGGCTGGGCAGGGAGAGCTCAGAGGGTGAGATTATGGTCTGGCAGATCGGCACTAAGACACCCCCTTGCGCCAGGTGCTGTACACACAGAGCATGAGACAAACTGTTCCTGCCGTAAAAAGCTCACAGTCTAACTAGACACAGGGTGGGAGGGGAAACTGAGGCACGGGGATGGGAAAAGGGACTTGTCCAAGCTCACAGGCCAGTTAGTGGCAGAGCAGGGAAGAGACCCCATGGCTTCAGTCCAGTGCTCTGCCCACTCGGCTGTGCTGCCTCTCAATCCAACCATCAGGAAAATAAGGAAATAATGGAAAGGGTTCTGGGACACAAGGCCCCACCCCTGCCCCAGTGGACACAGGGACACCCCAGCCAGCCGTCTCTGGGATGTAAGGAAAGTTCCCAGTCTGCTCCTCACCCATGCCAGGCCTCAGATACCTGCCCTGGTGGTGGCCATGGACCCTCAGGCTCAGGTGGCAGGACCCTTCTCCCCAGCGTCAGCCCCCTCATCGGGGGTCACACCTCCCTCCCAGACAGCCTGCAAGGCCTCTTGTCTGGCCACGTCTCCCTGCCCAGGTCCCCCTGGCTGCAGAGTACTGTGTGATATGGCTGTCGCCAGCTGCCCCAACTCTGGGCCCATGGCTCCCCGCTACACCCCAACCCCCTGCCCCAGCTCTAAGCCCCCCCCCCCACAGGGCAATACATTAAATGAGCAAATGGAGGAACAACCTGGGGAGCCCCAGTGTATGGCAGGATCCGAGCAGGGCACCGGGTTGTTGGATTTTGCAGCACAGAGAGGGCCCTGCCCAGCAGAAACTCACACAAGAAATGTCTGAACTTTGAGAGGGTCCGACCCTAACTACTAGCGCCCCCCTCGTCTCCCAGAGCCAGAAATAGAACCCCGGCGTCCGGGATGCCAGGCCTCCCCCAACAACTTCTAATCCCCTGCTCCCCTCCCAGAGCTGGGACTGCAACCCAGGAGTCCAGGTTCCCAGCCCCACATATGGTTTGAGCCCCATTCCTTTGAGCCAGGATCAGTCAGGGGCCATTCGAACACTGGCTGCCCTCGCTTGGGGGCAACACTCGGCAGGTCCCAGCAGCAGCTGTGTGGCAGATCCACGTTTTGCGCCAGCCTGGCCTGGGGTCTGCCGGCTGCATTGGAGCGGCTGGGCGCGGTCTCTGGTTAGGAGGTAGAATCTGGGGACTTGGCTACGGAGCCCAGCCGCAGCTTCCAGGCCCAGGTCTGGAGTTTAGATCTCAGCTGGGCCTCTAGCGCCTACTGATCCACCATTCCAGTGTCAGTTCCAGTCTGCTCCACTGGCCCCTCTCCCAGCCATGGGGACACAGATTGTGATTCCCCAGCGCGCCCAGGGGATGCAGAGGGAAGGGTCCCTGCTCTGGAGCGACTGAGCTTAATGCACTGAAAGAAATGCCCCAATTTTAAACAAATGAGACGGAAAGTGCAGTGAATCCTCCCATCTGCATAATACTAAGAATAGGCTGTGGGTGTGAAATGGGAATTAGCAATAAGACGCTGTCCGTCAGGCCCCATCCTCAGCAGGTGTAAGTAATACCCAGCTCTTACCCAGCGCCTTTTGCCAGCAGAGCTCAGAGTGCTTCATAAAGAATCATTATCCACCTTTTATACATGGGGAAACTGAGGCACAGAACAGGGTCACCTGCCCAAGATTACCCAGCAGGCCAGTACCTGTACACAGGGCTCCTGAGTGCCACACTCCCCACCATCGCGGCTACGGTGCCCTTCACTTCTGAGTCACCGGGGCGTGTCCAGCTCAGCTCAGAAACCTCAGAGCCAGGTGACAATTTCAAATCCCCAGAGTTTGTTTCACTTGTAATTTCAAAGGAGTTTGGGTAATTTCCTTCCAACTGCAGCAAAAGCCTCCTGCTCTATGCACAAGGCTCCACTTCCTTCCCAGGTCCTCTCGACCCCAAAACAGCCACTCCCGGTGTTGCTTCACACACTTGAGCAATGGTGCAAGGTGCCTGCCTCCGTCTTAAGCAACTGCCCCTTGCCTCCTCTGCGGTGACATTCCTCACCCCGTCCTCCCCCTCTCGGAGATCCCAGCACCCTGCCACCAGAACGATTATGTGGGTGCGGGGCAGGGGAAGCCGCAGCCTCCAGGGAGCAAAGCACAAGATTTGGTCTGATCCTTTTTTTTTTAAACCCAAATATTACAAACCGACAAGCCAGGAAAACACAGACGCCCCCCTCTGTCTGCACGACAGCCGCTTCCTCTGTCCCTGGTCCCCAATTGCTCGGGCAGCATCCCCTGCGCCTGGAACAGGATCAAGATTTGGGGCCCAACCCTCACAGGCATTTAGGTGCCTAACTCCCCTAGGCACAGGGCAGGGTATGGCAATGGTCACCCTCTTCACACCATTATGCTTTGCTTTTCTTCTTCTAAGGCAATTTCCCCTCAGTGAATTTCCACTGTCGACTGTTGTCAGAGTTGAACTGACTGATTTTAATGAACTGGAAAAAAAATGACCTGATTGTAACAAATAAAATAACTGAAGCGCCAAGAATCTTCCACCCAACTTTTAATACCAGGAATTTTTAGTGAGCTGGGTGGGTGGATGGGGTGAGATGGGAGAAGCTGGGGCAAGAGCAAGACAAGGTTTGTCAGGCCCATCCCCTGAGCTGACAGAAATCAGCGTCGCTCCGTTGACTCCACTGCAGATTATTCCCCAGAGGCGGATCTGGAGCTTGGACTGTCACCTCTGGGTCAATGGGGGGTTCAGCCAAGGGCCGGAGAGGCCGCGTCAGCACCCGCTGAGAGCTGCTCCGTGGCCGCTGTGAAATTATCTAGTGGTGAGAGCAAGGAACAGGGAGCTGGGACTCCTGGGTTCTATGCTCACGTCTGGGAGGGGAGTGGGGTTGACTGGTTAGAGCAGGAGGGGGCTGGGAGCCAGGACTCCTGGGTTCTGTTCCCAGCTCTGGGTGGCAGATGGGAAGCCCCTGCGTGGCCAAGTATCCCCATCACACCCTCCCTCCCCTACACACACACCGGTGCTGACTGACCCCTCCAGCATCCCAGATCCTGGACAGCGCCCTGAGCTTGCACACCATCTCACAGTTATTTCTGCACCACTTGCATTTGTCACTGCGCCAGCACATGGGGCAAGCGAAGCAGAACCCCTCCCCCCCCGGCACAGACACAGATGAGGCGCTGGGCAGGGGGGGATGGCACTGGGGGCAGGGATCAGGGCAGGGATTAAACCAAGTCAGCCGGACGGGAGATCCCGATCCAGAGACCACTCCGAGAAGGAAGCTGTAATATTAACCTTCTCCTAACCAAAACCAGTATAAATTCTGCCCCTGCGCCCTGGAATCAGGGTTAATAGCAAAACTCCCCGAGACGTAACCACAGCTGGGAAACAGGCCGACTGACGTGCAGATAGTCAGCCGGGGTTTGATAGAAAACCTAACCGGGCTGGAACGGGAGCAGAGGACAGGGGGAGGGATAGCTCAGTAGTTTGAGCATTGGCCAATTGAGAGATCCTGGCACGGCTGAGAGCATTGTTAACCCCGCAGTGCCCCGTCAAACGCCCCCCGGGGGTGAAATGTGGGTTCACATTCCCGTAGGGTGACCAGACAGCAAATGTGAAAAATCGGGACAGGGAGTGGGGGGTAATAGGAACATATATAAGAAAAAGACCCCAAAATCAGGACTGTCCCTATAAAATCGGGACATCTGGTCACCCTACATTCCTGGTGCAGAACCCTTCACTCTGCGACCGCCCAGATCTCTGGCAGCCCTGTTACCTAGCAGCTCTGTGTTCCTGGGGAAGCAGGGCACAGTACCCAGCCTGTCTGACTCACGAAAAACCTTCACTCCTCAGCCTTTGCTTGAACCAAAATCTGCATCAGAAGAAACTTGTAGGGTGACCAGATGTCCTGATTTTATAGGGACAGTCCCGATTTTTGGGTCTTTCTCTTATATTGGCTCCTATTACCCCCCCACCCCCGTCCCAATTTTTCACACTTGCTGTCTGGTCACCCTAGAAGAAAGACAAAAAGCAATGAAAAGGCCGTAGGAGACGCACCTAAACTCCTGGGACAAGAGTGACAGGATTAAGGCAACTCCTCTAGCCTCTTTCGCATGGAGGATGGGACAAGGAGGCATCTTCATTAGCATATGGAATGGAGAACAGAGATTCCAAGGCAAGCACCGCACGGAACTCTGGGAGCCGGGAAGCACTGCATGATGGGGGATCTCTGCTCCAGATGTTAATGCACCCAGAAGGCCTGCACACCCACAGCTCTGTAGTTATCAGACCAATTCTAGTAATAAATCCTTTATTGGTATCCAAAATAGTAAAGCTGCCTATTTTTAGGGGGGAGGGATAGCTCAGTGGTTTGAGCATTAGCCTGCTAAACCCAGGGTTGTGAGTTCAATCCTTAAGGGGGCCATTTAAGGATCTGGGGCAAAAATTGGGGGGGTTGAACTAGATGACCTCCTAAGGTCCCTTCCAACCCTGATATTCTATGATTTGCATTGTGTGCTCCCTCCAAGGAACTGGGCCCAAAGCCAGGAATGATCAGCTCCCAGGTCTAGCCTGAACAAAACAACGATGGTATTCTCCCTTGTTTACACATAAACACATCTAGTGTTCTCCCTTGAACCATTGTTCTTTCCCTGCAAAAAACCCTACCCATGTTCAAGTAAGTGTGCTGATGCCTGGATCCAAAATCTGCATCAGTTCCACTGGAACTTCATCTTCTCCTGACTGATCATGCTGGGGGCTCTGCCTGACTCCAGACCCAGAGCTACCCACTGCCACCTGGGAACCCCGATCAATTCGAGCTTCATGGAGTGGCTAGAACCCAGCTCTCTCTCCCTCGGTAGAGCCTTCTGACCTTGACTTCTGTGATCAGTTATAGTTTTCTAAATCTGACTTTTATAGTCAAGTTTAAGTTAGATTTAATATTATCACTGTTTTGTTTGTTTGGCTCCCCTATGGTTATTACCCGGCAATAAATAACTTTCATGATTAAGCTGGTTGCTTCTCTCTCCCCCCCCTCGTGGGTGGTTTTTTTGGTTTTTGTTATTTTTTTGGTTTCCTCATTCGCTCTGCAGCAACTCTCCTCGACCTAAGCTAAAAGATCCCTGCAGCGCCCAAAAATCCTGTGGGGTTTGCTCGTCGAGTGAGTTAAGACCAGAACAACTGTAACGTGAAAGTGGGGATAGAGACATGCTGAAGCTGGGACACATGAGGGTGGCCGCTTGGAAGTGCTGCTCGACCCAGCCTGCTGAGTCCAGGGCATATAAGGCGTCAGCTTGGGAGTGCTGATTGACCCGGTCCTCGGATGCGCTCTGTTAATATGTGCGGGGAGGTGGGAGCTGGAGGAACCCAGCCCTGGGGAACCTAGGTCCTGCAGGATAGCTCCATTGGGAGGGAACTTGCAGCAAGGAGAAGTTAAGCGCCGTATGAGAACACAAGTAACACAAGCTTTACATTGATAGAATTACAGACACCCCCCCACACAGCAGAGTAACCCTAATAAATGAGCATACCCCAAAGTAACTGGCAAAGCTGGTAACAGCCCCAAGAAGGGTCGGGGGCTGGGTGTGGGTGTTGCCAGGTAACCCTTCTTCTGTGCTTTTGGGGGGTGCTATTAGGGCTCCGAAAGCGGACGGGGGGATCGGACCCCTCAGTTAGCTCCAGGCTGCACGGGACTGGGTGAGAGAAATGCCCATGAACAGCTGGCCGGGAGACGGGGGGATCCCGGAAAGTTCATTAGCAGGCGGGTGGGTTCGCTGATTGGTTTAACGCATGTTCTGGGCAGGGCTGTCACCATAAGCACCAAGGTGCCACTTGGAGGGAGCTGGGCGGGGCCGGAGCTGTGGGGCTCACGGGGCTTGTAGCCTCTGAGGGGGTGGGAAAGCGGCTGCCTCAGGCAGTCTGACTTGCTGGGGATATCACAGTGCCAACAGGAAACCGGGCAGCCTGGAGCACCAGGGAGGAAGGAGAGCGAGGCGGTGAGGTGAACTCGGCACCGGCATGGCTAGCATTGCTGAAACACACTGAACACGTAAACACATTCCCGCAGGCCACCACAAGAACACCCCACCCCAGCCCACCATAAAACGGTTTGACCAAGGTGATGAATAGGAATGTTTTGTCTGAAACATCAGGCGGAAAGCACAAGGGAAGGCAACAAACACGTCACGAAACGCCAGATACATAAGTTGTTTATCCCAGATTGTTTGTCTCCGTCTATAAATGTTGGGCTATGTCGCCTTAACCCTTCATCTGGCCTAGGGGGCAGTGGAAAGTCCCGCCACGGTCACGGGCATACATGTTAGTGTCCCTGCAACCACTGAGCCGGGCCATTAGCACCGTGCTTCGTCGGCAATAAACCCAGCCGGGCGCCTTCGCTATGGAAACGAGTCTTGTGGCCCCATTGGGCAGTTTGAGCGGAGCCGACTGTACAGGCTGTCTGGCCAGAGCCGGTGCGACACGTGGAAAAAACACACGCACGCAACCGAACGTCTGACCATAACCCCCGCTTCACAGAGGGGGAAACTGAGGCACTGGGTGGGGCCACGATCACCCCACTGGCAGGCCGCACAAAAGCTGTAGGAGTGTCACTGTACCAGTCTAGGTAAAACATTACAGCCCCGGTGGGGGACAATTATAGCCCTGCAACCGGGCTAGCACTATTTCCGGATGAGAAGGGTAGACGGGTCTGACCCTGGTACCAGGCACCTTTATCCTGGTGTCACCGCACTTACCCTGCTGTTCTACTGGTATAACTGTATCGGCAAAACCAGCCCCACCACCCCACAGTTACATCAGGGCAAGGTGTAGGGTAGACTGGAAACTTTGGGGCCCTGATCTTAGTCACTACGTGTCTGTGCAGCGCCCGGTGCAATGGGGCCCTGATCTCCATTGGGATCTCCAGGGGCTGCCTTAGTGCCCTGCAGCCGGAGTTTAGGGGAGCTGGGGCAGGCAGCATGTCTGGATCGGTCGGAGCAGGAAATGGTGGTGCGGAAGGTGGCTGACGTGCTGCCCCCCCGGTGCGGCGTTCCCCAGCTTTCCAGGCCGGGTTGGGCTCTGTGCCCAGCCTTGCCCACGTTGGGATGAAGGTTCTGCCCCTGGGATCGCGCTCCCAGGCCAGAATCGCTCCCTCCCACTCGGAGCGCAGCCTGTCGGCCCTGGGGCTGCTCCAGACCCCTGAGCCCTGCTGCACGAGCCCGGCTTGGTCTTAAGCAACCGTAGCCCCTGGTGAAATCCCCCCCACTCCTTCCTCCTCGGTGGCTGGGCTCCTGCCAGCATCGGCAGGACGGTTTATTGACCAACTACCTGGCCCCAAGCCCTGTCTGTCTCCCAGGCACTTATAGAGAGCAGCAGGTGCCGGTGCCCGGAGCTCACTCTGCTCCCGGCTCTGCAGGAATCCAGGTGGGCACATGCCAGCCCCACACTGCACCCCACGGGGCACCGGTCTCTATGGACCAGCTCTGCCCCCCAGGATGGCTCTTCTCCCACCAGCCCCAGCTGGGCAGGTGTTGTTAGTGCAGCCGGGGCCACCGCCGAGGCTGCTGCTCAGGGGCTGCCATGGGGACCCGGGAATCTCAGGAAGGAGGGGGATCTGGGCAGGGCTGGGATGCTGCTCCCAGATGACAGGCCGGGCTTGGAGCCTGGGGCAGCCTGAGCGCAGGGGGATCTGCTACCCCGGGGCTCTGGGGGTGTTTGGCTCCGGCCCAGCAGCGCCCCCTCCTGGGGGTGTCAGGCCGGCTGTGACGGGTGTGTGTCCCCACAGGGCCGAGCGAGAGGAAGATGCTGCTGCTGACGCGGGTCGTGTGGCTCTCAGCGCTCTGCGCCGTGGCGCTCGGTGAGTTCGGATCCCCCCGGGCCAGGGGTGGGGGGCAGGGCTGGGGAATCCCTGATGCAGCTGAGAACCCAGTGGGTGGAAACACAGGCGTGGGAAATTAACTATGGAGGAGCCCGACTAACCCGCCCCCTGGCCTAGCGCCCAGGGCTGGATCTGCCCCAGCAGAGCCGGAGATGCCCCTCGGCTCCTGTCCAGCCCATCCCTCCATGAGGCAGGGCTGGGTCGTCCCCTGCCGCCCGTTCCCCAGAGCCCTAGTGTTCATCGGCCCAAGGGACAAGGCCCCTGGCCCTGCCTACAGAGAGCTGATCCCAGAGCATCACACACCTTTAATGGATCCTGCACTTGGCCTCAGCAACATACTGTGGCAATGAGTTCCACAGGCTGATTGTGCCCAATGAGCCTTTTCTCAGGGTCAGATGTTTTGACCTTCCAGTTTCTGGGACCCTGGGGTCTGTCCTGGTCGCCCTGTCACTGAAGGGACCTGGCAGAAGGATCAGGGATGCAGAGAGAGCGGAAAGGCTGCGGAGTGGAGGGGACAGGCTCGAGGGATGCAAATGGCCGGAGGGGGCAGAGGAGACAGACGGGTTCTGAGCCGCACACCCTGGGCGGGAGATTCCCCAGCCCAGAGTGACTTCAGAGCCCCAGCCCCACCCGCGGTCTCCAGCCCAGCCCTAACTTGGCCTCCCATCAGCCTGGCCTGGCTCCCCGTTTGCCCCTTTGCTGCCAGCGGCAGGTGCTGCGGTGGGGTGAGCAGGCTCCCGGCCAGGCCTCTCTCCAGCCCCCTCACGTTTAACGCAGGTCTGCACGTCCTCCCCGCACCGTGCACGGCCTTTGCTGGCCCCCACCCCATTGCTGCGGCCCCGGCCCCACTCAGCACCAGCCCTGGGCCCGATCCTGCTGCGTGGGCTGGGGCAGGTGGGGGGCACCCACATTAACCCAGCCCTTTCTCCCCTCCCCCGCACGGCACAGGCTGCCCCCGCATCGTCTCCCGCCGCCAGTGGGGGGCCCGGCCCCCAAGAAGCAGGGTCCGGCTGAGGACCCCGGTGCCCTACGTCATCCTCCACCACACAGAAGGGAATCCCTGCACCTCACAGGCCTCCTGTAGCCGGCAGGTCAGGGGCATCCAGAACTACCACATGAACAACCGGCGCTGGCCCGACATCGGCTACAAGTGAGCGGGGCAGGGCTGGGGCGGGGTGCGGGGGCCTCGCCACAGCTACGGGGGAGACTCGGGGCCACTGCCCACAAGCAGCCACAGGGGGCAGTAGAGACCACACTCCGGGGGAGAGCTGGGGGAGGGGGGATTCTCCCCAGAAGAGAAGTTATTTTTATATTTAATATATTTGACTGAAAGGAGGGTCTCGGGGAGGGTGCACCCAGAGCCTCAGCTGGAGGGAATGGGGGGGCACAGACAGGCCCTGGCATGGGATGAGACTGGGACGCTGGCAAGAGGGGAGTGGGGTGGGGGCACAGAGCACCTGGCAGGGGGAGACTGGGGGGACTGAGGGAGTCCCTGAAGAGCGGGGGTTGGGCCAGGGCAGTCATGGAGCTGGTGGGGGGATGGAGGGCTGCAAGGAGCCCCGGGGTTTTGTCACGAGCTCGGCCCACAGATGCCACGCGGCCTGCGCCCAGCTCGTCTGTGACACGGCCCCCGGCCGGCACTAGCAACGCGTTTCACTGGGGCCGGCCCGACGCCCCGGGACTAAAACCTGACCGGAGATTTTGCCCCGTGAAATGTTTTGAGATGGTGACGTCGGGGGATGGAAACCCAGCTGGGAATTTCCTCGCGGGGTGGCGGGTCCCTGTGCTGTTCTCCTGCCCCACATCTGGGCCGGTACAGCCCTCGCTCACCCCCCAGCTGTGTCCAGGTGGGGCCCAGGGCTGCTTCCATAAGGGGTGTTCCACACAGCGCCACCTAATGGCCAAACAGTGCAACACAGGTTAGCCCCCTGCCCCCTATTCCAGTCCCTTTCCTCAGTGGGTCTTTAGCTGCATGGCAGAGAATTGAGCTTCTAGCTCCGAGGGTCCCAGGTTCAAACCCGGGCAGGGCCAGCGGCGACCCTGGGGGAGCTGCCGGGAGCGACGGGGAGGGGAGGGTTCGGCCGAGGTGCCCGTACGGGTCTCACTCTGAGCTCTGCCTGCAGCTTCCTGATCGGCGAGGACGGCAACGTCTACGAGGGCAGAGGCTGGAGCAACATGGGGGCCCACGCCAAAGGCTGGAACCATAAGTCACTGGGATTCAGCTTCCTGGGCAGCTTCTCCAGTACGTGGGTCCCGTCTGTGCGGATTTTCCCAGCTAGGGACCCCAGGGGGGCTGGGAATCCCTCCTGCAGGGCTCCCGCCCACAGCTGCTCTCCCCTGCCAACCTGACACCCATCGCGCTGGGCTCCATCGCTGTCAAGCTCCCCTCTATGGGGCACGGGGCCAGGATGGGGTGGGTGTGGGGGAGGGACCTTGGCTAAGCAAATGCAATGGTGGGGAGGGGAGATGCAATACCGAATGCAGGGGGGCAAGGGGTGCTAGGCAGTGATATCGACATGGCCAATCGAGAGCGGGGGCAGAGGGGGGTTATTTATTCATGACACAGTCATGTCCCCTGAGCAGCAAAGAGGGCCCAGGGCCCAGGCTGATATTAACAGGGGGCTGCTCTGTCCTGCAGGGAGAGTCCCCAACAACGCCGCCCTGAACGCCGCCAGGCGCCTGATCCAATGCGCCGTCTCCAGGGGCTTCCTGAGCCGCAGCTACATCCTGAAGGGGCATCGCAACGTGAACCCGACCAGCTGCCCCGGGAACGCCCTCTATGGGGTCATCAGACGGTGGCCCCGGTTCAAAGCCTGAGTCCCTGCAGCCTCGGGGCAGCCCCTGTGGCCATCGCTGACCCCGCCCGCGGCTTCTGCCTGTTCGAGCAGCACCTCCACCCCCCAGCAGGGGGCAGCCTCGCACTTCTCACCCACCTGCTGCCTCCTGGGGCCGGGAGAGCCGGGATCTGAGAGTTGGGGTTATGTGCCCGACTCCCCTGGGCTCTGCTGTCCTTCCCCACCGGGGCTCAGATTTCTAATGGCGCCTGGGGCCACCTGCCTCCCCCAGGCTGCCTCCTTCGGCAGAGGCCAGGCCTAGCCCCTCGCTCCCGCCCGGCACGGGCACGTCAGCACAGCCCGGTTCCATACACAGCCAGGCCCAGGGTCTTACAGCATCCAGGGGGGTGGGGCCAGGCCTCAGCCGAGCTCCGTGGCGACGGCCCTGCCAATCTCTGGGCAGCTCAGGAAATGTCGCCTCCATTCCCGTGTTAAACGTCTGAGCGATTGTCAATTCCAAC
Source organism: Macrochelys suwanniensis (assembly GCA_033296515.1). NCBI lineage: Eukaryota > Metazoa > Chordata > Testudines > Chelydridae > Macrochelys > Macrochelys suwanniensis. The sequence continues at coordinate 5,498,409 of CM065800.1, read as the reverse complement.
GTCAAACCCTCCTCTGCCCCCAGCCCCCCTGAAATCTGCAGCGGAAATTTCGTCTGGAATCCCCAGAAATTGGTCGCTATTTAACCCACCCCACAAAGGGAACCCGAGTGTCCCCGAGCCCTGACACTCAGCTCTGCCTGGCCCCCGCAGGGTCCGGCTCTCAAAGCTTTCAGCCCTAGCACCTTTCGCCCCCACAATCCATTCCCGCCAGCCTCTCTCACCGAGGGGGGCGAAGTGTTTGGATCTTCTCGCGGCAGGGGCCTGGGAAGGACCCGTCGGGTGGTTCGTAGAGTCCCACAAAGGGGTTTTTAATTCAAGCGCAATTTGCCTTTAACCCAGCGCCCTGCGGCTTAGCGCTTGCTTTGCTTGGGGGCTACTGAGCAGTGAAAATAAACCAGCTTCTAGCACATGAAAAGTTGAAGCTCCGTGAATCATTTCATCTCCTGTTAAACCATAACCACCCCCCACCACTGGGCTGGGCAGGGAGAGCTCAGAGGGTGAGATTATGGTCTGTCACATCGGCACTAAGACACCCCCTTGCGCTAGGTGCTGTACACACAGAGCATCAGACAGACAGTCCCTGCCCTAAAGAGCTCACAGTCTAACTAGACACAGGGTGGGAGGGGAAACTGATGCACAGGGAGGGGAAAGGGTTTTATCCAAGCTCACAGGGCCTGTCAGTGGCAGAGCGTGGAACAGACCCCATGGCTGCAGTCGAGTGCTCTGCCCACTAGGCTGTGCTGCTTCTCAACCCAGAGGGAGGCGGTGGAGAGAAACCAAGGGGGCGCTGGTTCCGCATGGGTTACACACCGACAGGCCCGGCAGGAAGGGGAGGGGAGCTGGCATTTGCTCCTGGTGAGGGGAGCTGGGGCTGCGGCTGGAGACCGGCGGGAGGGGGCCGGAGCTGAGGGAACAGCCATGCCAGCAGCAGCGTCCCAGCCCCACAGGGCCCAGGGCTGCCCAGCGTGAGGGGCGCTATGGGGAGGGGGCAGCAGCACTGATGGGGCAGCTCTTTGTTACGAGAGTCGCTGTGGAGTGGTCGCCGAGGAAGGCTGGGAACCCGGTGCCCCCAGGGCTGGACGCGCCCCGTAAATAGGGGCAAACCCTGGTGGGCCGGCAGCTGGAGGCCGTGCTGCAGAGAGCGCAGGCCTGGCCCCCCACGCAGCCCCCGGTGTCCTGCCCCTGGCACAGTCTGGGTTCACCCCAGGTATTCCTGCTTCTGAGCCATGGGCCCTGGGCGACGCGGCCAGCTGGGATCCAGGCCCCCCGCTGGGAGGAGGGCGGTCCAGGCCCCGGGGGGCTGGAGCTCTAGAGGGCGTGTAAAGCCCAGGAAGGCCCAACCTCCAGGGGCTCCAGCAAGAGGTTTCACTCCTGGCCCGGCCACAGGCCCCGAACAGACTCAGCACAATCTCCCTTCCCGTCCTCCCTGGGACGCCAGCATCGTAACAGCTCTCCAGGCCCCTGCGGGGCTGCCACGGCCCGGGCCCCCCAAGCCACCTTGCCTGGTCCCTAGGGTGTTTTGGCCGCTGGCCCCATGGAGCTCAGCCCAGGAGGGGCGAAGGATCCTGCGAGGCCCAGGGAGGGGTTGGTCCCCTCGCCAGGGGAGGCTCTGGGCAGTCACAGCCACAGGTACTCGGCCAGGAAGGCAGCCAGGATCTTGCAGAGGTTCTCCACGGTCGGAGGGTGCAGGTTCTGCTCTGTGTCCGCCATCGTGTGCCAGACCCACGGGAAGGGGGTGGCGATGAGGTGCAGCACCGGCACTCCTGCGGCCAGACAGATACACAGACAGTCAGCGGGGATGGGGATCCAACCCGGGACCTGCAGCACTGCAAGTGCAGCCTCTAGGAGTATCTCCAATAGCTGTCAGCAGTAGTAGGCTGTTATCCCCATGTGGCCCAGCCACAAGAGGGCGACATGTGACACATTCTAGACCCACACAGATGGAGCCAGGCCCTCAGGCATCAGGGCACAACCTGACCTTACATCCAAGAGCCGCGTACTCCCGTGACCTCGCGTGGAACAGCTAGCCAGGTGCATTATGGGACAGGGGTGGCCAGGCTCAGAGACTAGTTAGCAACAATGTGTCTATAAAGTGTTTTGCCTCCAAGGAGCCCTGAGCCCACATTAATAACACCACCACCTACCTCTTTTCAATAGTGGATCCCAAAGCACTTTACAAAGGAGGGTGGCCTCATTATCCCCATTTTACACATGGGGAAAGTGAGGCACGGAGATGGGAAGGGTTTTGGTCAAGGTCATCCAGCAGATCAGTGCCAGTGCTGGGACTAGGCCCCAGGTTTCCTGGGTCCCAGACCATTGCTCCAGCCACTAGGCCACCCTGTCGGCATTCACACTCAGCCACCTCTGGGGTGGTGTGCCCCGGGCAGGCCCACAGCAATGCTTAGAAATCGCACCCCACTTGCCCCCGGTGGGTCCCAAAGCCAGCTCAGCCTTGGGCTCAGCGGGGGAGGCTGAGCCGCAGGGAGTGATGGGGTGGGGAGGGCTGGGGAGTTGGGACTGGAAAGCGCCAGGTCAGTGTAGTGTAGGCCAGCCCTCAGGCTCTCTGCAGACACAGGCAGTGTTGCTGTGTCAGTCACACCCAGGGCAGCTTTCCAGCAATGGGCTCAGGCTGGCTGCAGACTCAGGCAGTGTCAGTCACACCAGGCCAGGGTTGGAGGGTTTTCTTTGCAACGGTGAGGGCTGGAAACTTCTTTGAAGTGAAAGCTGAGATTCTGACTATCACACCAGTCACATAATAGGATCCCCGGGGCCGGATCCAGACGGCACCCCATACAGACACCTGGCTGCTAAGTGATGCGGTGTCTTCAGGTTCTCCCTCCGCCCGGCATGCGGCGGCAATGACTCCTGGTAGCCAGGACAAGCCTATCTCCTGTACTGGGGAAGCGATGGCTGGCAACTCACAGAGACACCAGACAGACAGTCTCTGCAGCTGAACATACGCATAGCAAAGCCTAATCCATACCAACCGCCCACCCAGGTGCCAGACGGATGCTTTCTTCCTAGCAAGCATATGCAGCCACCATCAATAGCCCACAGCAGTTTTTTAACACAAAGAAAAATGAGCCGGGAGCGGCATGCCGCGGCTGCCTCCCGCCTCCCGAGCTGATCCGGGCAGCTCGCTGCAGCTGCCTCCCGCTTCCCGGCTCTGCGGCTGAGCTGAGCTGGGAGCTGGGGAGGCGCCGCGGGCGGGGGGATTGGCTGCCACGGGGAGGGGGGGGGGGCAAGAGGCGCAGGGCTGGTGCAAGGAAGTTTCGCCTAGGGCCCTGGTTGAAGGAATTGGCGAGTAGCTGGAGTCACAGATGGACCCGGCCCTAGATTTGGCAGCTTTGTCTTTCATAGAATCTCAGGGTTGGAAGGGACCTCAGGAGGTTCTAGTCCAACCCCCTGCTCAAAGCAGGACCAAACCCACAGCCCAGCTGCGACTCTTCGGAAAAGCAGAACCAGGGGCTTTTCCACACTCCTTAAAGAGCACACACCGAGCAGAGAAATAGTCGTCGCCCATTTACCAACAATGTGTTACCTCTGTGCCTGGCTTTCCGACCCTGCCCCAGCGGCCCCCAGCCCACCCCACCTCGGCGACATGGCCCATCAGGGTGAGCACCCAGCCCGTCAATCTGCAGGCTTCATTGAAAAATCAGCGCTGCTCTCTGCCGCCCTCTGCTGGAGAGCGCAGGGAGGCGGCTGAGTGACGGACGAGCTCATTGACAATCAGCGCTGCTCTCTGCCGCCCTCTGCTGGAGAGCGCAGGGAGGCGGCTGAGTGACGGACGAGCTCATTGAAAATCAGAGCTGCTCTCTGCCCCCCTCTGCCGGAGAGGGAGAGTAAGCGGCTGAGTGACGTACTAGCTCATTGAAATTCAGAGCTGCTCTCTGCCGCCCCCTACTGGAGAGCGCGGGGAGGCGGCTGAGCGCGGCAGCGCCTGACTTGCAGCTAGCAAGCCAAGTATGTTTTTCTTGGGGGCTTGGTGAGCGAGCCCCCGGTCTCCTCTTCTCCTCTGACCGCTAATCCCAGCCGAGCTCCCCAGCGCTGAGGGGCGCGCCCCTGGAAGAAGGCGCTGTGGGGCCCTTGAGCCCTCCCCACCTCGTTCCCCATATCTAGGCCCTCCTGAGGCCAACCCCAGTTCACCCCCAAAGCCCTGGCACCCCCAGACAGCCTGGCACCCCCTCCCTCTCCGGTGTGTCTATGGGGGAGATGGATTCTGGGTGACATTCCCCCGCGGGGGGAACCGCCCCTCCGCTGGGGCGACTGGGGTGCAATTAGCCCCCACTCCAGCCTGGCCCCACTTTGCTGCATGCTGGACCCCCACTGTTGTGAGGTAAAGGCTTAACCCCTGCCCAAGGCTCGATTCCCCTCCCCGGGGGTCCCGATCCTTCTCTCTACACTCCAGGGGGTCTGATCCTGGCCTTCCCTCTGCCCCCCCCCCGCCAGATAAGTCCTGTACCCCCAACCCTGGTACAGTCAGTGACTAGGTATATGGCTGCTGCTGGGCTGGCTACCAGGGTGGCTGGGCCGGGGGGGACTTCCCAGGGGGCTGGAGCAGCTGCCGGTGGGGCAGAGCCTGCCCCCCATGTCCTGTGCTCAATGCGGGGACCGGTTACCCAGCCGCAGGAGAAGCCCTCGCAGCTAGACGCCCCACCCCATCGCCCCAAATATACATAGGCCCCGCCCACATCCCAATAATCCCCTCCCCGGAGAGCCATAGTCCGCTCCCACCTATGTCACTCCCGCTCCTTTTAAGGCTTTGCCCCTTCCTACAAAGGCCCCTCCCCTCCCCCAATAAACCCCGCCCTATCTTCTCCAGGCCCCTCCCCATTTCGCTTCCTACCGGGACCACGCCCCCAGTCCCGGCCCCGCCCTATCGCACTCCGGCCCGGCCTCTGAATGCGTTTCTGCTGCGTGCGGAGCCGCGACGTCCCCGATCATGGAGAGGCCGAGCGGGGCTACCTATGGGCTCCTGCACCCAATAAACTCCCAGTTCCCCACGGGGCCCCCCTCCACCCCATAGACTCCCAACCCCCCCATGGGACCCCCTCCCCCATAAAACCAAAGCTACCTATGGGCTCCTGCACCCAATAAACCCCCAGTCCTCCATGGGCCCCCCCCTCCAACCCATAGACCCCCTGGCCTTCCATGGAACACCCAGCCAGGGACCTTCAGCCCCTCATGGGACCCCCCCTCCACCACATAGACCCCCAAGCCCTGCATGGGATCCCCCCTCCACCCCATAAACCCCCAAGTCACCCATGGGATCCCCTGCACTCAATAAACATCCAGTCCCCCATGAGAACCCCCAGCCAGGGAACCTCCTGTCCCTCATGGGACCCCCCCATCACCCATAGAGCCCCCAGTCCCCAACAGGACCCCCTCCTCCACTGCATAGACACACCCCCCCCCAACCATAGACCACTTGACCCCCATGGGAACCTGCTTCCAGCCTTATAGACCTCCCTCCCCATGGGATCCCCCCTCCAGCCCCATAGACCCCCCCATCCAGGGACTCCCTGCTCTGCATAGGACCCCCCTGCTTCACCCTGTGGACCCCACCTGTCACCCATAGGACCCCCCTCTCCTCCACCCCGGACCACTTGCCTCCCATGGGAACACACTTCCAGCCCCATAACCCCCCCCATGGGACCCTCTCCTCTATCCCCAGAGACCTCCCTGCCACACATGGGAACTCCTCTTCCAGCTTCATAGACTCCCCTCCTCCAGCCCCACCCAGCCAGGCCACCTCTCCCACAAACACCCCATCTGCCATCCCTCTTAGCCAGGACCCACTCCCCTGTCCCCACTGGGAAACCCCATCCTATCCCCACAGCCCTCCCAAATCCTACACATACTTGGACCCTCTGCTCACCCCACAGATATAGTCCCCCCAAATTCATATGCCCCATAAACCCCTATACAGACCACTGCCCCTTTCTCTACAGACACCCCTTCCACCCCATAGCCACAATACACCCCCTCCAGAATTCCCATCTCCTGTTGGAGGGGGTGATATCTCTCTCTGTCTCTGACCCTCTTTTCTGTTCCCCCCCACAGCTCCCTCAAACCCAGAGAGCCCAGCCCCATGGGGCCACCCGCCTCGGACCAGGACATCCTGGAGATGATGCCCGTTCTGCCCTCCTACCCCAGCCCCATCTCAGCCACACCTTGGAGCCTGGATCACTCATCCACCAGGGGCCTCTCCTCCATCACAGTGCCTGTCCGGCTGGATGCCCTCTCCTACCTGCTCAACAGCGCCCTCCTGGGGGCCTGCATGGCCAGGACCCAGATGCCCCTCTCTGGTGGCCAAGGGCCATTGGCCACAGGCTATGGTGGAATTACGCCATTTGCCCTAGGCAGCAGGTGCCATTCACACTACTGCTGCAGCCCCCAGCCGGCTTGTGCCAACCCCCCACAGCCCAATGGCACCCAGCAGGCTTGGGTGGGGTGCTGTGGGTCTGGCCCCATGGGGCAGAGCAGCATTAGCTGTTCCCAAGAGGCATCAGGGGGCCGTGCCGATGGGCAGAACTCCTCTCCAAGATGGGATCAGCGCAGGTCTGCGTTGCCGAGGGGCTGGGGGGAGAATCGGAGAGCAGGGGGGCAGAAAGATTTCCGGCGGCCCTCGGGGGGCTGGAAGCCGTGGGACAAGGTGGACTCCACCCCATGGAAGGCAGGATTTGGGGGCTCACGCAATGGCCCAGGAAGAGCCCAGGACTCGGGTAATTATGCACCCAGGAAGCGGAACTAAGATGGCCGCCCATGGGACACCCCAGAGACCAAGAGATGGTCTAGCAGATGGCCGCAGAGAGCAGAGGAAACTGAGCCAGCCAAAGCCGCTGGGGAAGATTGGGAGGAGGATTACAAGGGGTCCGCCGCCCGAGGGAGTGTCTTGGAGGAAGCCACGTCTTCCCAACCCCACCTCCCAGCTTCCCAAGGAGGAGAAGACTGGGAAAAGGAGTATGAAGAGTCCAGAGACCCCCCCAAATCAGCGCCAGCCGTTCCCCCTCTTCCAGAAGTGGCTTCGAAGGCTCAAACAGCCTCCCTCGAGGAGAAGACAACTCCCCTACCACCACCTAGCAAGGACAGCAGCTTCTCCAGCTATCTCCAGAACCTCTTCACTGACCTGCCGAGGAAGTCCAGCACCATCTCAGATCCATGCCAGGAGAGACAGCCCCACGGGGATGCTGCCGAAAGTGGGACACATCCCCCAGAAGGAGGAGGCCAACGTGGCCAGGTGTCTGCCAAGCTTGGTGATTTCGCAGCCAGGCGTGTAGACCCCTTCCGCTCCGTCACGGAGAACGAGGACAGAGCGTGAGTCCTGGGCCGTGGAAAGGCTCGGGTCTGTTCCTAAGCTGGGATCTTGTGGTTCTCCTGTTCCACTGCATCTCCATTACCAGCTCCACCAGCCTGCTGGGCTCAGCCCAAAGGCGCCAGCACTGGGCTGGGCACAATTTCAGCCAAGGGTTGGTTTGTTAATCACCAAGTTCTTTCTCATCCTTCAGACCCTCCATCCATTCCGTGCCTTCTACCTGTGATCCTCCATTCCCAACCTCTGTCTTTCTCTGTCCAAAGATTTTGATGCTAAATTAGGTTTAAAACTGGGACTTGCCTAAAAAACAAAAACGAGATCCAGTTTTCTGTGGTGTTTCTTAATTTGTTTCATTCCAAGATGTGGGTTAAAAAAACCCAACCTAAACACCAAACCCAAATCCCATATATTCCCCCCACCCCCTCGCTGAGTGCCAGATCATGGGGCGTTTGTATCATTTAGTTAGTAGCTCAGTTTGCTTTTCTGCCCAGGTTAGAAAATGAAGCTCAAATGAGGACCCTGTATTCTGCAAATTAACCATGTGGTTTATGGCTTATAAATCCCCAAATGGCAAATACTTACGTGTGTGCTTAGCATTGTTACCCAAGGCACTACAAGTTAACTTTTGCCTAAGTTTTCAAGATCAGGGGCTAAATTTTTAACCTTGCAGGTCTGGGGATTAGTCCTAGGTTTAAAACCCGCCCTAAATATCCCATTTATTTTTACCAAACCCCTCCCCCCACCCATCTCTGATTTTGTATCATCACATTTGGAATTTCTCAAGATTTGTGGCTTTCTTTCTAGGTTAAAAAAACACCCAACGAGCCAGGCTGTTTTGAAGTCTTACTGGAGTTGCTCACCTGACAGTGTTAAGTTGTGTTTGCAAAGACAGTTGGATTTTGAGTTGTTTGAACAAGTTGAAACGTTTCTCTGTTTGGCAAAGCTTGTATCTGGGGTGATTTAAGAGTTTGAACTCAGCTCTCTGTATCAATCTGTATTGATTACATGGGTGAGACAGTGAACCTGCTAGCTACACCAGAAATCAGAGCGTAAAGTGGAGGGTTTGACTGATTGCTAAAATATAGAGATTAGACATGAAATACGGTTTCTCTCGACTGTATGGAGAGTTAAAAAGTGAATTTAACTTATGGCATATGCTGTGTATGTTGTATCTGCAATGTAACTTCTGTGCACTACAAAGGAAAAAATGGTGAATTTGACTTATTACATTTATGGTATATCAATCATTCAAATCTCCCATTTTCACCACTGTGTATTCCAGAGAAATGTTATTGCACATAGAACTATATCTTTGTGCTGCATAGAGGTTAAAATTTCAATATGATTGGTTGCATATATGACATATAGATGCAATAATAGAAATTTGCCAGTTTAATCTATATAGCCCAGACATTATATTGCATAGAAAAATTATATTGCTGTTATCTATATCCAAAATAATTCTACCCAAAATAATTCATGTGCCATGTGTAGAGATTAAAATAGTAAATTTGAATTTGAATTATTGCATATATATTTATTTTTTGCAATATTGCATATTGTGGCAAATTGCCGGCACTACTATGATGGGTCCCGCACTTTCTCTTCTTGTGGGGGGGGTTTCAGGGTGCCATTTCTTGCCCCTGAACTGGGGTAACAGCTATCCTACTAGTATCCCAGGGAAGGGGAGTGGAGAGGGAGGGACCCAGGCCCACCCTCTACTCCGGGTCCCAGCCCAGGGGCCCTATGATAGCAGGTGAACCACTTGTACCAGTGATTCTTTCCCCTGGGCTACTTCCCTCTCCTGACCTTCAGCTTGTGGGGCTTCCTGCCTTCCCTCTGCACAAGCCAGGTGTCCTTTTACCTAGGATCTTGGTCTTCTTAGCCCGCTGCAGCACTTCTCAAAACTCTCCTCCACTTTCCTTCGAACTGCTCTTTGTTCCACCACCAATCCTCTCTGCTTCACTCCTCCAAACTGCTCTCTGCTCCACCACCAAACCACTCTGATTCAACTCCTCCAAACTGCTCCAATTCCTCCTCACTCTGCTCCAACTCCTCCTCTGGCTGATTGAAGCAGGGGGATTTTATCAGGTGACTGGTTTCAGGTGCTCTAATTGGTTTCAGGTGCTCGAATTGGTTTCAGGTGCTTTTAATTAATCTACAGGGAATAAGGCTTCTCCTCATCCTAGATCACTCTCCTGCTGCCTTCTGGCCATGCTGTATCACAATATATATCCCAGAGAAATTATATTGCACACAGAACAATATCTTGTGCTATGTATAAGTTAAAATGTCAATATGACTTATTGCATCTATGACATATAAATGCATTAATAGAAATTCACCATTTTATTCTGTCTAGTATATACATTATATCACATATGATATATATAGCACAGAAATTATATTGCTATGATCTCAACATATATGCAATATAATTTCTGTGCTATGTAGAGATTTAAAAAGGTGAATTTGACCTATTGCATAGACATATTGCATATGCATATTATATTATGACATTGTATATCTGCAATCAAATTTGCCATTTTAATATATAGCACAGAGAAATTATGTTGTAAGTGTGATATCTGCACCTTTAGCAATAAGTCAAATTCACTGTTTAACTCTTCGTGTACTGGAGAGAAATTATATTGCGTATGTGAATATATATTCCAGCAATGGCATCTGACCACAAAGAATGATGCATCAAAGAGCCATGTGAATGAACACCAGGGAGCGTTATTGTTGGGTTAAGGCTTTGGGGGGTTATTTTTAACAGAGGCCCTGAGGCATTAAGAGCAAAAGATGCCTTCAGATTCATCATGAAACCTGTTCCTTCGAAATCCAAGGAGCAAAGTGTCACCCTTTGGTTACGGTGTTTGGCGATTTTTTTTAAAAAAGCATTGGGATCATGCGGGTGGTTTGCCTCAAGAAACAGCCGCAAATCTTCGGCGCCAGAGCCCAAGAGTGGAATTGGGTGGTTTGTCTGGAAAGGGGACCCGCGTCGGATCCGTCAGGATGGGAGACGGGGACCAGAATGGGACCCCCAGGATGTGAATATTGGCTGGGTGCCTATGTCCTGAGGAGGCTTCATAATAACTGTTATTGAATGTAATTTAGGACCGGTTGGCATCTGTTGAGTTCTCTGCGGTTGTGAATAAAGGTTTTGTTCGAACTCCGGCTGCATTGGGGTTTAAGGGATTATATTTTGGTGGGACTTTACTTGGAGGATTTGGGAAAGTTAAAGGATTAGAGAATGGGACATGGGGCCTTTCCCCTCTAGGGGGCGCTGGCTCTGATCCAGCCCCAGGACGGGCTCAGGTGTGCCGGGGCTGAGATGAAAATCTGCCTGTATTTTCAATGGGCCAGTTCCTATAGAAGCAGCAATGGACTTTCTTGTAGTGCTGGCTCCTACGCAGTCCATCTCTGAGCTGGTGTCTGTATAGCAGGGAGAAGAACAAGTGTTTGGGATCAAATTAGCACTGTACAGAGAAAATTGAAAGGTATCAGGAGGGGCTCTGCACCCCACCCCAGAGGGGCTGCATCTCGGCACCACGTGAGGGATCCCAGTATAAACCGTCTCCACCCCAGAAGCAGCTGCATCTCAGCACCAGGAGAGGGAACCCTATATAAATAGCCCCATGTCTCACCCCAGAGGCGGCTGCATCTCAGCACAAGGTGAGGAATCCCTATATAAACAGCGCCTATGCCCCACCCTAGAGGGGCCGCATCTCAGGGCCAGGCGAAGGGTTCCTGTGTAAACAGCCCCCCACCCCAGAGGCGGCTGCATCTCAGCACCTGGCGAGGAGTCCCTGTGTGAAACCTGGACACCGGCTCCTTTCTCCACCACACTGTCCAGGGATGCCCCGTCTGGCCCCACAAGGCTCTCAATGGAACTGAGTGAGTCGTCAGGTTGTATTGAGCTTCCCCGGGGGCAGGATTGCTGGAACTGCAGATCCAGGCCTTCTCAAACTACCTGCTCCCTGCCATGCTGATCCTCCCCCCACCCCCATACCCACCCCCTGGTGGTGTTATTAAGTCGGTGTAGTGGGCGACTTACACCAGTGGGAGCTACATTTTAATGCAGACGCTTACAGAGTTAGGTCGACATACGCTGCCTTACATAGACCTAACTCTGTAGTGTGGACCAGGCCTGTGTGTCTGGGCGGCGCCCTGCCCGACGGGGCCCCGATCTCGGTCACTGTGTGTCTGGGCGGCGCCCGGCCCGACGGGGCCCCGATCTCGGTCACTGTGTGTCTGGGCGGCGCCCGGCCCGACGGGGCCCCGATCTCGGTCACTGTGTGTCTGGGCGGCGCCCTGCCCGACGGGGCCCTGATCTCGGTCGCTGTGTGTCTGGGCGGCGCCCTGCCCGACGGGGCCCCGATCTCGGTCACTGTGTGTCTGGGCGGCGCCCGGCCCGACGGGGCCCCGATCTCGGTCACTGTGTGTCTGGGCGGCGCCCTGCCCGACGGGGCCCCGATCTCGGTCGCTGTGTGTCTGGGCGGCGCCCTGCCCGACGGGGCCCTGATCTCGGTCGCTGTGTGTCTGGGCGGCGCCCGGCCCGACGGGGCCCTGATCTCGGTCGCTGTGTGTCTGGGCGGCGCCCGGCCCGACGGGGCCCTGATCTCGGTCGCTGTGTGTCTGAGCCGCGCCCGGCCCGATGGGGCCCTGATCTCGGTCACTGTGTGTCTGTGCAGCGCCTGGGGCCCTGATGTCAGTTGGGGCCTCCAGGTACTTTTATAATATAACGAATGAGGTTTATGCACCTGTTGGGTAGCCTTGAGCCAGTCCCTTCCTGCTCTGTGCCTCAGCCTCCCCATCTGTAAAATGGGGATAGTGACACTGGCCACCACTGAGAAGTGCTAGATCCTCAGCAGGGCCAGGAGTTGTTGGGTATCAGTGCTGTCTGGCCCTGGTACTGGCACCTCTGTCCCAAGGCTCTGACCGTGCATGGTGTTCTTCCATCCCTGGACTAAATCCACCTTTCCCAGAGGCACTAGCTGGGGTAACAGAATTCTTTCATCCACCTAGCGCTGTCTATGCTAGGGCTGAGAGCCGTTTAACTACAGCACTCAAGGGTATGAATTTTTCACACCCCTGACCGACGCAGCTGGGTCGACCTACCTTGCTAGTGTAAATCAGCCCCCAGGCCCCCTGCAGACTCAGTCAGTGTTGCTGTGTTGGTCACATCCAGGGCAGCTTCCCCTTCTCAGAGCGATAGGCTCAGGCTGGCTGCAGACTCAGGCAGCGTCGCTGTGTCGCTCACACCAGGCCAGGGTTGGAAGGTTTTCTTCGCAACTCTGAGGGTAGGAAACTTCCTCTTTGCAGTGCAAGCCGAGATTCTCTGTCCCACCAGCCACATAAAGGCATCCCCGGGGCCGGCTCCAGACGGCACACCCTACGGACACCTCTGGGCCAGAGGGATGGTGGGAGATCATCCTAAAACTGTCAGTGCAGATGCTGCCTGGGACTTCTCTGTGTGTATTCTCAGCAGCACCATGGAGAGGTGCAGTGTTTATTATTGCAGTGAAGGCCGGTGGCTCTAAATCTGTTAGAAACAGGGCTTGGCAGAATGCCCTTTTTTAAGTAACTTGAACGGATCCGACAGATGTTTATTTTTAAGCATTTTTAAATATTTTGATCAACTGAAATGTCCAGCTGCAGGATGTTATGGGGGGACTGTCGGACAATAATTATTGAATGACGGCAGGTGTTGCGATTCAAGAAGTTAAATCGACCTAAGTGGCACCCCCGGGCCAGCTCCGCTAACAGGGGCATTACAATGTGATTTAGCACGTTAAGGTGGGACTCAAGTTCCCAAGCAGAATTTTTCCTGAGTTGCCTTTAAACTCCAATTTTCATCCGTGCAAATGGTTTCTCGGGGGTTTGCAGACATCGACGCATCCTGACATTTACGGATAAAAATCTAACCCTTCCAAGCCCAGCCGTAAGCCTGGTTTAGACTTTAAAACCCATCAGATCTCCGCTCCCACAGCTCCTTCACTTTGTACCGTTCATTGGAAAAGGCTGTGCAAAAATCTCCTGCCTGTATGGCCTTCAATAATCAGGAGTCCCTGCGACCCAACACCAAAATGCAGCTAACTCTAAGGTGGGACAAGGCAGCTATATAACAAGCACATGACACTGGAGTTTAGGACAGGAAGTGAAGAATAAATCTGAAGCTGCAAGGGGAGTTTAAAGAGGTAGGATGGAATCACCCTGGTTGATAATTGGTCAAGCGACAGGGGTTGGTTGACGCCCTGCATCATTCAAGGAGAGAGAGATCTTTAACCTTAAACAGCTTTGCACGCCCCCAATCTCGGTGTCTCTGGTTTTGACTAATTGTGTCTCAAAACTTGTTTTGAAAAATACTTCACAATTCTCAGAGCATTCTCCTGGTGAAAAGTTCCTTTTTTTCATTCAAACTGACTTTGCATTTAAATTAATGTATAGAAAAAAATCTAAACCAGGGGCATCCTTGCCTCCCCATCTGTGAAGTGCCTCCCCAACAGAGCGGTCATGAGGATTAACCAGTGTCTGGGAAGTGTTTTGTAAACATAGAGTCCTGTAGGGTAAGTACAAATAATTTTCAAAGTAATTAAATGATCAACATGTTGCTTGACCCGAATGGAATTCCCCCCCGCGCCCCCCCCGATTTTTGTTTGGCAACTTTTTCAAAATTTCAACTTCTCTTCCTGATTTGGGACGGGGAAACGTTTTTGAAAGCTCAGATCTTCCCACCACAGATCTGTTTCCCACCCAGTGCCAAGAATATGGTCTGTGGGATTCTTCGCTCCTGATTCTTACACCTATTCCTACTCTCTAGCAACAAAGCCAAGCTGTTGGCAGCTGCTGCCCTCTGGCGGCAGCTAACACAAGGCCGCTGATCAGGAGGGAATCCATGCAGATGCGAAAGAAGTGGCAGCCCCAGGGATGCGCTGGGCAGACAGGGCGAAGCCCACCCTGAGGGAAGAGCCTAGAGGGCAAAGTATTAAAGCCAGCCACGGCAAGCAGAGAGGATCACCCCCACTCCTCTGGCAGCCTAGGAGAGGTCTCTTGAATGGGTCCTGCTGCGTGTGTAGAGCCGGGAGTGCGTTGTTAATGCACACAGGGAAGGACGGGGCTATCCTACCCAGCGAGGCTGCAGCCCCCCCACACGCTCGTTATCCACACCCCGCTGCCTTCTCAGGCCAAGCCCGGCTCAGCCTGGCCATCTCTAGCCCCTGCTGCCCTGCGGTATCTGAAATAAAGGAGCCCAGTGATCACCCAGTCTGAGCTCCTGCAGACCCCAGGCCGGAGAATCCCAACCCAGCCATTCCAGCAGCCAGCCCATAGCTGGTGGTCGAGCTAGGGCAGAACTTGAGATGTGTTCAGTCATGATGGAGAGAATCCAAGTGATGGCGAAATCCCCCCTCCCCCCCAGAGGAATTGCTCCAATGGTTAATCACCCTCATTATTAAAAATTTGCACCTTATTTCCACTCTGAATTTGTCTTAGGCCAGCTCCCATCATTGGATCCCATTTTGCCTTTGTCTGCTGGGTTGAGGAGCCTTCTACCGTCAGAAATCTTCTCCCCATGGAGGTGCAGACAAACTGGGGAACCAAGTCACCTCTGAACCTTCCCTTGGCCAAACTAAATAGATCAAGCTTCTTTGGTGTCTCGCTAGGTGGCAGGTTTCTCAGTAACATGGAGCCACACTGGTTCAAAGCCTGCATCCGTCACAAAACCACAGCCCTGGAGGCTGACTTACACCCCCACAGGACAGGCTGGAGGCTCACTGTGCTTTAGGCTCCAGGCCTTTAACTTTCACTAGCCCTCATATTCTCTGCAGGCGCTTAAGCGGAACTAGCCTGCTGTGTGTCACATCCCCTCTACTGTTCCCAGCTGATGGCGATTCTCCTGTGGCTCAAGGGACGGGGCTTCGGTGGCTTGAGCCAAGTTCCATCCCCACCGTCGCTGGCGCAGGGTGGAGCAGAGGCATGGGAGGGCATCAACAGCCGATAGGAAGTTAGAAAGGTTTATTTACAACAGGGATCATCACACAACACAGCAGAGACCCATCACGGGAGGGGATGGGGCGCACACAGGATCACAACACAAACACCTGCCGCCCACCGGGGCGCTGGGAGGAACCAGATACCACGCAGGGGCCAGCGCTGCCAGATTAACTGTGGATGCGGCTACTGGCTTGACCTTGGAGTGAACCAGATCCCATAGCAAACAGGGCTGCTGAGGCAGACTCTGGGCATGAGGCTTTTAGCTCTAACAGTTGAATGCCCAGCGCCGAGCTGGCCCGAGGCTCCTCCAGGCCCATCAACCAGGCAGGGGGCTGAGGGACCAATGGGCAAAGGTCTCCCGAAGCCCCGTGTGCTGCCATGAAACGAGGTGAGGGGGAGCGCAGGGGACGCTCCCCCAGCCGCTGAGACGCGGGAGATTTCACACCCCAACGTTAAAAGCGGTTCAAGCCGCTGGAACGGCCAGAGACTGAACAGCAGCTCGCTCGTTTCACTGCCTCCGAGCACGACCAGCTGGGATTGCTCAGCCGTCAAAGAGCTGGAGGTTGGTGCCTTTCCCTGCTGTCTCTCTCCCGGGTGCTCTGAGCAGGGGATTGAGCGCAGGGCAGCCTGCACGCCGAGGCAGGAGCAGCTGGTGCAGGGAGAGGGTTTGGCAAGATCAGACCGGGCCACAGCTTCTGGGGAAGCCCTGAAGCCGGTAAGTGCCGCCCCTGTCTGGAGCTGGCTTGGCCTGCATGTGAAGAGGCTGCCCCCTTCCCCCCCCACTGATTGCAGGATTCCAGCCTCCTGGGAGGGTGGAGAGCCAGGACGCTGGTGGGGGGAGGGGGGAAAGAGGAGACGGTCAGGCTCCGAGGCTGCAGCTGTGAGGCTGGGATCTGCCCCGGTGTTTCAACAGCCCAAGAGCCGGTCGAGGGGGCCCGGAGGATCCTCTCACTGAGAGGCCAAGGCCGGCCCAGGGGGTAAAACGCCTCCACTCCCCAGCCGCCTCTTTCGCCTTCAATCCCACAGCTCCTGCTAAGGCAGCAGCATCAGGCTGCAAAACCTGAGCTAAACAGGAGAGAGAAGGTGGGGGCTGGAAGAGGGTCCCATCAGCCTGTTGCGCTCAGTTCTCCGTAGGACCCTCCACTCCGCGGTGGCCTCCCCCGTTCCCCGAGGGGTCAGAAATCCACAAGCCACGGTGGGGCAGGCGCCTCCTAGCTGCCCCCAACTCGAAGGGAGTCGCTCCCAGGAGGAAATGTCCCATGATCCTTTGCTACTGGGGTACAACTACAAAGCCACCTGCCTTCCGTCCAGCCCGTGGGGGGTGGGGATTTCTGATAGGAACACGCTATCGGGGAACCAAGATCCTGAGCCCCCTCCCCCAAATATCCACCTTGCTAATCTTCTATTGTCCAGCCTGGAGTAGAGCCCCGTCCTGCCCAGAGACAGCAGGGCAAAGGATCTCTGAGGGGGAGAGAGGTCTTGGCTCGGCCCCATGGGAGCGGCAGGGAGGGCTCCAAGGCCTAGTCGCTTGGCCCCCCTCTCCAGGCCCCCCTGCAAGCAGTGTGGAGGGCTCCGAGCCTGGGCCACGTGCCCGCCCTCCCCCTCCCAGACTCCACGGGCTACGTCCTGGTGTCCAGGTTGTTCATGTACTCCTGCAGGGCCTGCAGCCGGGCGTCGATCTCGGACAGGTCAGCCGACGGCTCATCATACAGGTTCTCTGTCGGAGGAGACGAGCATTCGTTGGCTGGGCCCTGCAGTCACTGGGCCAGCCCCGCCCTCTAGTCCCCGGTCCCCTGGCCAGCCGGGACCACGATCGCCACAGGAGTGGGGAACTGCTCAACGGGGAACCTCTCTCCAGCAGCATCAGAGGGCTCAAGGCCAGGCGGAGGGGAGCAGAGCATGGAGAGGGAACTTCTGAGGGAGGAGAGGTTTGGGGGGGAAGACAGGGCACGTGTGCAGGGATCGAAGTCTGCAAAAGAACCTTGGGCTGCTCCAGGAGGATTTGCCTGCTGCTGAAATGCAGCCACCTCTGGGGCGGAGTGTGGCAGCTGTTTATATCAGGGGTGGGAGTGAAAGTAGCTTGTCCAGGTGAAGCTTCAAGGCACATGGAATTTGGCAGCACACTGCTCGTGGGAAAAGGGCCAGAGGCCTCAGTAACCGGGTGGGGACAAACTGAGCGAAATGAGGCATCCAGGTGACAGAATTGCTAGTGCCAGGCGGGGCACTGGGGTCAGCCCTGACTGCGAGGGGAGAGTGCCCCCTGCTGAGCCCACACTCTGCAGCGCAGCCCTCTTCCTAGCCAGCTCACCTTTATCCGCTCGCTTGCTCGCGGTGGGGGTGCTGGCCAGGCGTTTCCTGCGGCTGGCATCCGCGCGAGGAGCCTGCGGGGAGAGGAGAAAGCTGCAGGGTCGTCTCCTCTGGGCTGCCCAGCTGGGTCCCCACCCCGGCCTGTCCCCGTCCCAGCCAGTGCCACACTTCAGCCAGGAATGACCAGGGCTGTCCGAGACAAAGCCACGCTGACGGGGACAGGGTCCTGTTCCCCGCTGACACATTTATTCCCACAGTGCAGGGAAAACGGGACACCTGGGCTCTGGACCACAGCAAGTCAGCGGCAGAGGTGGGAACAGCCTCCAGGTGTCCTGGCTCCCAGCCCCCCTGCTCTAATCATGAGACCCCACTCCCCTCCCAGAGCTGGGGAGAGAACCCAGGTGTCCTGGCTCCCAGCCCCCCTGCTCTAATCATGAGACCCCACTCCCCTCCCAGAGCTGGGGAGAGAACCCAGGTGTCCTGGCTCCCAGCCCCCCTGCTCTAATCATGAGACCCCACTCCCCTCCCAGAGCTGGGGATAGAGCCCAAGAGTCCAGGCACCCAACCCCTGCTTTAACCACTAGGCCCCTCCCTCATCACAGCCCCTCCCCCTCGGTCTCCATTTCCCAGCTTCGCCCCCTGCTCTCTGACCTACTCCAGGTCATTTAGCGCTGAAGGCAGAGGTGGCAGCTGGGTGGGGAGGGAGACCCCGGCGCCCCCCCCTGGCCCCAGCCTCTCCGACTTGGAGCACTGAGCTGGCTTCCTGCAGGAGGGGACGGGAACCCTTTGTCTCCACGTCGCCCCCCTCTGGCTGGAGCACGCCATGGAGCTGTGAGGAATCACGTCCTCAGCCAGGGGCTCTCAGCAGGGAGACCCAGGGGCTCCAGCATGGGCTTTGCCCCCACAGAGAACAGGCCACGCCAGCCCCGGGGGCACCCACCTTCACCTGATGCACCCAGGGATCTGGAGCAAGATGCCTGCTGCCTGGAGGGCATGGGGGCTGCAGCACAGCCAGGCCAGCGCAACGGGGCCCATGTCCCCCTCCCAGGCGCTGCCTAACCCCGCCCCCCCCAGGCTAGTGGAGAGGCGCCCTGACAGGGGACAAAGAACCACTTACCCCGCTGGGGCCGTTCCAGGAGGAGGAACTCAAGGGCTTCCTGCCTCTGGGTGCCCGCCGCCTGCTCCTGCCGGAGAGAGGGAACAAGGCAGCGGTGATGGGCAGAGCTCTCCCAGTTGGCGCCCTGCAGCACCGGGCAGCAGCTGGCTCGGATCCCCGCTCCCGTGGCTAGCAGGGGGGCGCTGTGCTGGAGAGGCCGGGCACTTGTCCCTGGGGGGAGTCACGCCGCTCAGACACCTCCCTCAGACACCCCCACCGTGGCAGCTCCGGGGTAAGCCAGCTCCCGTGCCCCCAGGCGAATCTCCAGTCTCTGGCATCTCAGGCGTCCCCACAGCCACCAGCTCCCACCCCCCAGGGGGGCCTCCAACTGCGGGCGCCCACCCTGAGCGTGGCGTGCAGAAGCGCTGAGTGTCCTGCGCGCCAGCCGGAGGCAACGGGAGCTGCGGCTGCTCCACCCTCCAATAGTCAGGCACCAAATCAGAGATCACTTCTCAAACGTTGGGTCAAAATGACTTGCCAAAGCAAGTAAGTGGCAGAGCTGGGATAGAACCCAGGCGTCCTGGCTCCCAGCTTCCCCGCCCCCAATCTAACCACTAGATCCCACTTCCCTCCCAGAGCCAGGGAGAGAACCCAGGCATCCTGGCTCCCAGCTCCACCACCCACCCCGCTCTAACCACTAGATCCCACTTCCCTCCCAGAGCCAGGCAGTGAACCCAGGCGTCCTGGCTCCCAGCTCCACCGCCCACCCCGCTCTAACCACTAGATCCCACTTCCCTCCCAGAGCCAGGCAGTGAACCCAGGCATCCTGGCTCCCAGCCACGGCCCCCGCTCTAGCCACTAGATCTCACTCCCCTCCCAGAGCCA
Source organism: Macrochelys suwanniensis (assembly GCA_033296515.1). Classification (NCBI taxonomy): domain Eukaryota; kingdom Metazoa; phylum Chordata; order Testudines; family Chelydridae; genus Macrochelys; species Macrochelys suwanniensis. The sequence goes on along the minus strand of CM065800.1, from coordinate 5,478,808 downwards.
GGGGGAGAACCCAGGCATCTTGGCTCCCAGCTCCCCCGCCCACCCCGCTCTAACCACTACATCCCACTCCCCTCCCAGAGCCAGGCAGTGAACCCAGGCGTCCTGGCTCCCAGCCGCAACCCCTGCTCTAACCACTAGATCCCACTCCCCTCCCAGAGCCAGGGAGAGAACCCAGGCGTCCTGGCTCCCAGCCCCCCTGCTCTCCCTGTCCCAGTAGCAGATAGTGATTTCGTTACCTCAGGGGTACCGGCTCGGAGTAATCATCCGCTTCGCTGCCCGAGCTTGCTGTAGAGCGCCGGCTGTGGAAGCTCTCCACTGTGGGAGTGAGAGACAGTAAAGGGGAGCTCAGTCCTGGGGGGGCGGGGGGTGGTCCCCAAAGCCAGCGTCCCTGCCCCCAAACCCTCCCCCACACAAACAACACACCTTGCTGGGGAAGACCCTGCCTAGGCACAAACTCTCCCAACCCCGCTCCAGCCTCGATCAGCTGGGCCCCGAGGAAGGCATGGCCCAGGGGCTGGGGGACTCCCAGGCAGTGGCAAGCCCAGCGCAGTAACCCACCCTGGAGACGTTCCCGGTGCCGGGACGTACCCGACGAGCTGCGTCCGCGACTCCTGCCCAGGCTGTCTCCGCTGAAGGCTGCCAGGCCCCGGGAGTGGGAGCGGCCCCAGTTGCCGGGCGGCGCATCGCCCGCGCCCCGCCGGATCCGTCGCTGGCTGCGCCCAAGGGGAGAGGGTTATGCGCAGAAGCCGGCATCTCGCGGCCTGACGCTTCCTTGCCAAAACAGGCTGCCCGCCCCTGAAACGCGGCCACCTCTTGGGTGCAGCGCGGCAGCAGCCACGCAGCTCGTGGGGAAGGACACCTCAGGGAAGCAGAGGACTGGGACACCGAGGCTGACGCCCCTGCCCTTGCCAAACAAGCCGGGATCCTTAAATGGTCCCTGGGGCTCCGAGATCTCGCTGGGTTTCAGATGCCATCTGGCGTTCCTGTCACCAGAGCTGTGTCAATGTCTCCTGATTAACCCTTGTGGCGCCAACACCCTGCCCTCCCCGAGGATGGCGGAAGGGCTCAGATTCAGGGGGGGGGGGGGGCAGTGCCCACCAGAGCGCTGGCAAGTCTGCTTCCCAGGCAGCACAGGGGCCACTGAACGCGGCGGCTAGAGGTGGAAACACATGGCCCCGAACACCCCCCAGGGACACCCTGATCTTCTTGGGCGGGGAGGACACTTACTTTTTCAGTTCAGCCTCTTTCTGCTTCCGCTCTTTGGCCTTCACAAAGGCCGTGGGGTCGAAGCGCGGCGGCCGGGTGCCTGGGGAAGGGGAGACCGGCAGCGGGGTCAAGGGCGGGGGCTGCTCCTGCCACAGCTGGGATCTGAGACGGGGGAGGGGGGAAAAAGGGCTGCTGCCGCCTTGCCTGGGATCCAAGATGGGGGTGGGGTAGGGGTGCCAAGGGCAGGGGGTGCTGCTGCCACGCCGGGGATCTGATCACCCCGCAGTGCAGGGTGAGGGAACGAGAGCCCTGGGGACGGATGGTCTCCCTTCCCAGAATGGGCGCAGCACGGGCAACGGCAGGGCGAGCTCCCCCATCCCACCCCAGCGCAGTCCCCTCCCCACCTTGACGGGGCAAGACGGGAGTTTGGTCCCCCTAGTCTATTCAGCTCTTGGCCTCTCGGCCGAGGCTGCAGACTGGGGGCTGCGTGAGGTGGACCCCACCCCGGCTGGCTAGGAACTGGGCTGAGGCTCCAGGTTCCTAAATCTCATCTCACACTGGGGACCAAGGCCCGGCACGCTGGTCATCACAGTGAGAACTGGCTCGGAAAAGGGCTGGGTGGACCCTTCCCCGCCCCTCCAAAGTGTTCAGGATTCAGCTAAAGGGAATGGATGGGAGGAAGGGGATTGCTCCCTCCCCCACATCACTGCATGTCACCAAGGTTCTCACCTTGCTTGGAGACATCTCTGTCGGAGACAGGGCACTCCTAGAGAGATCAAGGCCAACCTAGTGTCCCCAGGCCCCGTGATCTGGGCAAGGGACCCGCCCAATGGCTCCTCTCCTACCCCCTCACCTGTGGGTGATGGTGACTGGCGAGGGAGGCGGGTCTGGCTCCCGCCACGCCCTTCTCTGGACGTGGAGCGTGGCCGGTTCACCGGCCAGGCCCCGCCACGCTCCCGGGAGTTGGAGCGCTCCCCAGAGGTGGAGCGCCGCTCCTCTCGGGCCATGGCCGCAGCGCTGCTCCGGCCCGGGGCAGGGTGACTGAAGCCGCGGGAAGACGCCGATCGGTTCTGAGGGGATGGACCGGTGGGGGTCAAGCGCCTGGAAAAACAGGAGGGAGCAGTCAGAGTCCTAGATGTGAAGGACAGACGGGCCCGTTCGGGTCAACCAATCTGGCCTCCTGCATCACACCGGCCATAGAATCCCCCCCAGTATCCCTGCATCCAGCCCAGATCTGGGAGGGATAGCTCAGTGGTTTGAGCATTGGCCTGCTAAACCCAGGGTTGTGAGTTCAATCCTTGAGGGGGCCATTTGGGGATATGGGGCAAAAATTGGGGATTGGTCCTGCTTTGAGCAGGGGGTTGGACTAGATGACCTCCTAAGGTCCCTTCCAACCCTGATATTCTATGATTCTATGATTCTATGACAGTCGAGCTAGAGCAGAGATGTCCAATGTCAGCAAAAGACTCCAAGCCCTGGAGCGCTCCCTATCCCCATCACTGGGTCAGTCGTTCCAATGGTCAATTCCCCTCCCCTTATTTCACGCCTGAATCTGTCTAGCTTCAGCTCCAGCCATTGATCTCGTTCTGCCTTCGTCTGCTGGACTGAAGACCCTCCGCTCTCAGAAATTCCCCGTGCCACAGGTTCACAGCTCTCGCCAGCCCTGACAAACTCACTGCACAGACCAGATGGCCTGTATCTAAATGGTACCAGGGGAGGCATCACGCACAAACTGGTAACACGCTGGTGCTGAAAACTAGTGTGGTGGGTGCACAAAGGGTTAGCGACGTGCGTGAGAATGACGTTCCGAAACTGTGTTTGGCGAGCAATGCATAAGCCCAATCTGCCCTAGACAACGGACCGTGTATTTGCTTGTCTGACCCATAGAAGGTAAACAAAGCTAACGAGCAGGGAGAAGACAGCCTGGCATCTATGCCCCAGCAGCGAAACTGTGTCTGGGCTTACTCTGAGAAGAGCACGTTTCCAAAGATGACTGGGCTCTACAAGAGGGGGAGAGAACCCGGGCAGCCAGGCTAAAGGAAGATGGCTGAGAAAACGTCTTTGAACAAAGGATTCTAGTTGCTTAAGTTAGAAGTCAGAATACACTTCTAAGACTTCAGTCTGTTTGTTTGTGTCTTTATGCCTTATACTTGGTATCCCTTAAACCTGGGTCCTTTTCCTAACACACCTGGTTTACTTTCCCCAAAGCCCAGCTCAGAGCTTGGATTGAAACAGAGGGTTTGTTAACCCCAGGAAGGTAACAAGCGGCTGTATACGGGCTCTTTAAACGAGCAGCGAACTTGGTAAGGTTTTGTGAGCATGGCAGTAAGGAGGAAGGGGGCGCTGCAGAGAGACGTCTCCGAGGAACTTGGGAATGGGGTTCACTGGCAGAGCCCGGGTGAGTTTGCTGGCAGGGCAGACATGCCAGTGTGCCAGGGAGCTAACACAGTTCAGCAGCAGCAAAGCTCCCACTTGCTGAGGCCGAGAGGGATAACACAGGAACTCTCAGCTCTGGGAACCGCAGCGGCTTGTCACACCTGCCCAGGGAGGTGCTGACAAACTGGGATCGTGTCACCTCTGAACCATCTCGGGGATAAACTAACCAGATCCAGCACTTTCTGTCTCATGCTCACGGGCAGGTTTTCCAGCCCTCGGCTCGTTCTCATGGCTCTTTCTGAATCCTGTCTAATTTTGCTGCATCCTTTTCATAGAATCATAGAATATCAGGGTTGGAAGGGACCTTAGTAGGTCATCTAGTCCAACCCCCTGCTCAAAGCAGGACCAATCCCCTGTGTGTGTGCGGACACCAGAACGGGACCCGTGCGCCAGTGAGGGGCTCACTAATGCTGGATTCAGACGTAGCACTGCCGCCCCACTGCTCCTCAATATCCCCCCGCTTATACCGCCGAGGGTCACGCTGCCCGCTCAGCCCCAGCATCGCCCTGGGAGCGCCTGGTTAGCTGGTTCCCACCACGGCCCCTTGATGCTTTTCAGAGTGACTGCTTTCCAGGACACAATCCCCCAGCTCACAGACGTGACCGACATTCTGTGTCCCATCAAAAAGATGCAGCCACCAGGGCTGGCTCTGCCCTGCAGAAGCCCCACTGACCCTTCAAGACAGCCGTAGGTAAGGACTGATGTCCCCTCTCCTCCTTACCCTGTCCCCTACCAGGAGATCTCATGTGTCAGGACATAGTACAATCCCTGCAGAGTGTGGGAAGGAATTTTCCAGCATCACTCAATTAGCCAGATGCATTATGGGGGTTTGATCCTTCCTCTGTAGCATCAGCGATCTGCTAATACCAGGGGACCAGTATTTAAAGGCCAATGGGCAAAACCTGGGTTTGAGTGTCAACAGAGGGGTCGGGACCCTTAGACAGGTGAATGAAAAGCAGGTACTTTTCAGTACCCCGGACTAGGGTACTGATCCAGCCTAGAGCAGCTGGTGTCACTCACCCTTTCTTGTATAAGGCCAGCTCATTGGTCAGACTCTTCACTCGGACCCGGAGGCTCCTCTCCGATGCTTTCACCTCCGCCAGCTGCAAGGAAGGGGAAGAAATCTCATTCCTTCAGCTGCTGGACATGCTCTGGAATGGGCCCAGGAAATCGACCCAGCAGACAGCCTTGCAGCCCAGCCAGACAATGGAATCTGGGCAGGGCTACGTGATTGCCAGCAACATTCCCCTTCACTTCCTGTCCTGAACTGGGGTGCCATGGTGTTGTGTTAAACAGCTGCCATGTTCCACCCCAGAGGTGGCTGCATTTCAGTGGTGGGCAAATGAGCCTTGTGTAGAGAGCCAAGGGCTTTGAGATCTTCGGGCGTACGGTGCTATGTAAGATCTCATGGTAATAATTATTACTAGGGCTGTCAAACGATTTTAAAAAATTAATCGCCGTTTTAATCCCACTGTTAAACAATAATAGAATACCATTTATTGAAATATTTGTGGATGTTTTCTACAATTTTCAAACATATTGATTTCAGTTACAACACAGAGTACAAAGTGCACCGTGCTGACTTGATATTAGTTTTGATTACAAATATTTGCCCTGTAAAAAAGATAAGCGAGGCATGGAGAGTGGTAGCAACTTGCCTAAGGCCACACAATGAGTCAGTGGCAAAGTCAGGTTTAGAACCCAGAAGCCCTCGCTCCCAGCCCCACTGCTCCAACCCCACTTCCCTCCCGGGGCTGGAGATAGGACCCAGGAGTCCTGATTCCCAGCCCCCCCTGCTCTGATGACTAGACCCCACTCCCCTCCCATGCTGCTTCCACTAAGCTTCTTCTCTCCTTCAGATCTTCGCCTTTAGGAAGCTCTAGCTCCACAGCTGAGGAATCTGGGGTCCTGACTTCTGGTCTATGTGGGGGCGACGTCACACCAGCTCCGGGGGAAGGGCTGGAGGCAGCGAAAATGGGCTGTCACACCAGGAGGCATGTGGGGAGGCTGTTACACCAGCGCCAGGCTGGGTGCGGGCCCTACCTGGGCAATGCTGTTACACCATCACCTGATGGGGAGGGAGGGGGGGTTACACTGGTGCCAGGGCCCAGCCGGGGGGGGTGGGGGGTGGGGGGGTGTCCACTACCCCACCTCGTCAGCCAGCTGCCGGTTCTCCTGCAGGCGCTTGCTGGCCGCTCGCTGGTGCTTGCTTCGCTCCTTCAGCAGCTCCTCCTCCAGGCTCTGCACGATCTTCTTCAGGATCTTCGCCTCCTTCCCGGCGCTGCTCTTGCTGCAAAGCTTCAGCTCCTCCTGCAGCCCGAGCAGGGCTGACTCCACCTCCTGCTTCTCCTCCAGCACCCGGCCCAGCCTGGGGAGGCAGAGACCCGCACAGGCAGGGGTTAGGGGGCCGAGCGGCTCACAGCGCAGAGAAGGGTGCAGAGGATCAGCATTGCCAGTAGGAGGCGCTGTGACACAGGACGCTTACTGTACATAGCGAATCCCCTTAGGGCAGCAGACCTCAGAGCACCGGACAAACATTAATTCACACTCAGACCCACTGAGAGGAGACGATAAGCCCTGTTTTACAGAGGGGAAACTGAGTCACGGAGAGACGTGGTTTGCTCCAGGTCACCCAGTGAGTCAGTGGCAGAGCCCAGAACAGAACCCAGGAGTCCTGGCTCCCAGACCCTCTGTAGTAATACCCAGACCTCTCTCCTTCCTTAGCGTCAGTCTGAAGCATGGAGCTGGTATTCTCATTTACATAGTGGATCGGCTCGGACAGCTGACTGCGCCCCATGTAGTCCACAGGGGCAGGTGCTTGAGACAGCCTGGGGGCAATAAGCTCAACGCCGAGGCTCCCGTCACCGAACCCCCTCCCCTCACTCACTCGTCCCGCAGCCGGCGGATCTCCGCGTCCCGGAAATCCCTGCCTGGTTTGGCCTTCAGCACGGCCAGCTCCTCCTTTAGCTCCCTGATGACCTTCTGCAGCGCTACGGGGTCTGGCTTGCCCACGTAGGGCAGCGGGAGGGGGTAGTGGATCCTGTGGAGAAGCAAGAGGCAGGGGCAGCTGGGATCAGCACGTGCCCTGAAGTTGCTACAGTCACATGGCTACACATCCCCCCATATCACCCCTCCCCTCCAGTTAGATCAATAGCTGGAATTAATTAGATTAATAGCAGAAGGGACTATTGTGATCTTCTAGTCTGACCCCCTGGATAACCCAGCCCTGAATTAATTCCTCTTTGAGCTACAGCAGATCTCTCTGACAAACATCTAATCGTGATTGAAAATTGACAGGGATGGAGAATCCACCATGACCCTCGCCAAGTTGTTCCAATGGCTAATTACTGTTAATAGTTTGAGCCTTATTTCCAGCCTGAATTTATCTAGCTTCAGCTCCCAGCCACGGGATCTTGTAAGACCTCTGTCTGCTACCGTGAAGAGTCCTGAGCAAATATTTGTTCCCCAGGTAGATACTTATAAGACTGGGCTCAAGTCACCATTAACCTTCTCTTTGTTAGGCTAAACAGATGGAGCTCCTGGAGTCTCTTGCTACAAGGCAGGGTTTCTAAGCCTTCATTGATTCTAGTGGCTCTTCTCTGACCTCTCTCAATTTACCAACATCCTTCTCGAGTTGTGGACACCAGAGAGGGACACAGGATCCCAGCAGCGGTCACACCAGAGCTAAATCCAGAGGGAAAATAACCTCTCTGCTCCTAATTGAGATCCCCCTGTTGATGCAGCCCAGGATTGCCATGGTGTTGCACTGAGAGATGGCTTCAGCTGATTATCCACCACGACCCCCGAGCTGCTGATGTCTTCCTAGTTCGCCCCCGGCTCCGAGCTGCCCTCACCTGTCAAACTCGACGGAGTAGATGAGGATGAGGTAGCGCTTGGAGCTCAGCAGCGAGGACTTGGAGGCAGAGGGCGCGTGCCTCGGGCCCACCCCAATCTTCCGGCTCCTCAGCGCCTCCAGGTCAGTGTAGGTGAGGAGGTCCAAGGTGACCGACTCGCTGCTCTGGGGGGGGGAAGAAGACGCGCGGAGTCAGAGGGACGCACCAGCCCAGCCCTTCGCGCGGCACTCCACAGTGAGGGAGGTGACAGGGTGTGGCTGGCCATTGGGCTGCCCCTAAAGACTACAGCTCCCAGCATGCCACTCTGCACTAAAGCGAGTGACAACAGTCCCGCGCGATGGAGCACCGCATGCAGGGACCCGCGAGGCAGCTGGATGTTACAGCCAGCTCCATGTTTCCACAGAACAGAAGGGACCCTTGGGGTCCTAGCGAGCTGTCCAATGAGACCCATGGCAGCCCAGATCCCCTGCTCTTGGGCCAGACGCATGTGCCCGGGGGCACTGTTAGCTGTGAGCTCTGCAGGCCTCACCTGAGTCAGGGCAGACTCCAGCATGCTGCAGAAGATCCCAAACTGCTTGAAGTTCCCCGTCTTGTGAGTTAAATCTTCAATGACTGAGAGCAAACGAAACAGGGAGAGAGATCCTTGTCAGGCAAGGTCAGGCTCAGCTCCCCCCAGGAGTCTGGGACTCCCAGCCCTCTGAGGGTATCACTGGACTGCGCTTCTTCTGGGAACTGGAAGGAAACCCAAGAGTCCTCGACACTCCCCTGCTCTATCCACTAGACTCCACTCCCTCTCAGAGGCGGGGATAGAACCCAGGTGTCCTGTTCTCCCAGCCCCCTGCTCTAACCACTAGCCACCACTCCCCTCCCGCAGCTGGGTATAGAACCCAGGTGTCCTGTTCTCCCAGCCCCCAGGCCCTTGCTGCTCCCTCCCGCAGCTGATACAGCCCTCGCAGGGGAGGTGACCCATGTAACGGGGTTGGCAGGACACTCACAGGCGGCATCAAACTCTCCTCTCCACTGATCGGTGGTGAGCCGGTCCTCCACTTCCACCTCCAGGACGCTCCCGTGCACGGTCATCCTCACAACGTGCTCCGTGCCGCGGAAGACATAGTCAGCCTGAAGCCCCTGCAGCTTGGCCATGGTGAGCCCTCGGTGCTCTGGCCCTGCGTTCCCAGGCAACCCTGCGGCAGGAGAGGGAGTTCACAGGAATTGGGATTGACACTCAGGAGCCCGGGACTAGGATGGCAGGGGGCTGTGGGGTGGGAATGAGAAGCATGAGCAGAGTGGGGGGGAGGGTGAGGCCCAAGGCTGGGGGTCAGCATTGAGGGGCATTGGCAATGTAGGGAGTCCAGGGCTGGGACAGTAGGGGGGAATGTGGGTCAGGATCGAAGGGCATGGGAGAGCTGATGTGGAGAGAGCCCAGGGCTTGGGGCACATGTGGCTGCAGGTTGGGCCTGAGGGGCATTGGCAGAGCTGGGGGCCGGGGGAGGAGCCCAGGGCTGGGATAGCAGTGACTGAGTCAGGGAACAGGGTCAGGACTGAGGGGCAGAAGCCCATACAGCACCACACTACAAGTTACACTATCCCACGGGAACTGATCAGATTTCAGACCTAGCTGGGCCTGCTGCACATGTGTGCCTGTCTCCTTCCTCTGTTAGTTCAGGACTCGCTCCAGCCACCCATGGCAGAGTACCCCACGCTGGGGAATTCCACCCCTCAGATCCAGAGCGCTTTCCGCAGAGACTCGGCCTGTTCAGATAACACACACGAACCCCGGACTGTCCTGTCACTGGGCGTGTACAGCCTACTCCGCTAACAAGGTGACCGCGATCCTTGGAGATGTAAGCAGGGGAATAGCAAGGTGTAGAGTCTCTAGGTGATGTCACTTCCGTCTTTGGCTTTAGTGAGACCAAAAGGATGCTCACAAATTGGAGAGGGTTCAGAAGAGAGCTGCTGGACTGTTTCCAGATCTGGGCAACCTGCCTCACAGCACGAGATTAAGGGCTTCTCTACACAGGGACACTCACAGAAATAGCTATTCTGGTGTAATTATTTGAATATAAGTCTCCTCATCAACACTTTTATTCCAAAATACAAGTGCCTTATTCCAATATAGCTTAATCCACTCTTATTCCAGAATACGAGTGTCAACATGGGGATTTACCCCAAAGTCACTACTCCAGAATCAGTATTTCAGTAAATTTCTAAGTGCAGACAAGCCCGAAGGAAGCTCAATCTATTTAATCCAAGATTAAGTGGTGACTTGATCCCGGTGGTCGGCACCTCCAAAGGGAGGAGATCTCTGAGAGTAGGCAGCTATTTAATCCAGTTGACAAAGACAGCATGAGATCCAATAGCTGAAGCTGAACAAATTCAGGCTAGAAATAAGGCCCAATTTTTTAACAAGGAAGTTAACTAATCACTGGGACAACGGACCAGAGACAGGGGAGATTCTCCATCACTTGGGGTCTTCTAATCAAGCACGGGTATCTTCTTGAAAGATCTGCTGTAGCTCACACCTAAATGGTGGGCTTGATACAGAGGTTACTGGGAGTGTGATGCTCCAGCCGGGGCTGGGCAGGAAGTCACACTGGATGAACAGAATGGTCCTTTCTGGCCATAAAATCAACAATTTTGTTTACTGGCAGGATGCACAGGCAAGCCTATGAGCAGGCGCAGAGACAATATATATTAGAACCACTGCGCACATGCACTGGGGAGCAGAATTCCCTGGCGGCGAGCGCAGTAGCACAGACAGGGCTCAGATGTTTTTCTAACTGTGTTGTCTGACTGTACTACAGCTCCCACCACTGGTCCTGTCTGCGAAGCGGCACTGATGGTACTGCAGCTCCCGCTAATGGCAGTATAGAATCATAGGATTGGAAGGGACCTCGAGACGTCATCTAGTCCAGTTCCCTGCACTCATGGCAGGACTAAGTATTATCTCGACCATCCCTGACAGGTGTTTGTCTAACCTGCTCTTAAAAATCTCCAATGATGGAGATTCCACAACCTCCCTAGGCAATTCATTCCAGTGCTTAACCACCCTGCAACACAGCCTGGTGCAATCACACAGACGCAATGCTCTAAGGCAAAGGGAGCAGTTGGGTGCTTGCTGGGGCCACTGTCCACTTGGGGGAGCAGCAATGCTGATAGGACTAAGCCAAAGGTCCTCAACTTTTTCCATAACAGAATCCACCCTCCCAGTACAGCAAGGGCCAGGGCTCCCAACCCCCTGCCGCCTCTGCTCCCAGGACAACCCTTGGAGGAAGCTGTTTGCAGTGCACTGTTCCCCACCTGTCAGACACACACAGCTCCATCCTGTGGAAGAGGCCCGGCTCATTTCTTAGTGGGCAGGACTGGGAAGGTGAACGGGAAGGCTGTGGTATAAACAGGGGCTTAACAAGCAGCATGGTGGAGTCAGGATGGCTGCGCTAGCCAAGATATGCAGGAGCACCCTGGTGCTAGGGCCCGGGGAAGAGCTGACCCGGGAATGTTATAGCTGCACAGATCAGGCCGTACGGGGACCCTGCTCATCCCGAAGCGTGGGAGGCAGGGTATTGAACGCAGGTGTCCTTAGAGTTCGTAAAAAGCTCTTATCAGGTGTAACTTTGGTCCCATCCCCCACACTTGAGTCTGATACGCTCAGCGTGGCTTTGCAGCAGGCCAAATAAAGGCACCTGAGTCGGACCGAGTTCTTGGGGAACCCCAATTAGGGTGACCAGACAGCAAGTGTGAAAAATCGGGACAGGGGGTGGGGGGTAATAGGAGCCTATATAAGAAAAATTCCCAAATATCGGGACTGTCCCTATAAAAACAGGACATCTGGTCACCCTAACCCCAATAACGGCAAATGGGGGGGGGGGGAGGTGGTCAACCCCCCCCCCAACACCCCCATGGCAGGAGGGTGCACGGGGGTGGGGAGCAGGAATGGGGGACCCCATGGGGAGGGATTATGGGAAAGGGCAGCGAGGGGGGTTCCGTGGGTCACAGACCAGGAGGGAGGTCACGGGCCAGGGGATTCCCCGGGGGGGGGGGGAGGGGGCTCCAGGGGGTCACGTGCCAGAGGGATCGGGGGGGGGGGGGTCGCTATGGGGGAGGAGGCTCGGGGGCTCCAGGGGGGTCGCCATGGGGGGGGTCACGGGCCCAGAGATTCCCCGTGGGACGGAGAGGGGTCCAGGAGGAGCCCCATGGGGGGAGGGGGGTCACGTGCCAGGACCCCCACGGGGGGAGGGGGCTCGGGGGGGGTCACGTGCCAGGACCCCCACGGGGGGAGGGGGCTCGGGGGGGGTCACGTGCCAGGACCACCACGGGGGGAGGGGGCTCGGGGGGGTCACGTGCCAGGACCCCCACGGGGGGAGGGGGCTCGGGGGGGGGTCACGTGCCAGGACCCCCATGGGGGGAAGGGGCTCGGGGGGCCGACACAGGCCCGGGTCACTCACCGCCTCGGCCCCCGGCTCAGCCCAGCCCAACCGCCGCCTCCCCTGACAGGGCCCTGCCCCCCAACGCCGCTCTCCGCTCCCATTGGCTGCCGACCAACTGCCGCCGGCGGGCCATTGGCTCGAAGCCTCTGTCTGTCACAGGAAAGGCCCGCCTCCTCCGCCCAAGCGAGCGCGGCCACTGGTTTTCCGCGGCCGTCCATCAACCGCCGCGACCTCCCGCCCCTCGCCGTCCAGCACTCAGAGTTGCCATTGGGTCCCCGGTGGCTGCCAATCCCCCTAAAGCCCCGCCCACTCAGACGATCATTGGCTGTTCATCGCCGTCAGTCCCCATGTAGCCCCTCCTTCTCGGGAGCCGGGAGCCGCAGAGCGAGGTCCTCTAGTGGCTGCTCGGCGCATTGCACCCGGCCTGGTCCCTTGAGCTCCAGGCGGGCGCTTTGGTGCGCGGGGTTGTGAGTTCGAGCTACGTGAGGGGCCGCTCCTCTAAATCCCGATCCTGGCTCCCTGGGCTGGGAAGCAAACCGGGATCAGAGCATCAGCCTCGGCCGCGGGACTGGGGACAGGGTAAGAGATAGTGCAGATGACACTAAGCTATGGGGAGTGGTAGATACACTGGAGGGTAGGGATAGGATACGGAGGGGCCTAGACAAATTAGAGGATTGGGCCAAAAGAAATCTGATGAGGTTCAACAAGGACAAGTGCAGAGTCCTGCACTTAGGACGGAAGAATCCCATGCACTGCTACAGACTAGGGACCAAGTGGCTAGGCAGAGTTAGTTGGGGACTGGTCCTGCTTTGAGCAGGGGGTTGGACTAGATACTTCCTGAGGTCCCTTCCAACCCTGAGATTCTATGATTCTATGGCACCACCAGGCTGCTCCCCAGCTAGCAAACCCCAGGGGATTCCCATGGCCAGGGCAGCACAGAGCTGGCCCTGTCACCCCGTTGTATGAGCTGAGCTTTTTTTTAGTAACAAGCCTCTCACCTTCCTGGCTACCGAAGACAACTTCAAAATGTGTAACGGACCCAGTGGCGTCTGCCTGAGTTTGCCACCAGCCTGAAACAGGAACTGTGGCAGAGCTGTGAACAGCCCAGCTCGCTTGTGTGCATTGTTAACCCTGAAACCTAATGATGGGGACTTTAAAAGGTCACAGTTCTTAACTATTTTGCTGCTGATTAAACCTGCACACCATGCACATCAGCGCTGTGTGAGTGACTGGGCAGAACTTAAGCTTGTGGATGGAGCTTGGGTTGTGCGGGCAGAGCCTCCCCCACCATCCCATTCCCTACATCTCTGTCACACACAAGGATGTCCTGGCTTCGCTGTGGCTGGCACAGTATCTAGGCAATTTGCTAGGGAAATCCCTCAGGTTTGAGGGCGATTCCCTTGGGAGATGCTGTTTTGGATTTGGCCCCACTGTGATCTGATCTATCCCTAACCCTAACCCCTGTCATCCCTCAACCCCCAAGACCCTCTTAAGAACATTAGAACAGACATACTGAGTCCATCTAGCCCAGTATCCTGTCTTCCGACAACGGCCAATGCCAGGTGCCCCAGAGGGAACAAACAGAACAGGGAATCATCAAGTGATCCATGCCTTGTCGCCCAATCCCAGCTTCTGGCAAACAGAGGCTAGGGATACCATTCCTGCCCATCCTGGCTGATAGCCATTGATGGACCTATCCTCCATGAACTTATCTAGTTCCTTTTTGAACCGTTATAGTCTTGGCCTTCACAACATCCTCTGGCAAAGAGTTCCATATGTTGATTGTGCGTTCTGTGAAGAAATACTTCCTTTTGTTTGTTTTAAACCTGCTGCCTATTAATTTCATTGGGTGACCCCTAGTTCTTGTGTTGCGAGAAGTAAATAACACTTCCTTATTTACTTTCTCCACACCAATCCTGATTTTATAGACCTCTATCTTATCCCCACTTAGTTGTCACTTTTCCAAGCTGAAAAGTCCCAGTTTTATTAATCTCTCCTCATATGGAAGCCACTCCATATCCCTAATCATTTTTGTTGCCCTTTTCTGAACCTTTTCCAATTCCAATATATCTTTTTTGAGATGGGGCAACCACATCTGTACGCAGTATTCAAGATGTGGCCGTACCATGGATTTATATAGAGGCAACATGATATTTTCTGTCTTATTATCGATCCCTTTCTTAATGATTCCTAACATTCTGTTCGCTTTTTTGACAGCTGCTTCACATTGAGTGGATGTTTTCAGAGAACTATCCACAAAAAGATCTCTTTTTTGAGTGGTAACAGCTATTTTAGACTCCATCATTTTATATGTATAGTTGGGATTATGTTTTCCAAGGTGCATTACTTTGCATTTATCAACATTGAATTTCATCTGCCATTTTGTTGCCCAGTCACCCCGTTTTGTGAGGTCCCTTTGTAGCTCTTCACCGTCTGCTTTGGACTTAACTATCCTGAGTAGTTTTGTATCATCTGCAAATTTTGCCACCTCACTGTTTACCCCTTTTTCCAGATCATTTATGAATATGTTGAATAGGACTGGTCCCAGTACAGACCCTGGGGGACACCACAATTTACCTCTCTCCATTCTGAAAACTGACCATTTATTCCTACCCCTTGTTTCCTATCTTTTAACCAGTTACTGATCCAGGAGAGGACCTTCCCTATGTTCCCATGACAGAGACCTGGCCTGAAAACTCACCCCTCCTTACACCCCTCTCTTGCTACTGGAGCAGCAGAGCTCCCAGCACCTGTTAATTTTTACCTCCAATGCCTGCAGCCCCCCCCCCCCCCCCCCCCCCCCCCACACACACACACACACACAATCTGGCTCTCTGCTGCAGGACACATTCAACTCCTTGGCTGGGGCATGTTCCCTGCATCACAACAGGAGGTGCACAGGCTATAGGGACTTAGCTTCCACCCTGCTCCCTAGCTCTGCCTTCCCCCTCCTCCCTGCCCTCAGCACCTGCTCCTCCGACCCCCTTGGAAAACAGTAGCCAGTTTGGGGCAGCGGGGTCACACCAGCGCAGAGGGGGCAGGGCCGGGACATGTAGGCATCGGAGAGACTGAAAGAGAGTGGGCTATGGAAACACAAATCTCTTCCCACCCAGGGGTGCCCAGCTGTGCAGGGCTGAGAAAGCTTCGCAGGGGGCCGTGCATGTCTCTCTGTGTATGTCCCTCCCAGCCGCCACCCAGAATAAAAGCGGGGAGACAAGGGGCTCCTCGACCTCTATTGCCAGCCCAAAAGGAGATCGTTGCCCGGGGCGCTGTCCCAGAGCCATGCAGAAGAAAAGCCGATCACACACACAGCCGGCTGCTAGAACAACAATGCTGTTTATTAAACAGAAGGGAAAGGGGATAAGGGACTGTTTCATTTTTCAATGAAAAATAACTCTCATAAACAAACCCTCCAGTCTCATAACACAGAGAGAACAATTCCCTCTGCCCCCGCCACATGTTGCAATAACAAAATCAGTTAAAACGTGACAGATATGCGTATTTTAGAATTCAAGACTTTTTCTGACATGATTTTAAAACAAAACTCACATGTAAAAGTCTTAGTGATTCCTGTGATGTGTCAAACCAGACGAATAACACTTGTTTGGGAAAAGAAGTTTCGAACAAAATAAAGACAAAAGCCTTTGCACCCATCCAGCCTGATGGATGCTGCCTCGTCTGCAAATGCTCAAAATTAAATCTCTGCGTGAGTTACCAGGACAAGGGCAAAACGACAAAACTTCTGGTTCTTTGGCACAGGTTCTCTTCCGGCAGAACTCACCGCAAGGCAGGGGTACGAAAACCAGGCTGCTGGGGGGATTTAAAGAAACCGGGGCAACTTTCTACATGGCTACGTCAAATCCACCCTGGACTTTAAATGCAAACTAGGAAACAAACGGTAGAAAACTAAACTTCAGTTCCAAGCCCCTTCTGGTGGCTCCCTGGTGGAAAGGTCCCAGGATTTTGTCCCAGGGTGGAGGAGGTTTCTTCCCCTGCTGTTCACCGTCTCACTACGAAGCCGGCCGAGTTGCGCCCGCCTTTGCAGTAGAGGGACTGCTTCCCTTGATTGCACGGGCAGTATTTCAGCGTGTGGGCCCCATCGCCCGTGGCCCCGCACATTGGGCAGACGTAGTTGCGCAGGATGGGACACAACACAGTGCCATCGGCTTGCTTCAGCATGTGGGAGGAGTAGACCTTCTTGGACTCCCCGTTGTGCCTGCAGAAGTTGCATATGAAGCTGCCAGGCGTCTGAGGGGTGGCCGCCCTGTTCTGCCCACTTTGAGGACAGCTGCTGCCATTGCTCCTGTTCCAGCCTGCCGACTTCGGGCTCGAGGTGTCCCCCGGAGACATTGGAAGGGGGGTCCCTGGCAGGCAGAGATCTGCCGTCTCACAGGGTAGGAGGCTCCTGGACCCCTTTCTGTGCTCCTCAATGATTTCGCCGAGAACCTTTGACAGGTTCAAGTAGTCCCGCCACATGTTGAAGTCATGCGCGATCACGACGGGCGGAGAAGGTGGCACGGAAAGCCAGGCGGGAAGCATGGCACTCAGCAGAGAAGCCCCTTCCCCTGCAAAAAGCTCCTCGACCCCTGCTCCTTTAATAGGCTTGGCCTGCAGTAGGCAGCATTACCAGCAGGCTGCACTGTGCCCATCCAGTGCAAAGAGGTGGAGTCTGAGATTTAAAGGGCCGGAAACCAAAACAGAAAAGCACGCCCCCCCCCGCCCCCGCCGGAGATTAATGAGCTAAATATCAAGACTCAGCTATAGCAAATCTGCTGGGCATCAGAGGCAGCCCTCTTCTAGAAAACTAAATTCCATTTTCCCCTCCCTTCTGTTCCAGAAACTCATCTCCTAGTCAGGGGCCGTCCATTATTTTTTGCCAAGGTCCAAATTTCTTGGTCAAGGTATAGTCACGATCCAGACTCCAGAGAAAATAATAAAAATAAACCCACAATCATGATCATAATAAGTACATAAAAAGATTTCGAGGTCCATTCTAAAGTGTCTGCTGGTCTGGATTTGGCCCACGGTCTGCCTATTGACTACCCCTGTCCTAGTGTAATGTTGTCAGCGGCTGCGATCCAGCCAGGAATCCCTTGACCTTGACGTGGGAGCTTCTACTGCTTGAGCTAAAAGCCGTCCCTCTCTTAGCGGCGGTTGAAGCAGGCTTATCCCTAGAGCCCTGCAAATCTGCAGATCTCCGCTTTATATCCACAGACTACGTTTGCCGCTCATGGCTTGGATGCGGATCCCGCGCAAGGATCTGCTCATCAATCTATAACTGGCCTAGCCACCACTTGAAGGGGACAGAGCACCACACTGAGCAGGCATGGCTTACACCGGGGGTCACAAAAACATCTACAAAAGTCTCAAATGTGGCTTCTTTTTAGCTCGCTCAGATTTAACCATCAAACCAAGTCTGAACAGCATTAGTTGAAAGCTTTTTAAAGACTTTTAAAAATGTTTCAAGAGGCCTTTTCTGCTCCAGCCCATTAACACTTTTCTGTTTTCTTAAAAAAAAACCCACCCCAAACCCCACACACATATCTGCTAAAAACTGCCCTAGTCAGTTGCAAAGATTGACAGAGATGCTAAGGGGACTAGGTCCATAAAAAGGAATGGACACGGTCACTTTCCCACCAGTCCCCTTCTTTAAGGGAAACCAACTAGCATATCTATACCAAAGTAGTTATTCCACTATAGGTATTCCAGCATAACTCCAAGGCAGAGTAAATATTCTGAAATAAAGTCATAAGAACATAAGAATGGCCATACTGGGTCAGACCAAGGTCCATCTAGCCCAGTATCCTGTCTTTTGACAGCGGCCAATGCTAGGTGCCCTAGAGGGAATGAACAGAACAGGGAATCATCAAGTGATCCATTTTCTGTCACCCATTCCCAGCTTCTGGCAAATCCTAGGGACACCCTCCCTGCTGATCCTGACTAATAGCCATTGATGGGCCTATCCTCTATGAACGTATCTAGTTCTTTTTGAACCCTGTTATAATCTTGGCCTTCACAACATCCTCCGGCAAGGAGTTCCATATGTTGACTGTGTGTTTTGTAAATAAATACTTCCTTTTGTTTGTTTTAAACCTGCTGCCTATTAATTTCATTCGGTGACCCTTAGTTCTTCCCTTATGCAAAGGAGTAAATAACGCTTCCTTATTTACTTTCTCCACACCAGTCAGGATTTTATAGACCTCTGTCATATCCCCCCTTAATCGCCTCTTTCCCAAGCTGAAAAGTCCCAATCTTATTAATCTCTTTTCAAACGGAATCTGTTCCATGCCCCTAATCATTTTTGTTGCCCTTACTCAACCTTTTCCAATTCCAATATATCCTTTTTGAGATGGGGCGACCAGATCTGCATGCAGTATTCCAGATGGGGGCATACCGTGGATTTACATAGAGGCAATATGATGTTTTCTGTCTTATTATTAGGGCCCTACCAAATTCACGGTCCATTTTAGTCAATTTCATGGTCATAGGATTTTAAAAATGGTAAATTTCATGATTTCAGCTACTTAAATCTGAACGGTCACGGTGTTGTAATTGTAGGGGTCTAGACACAAAAAGGAGATGTGGGGGGGCTGCAAGATTATTGTAGGGGGCGTTGTGGTACTGCCACCCTTACTTCTGCGCTGCTGCTGTCAGGGTGCTCCCTTCAGAGCTGGGCACCCGGCCAGCAGCCGCCGCTCTCTGGCCGCCCAGCTCTGAAGGCAGTGCAGAAGTAAGGGTGGCAATACTGTGACCCCTCCTCAAATAACTTTGCACACCCCTCACCCCCCACCCCCGCAGCTCCCTTTTGGGTCAAGACATCAAATTTGAGAAACGCTGGTCTCTCCTGTGAAATCTGTATAGTACAGTATAGGGTAAAAGGGTACAGTATAGGGTAAAAGAACACAACATTCCAGATTTCACTGGGGGAGACCAGATTTCATGGACTAATAAATACAATAAAAATAAAATAATGGAGATATGCTAATCTCCTAGAACTGGAAGGACCGTGAAAGGTCATTGAGTCCAGTCCCCTGCCTTCACTAGCAGGACCAAGTACTGTTGCCTGACAGATTTTCACCCCAGATCTCTAAGGGGCCCCCTCAAGGATTGAACTCACAACCCTGGGTTTAGCAGGCCAATGCTCAAACCACTGAGCTATCACTCCCCCCTGCTTCTGTGCTAACCCAGAGGTGTGGGAGCTGAAGGAGAAATGTGTTTTGGTGAGCCCCTGCCCCGCGAATCCCCTTCTGCACCAGTGCTGCGAGCTTCCCTGCAGCAGTGCCCACAATGGGTGGGGGATGCCAGGTCTGGGAGCTTCCCCTCAGCAGTTCCCCCAGGGTTAGGAGCTTCCTTGCAATGGTGCTCCCAACGGGCGGGGGATGCCAGGGCTGCGAGCTTCCCCCTAGCAGTGCCCTGGCTCCCTCTCACTGTCTCTCTGTCCCCAGGTCATCACCTGGATCCATGACTGTGATGTTTTTTTCATGGCCGTGAATTTGGTAGGGCCTTACTTATTATCTATCCTTTTCTTAATGATTCCCAAAATTCTGTTAACTTTTTTGACTGCCGCTGCACATTGACCGGATGTTTTCAGAAAAGTATCCACAATGACTCCAAGATCTCTTTCTTGAGTGGTAACAGCTAATTTAGACCGCATCATTTTGTACGTATGGTTGGGATTATGTTTTCCAATGTGCATTACTTTGCATTTATCAATTGAATTTCATCTGCCATTTTGTTGCCCAGTCACCCAGTTTGGTGAATCATAGAATCGTAGAATCTCAGGGTGGGAAGGGACCTCAGGAGGTCATCTAGTCCAACCCCCTGCTCAAAGCAGGACCAACCCCAACTAAATCATCCCAGTGAGATCCCTTTGTAACTCTTTGCAGTCTGCCTGGTACTTAACTGTCTTGAGAAGTTTTGTATCATCTGCAAATTTTGCCCCCTCCCTGTTTCTCAACTGATTTTGGAATAGAGTGTGCATACAGGGAGTTATTCTGGAATTGCTATCAAGTGAAATAATTATTCTGCTATAGCTATTCCAGAATAACTCCAAATCAGGGAAATATGCTGGAATAAAGTGAGTTTGCTTTGGAATAGACCATGGGGAGGAGGCATATTGGGGGGGAGAGATAGCTCAGTGGTTTGAGCATTGGCCTGCTAAACCCAGAGTTGTGAGTTCACTCCTTGAGGGGGCCATTTGGGGATCTGGGGCAAAAATTGGGGATTGGTCCTGCTTTGAGCAGGGGGATGGACTAGATGACCTGCTAAGGTCCCTTCCAACCCTGATATTCTATGAATGCCTGAGTTATACCAGAATTCCCTATGTAGACAAAGAAAAAGGGAGATTAAATGCAAAAAAGCTCCCGCACCAATGCAGGTTGAAATACCAAGCAATCAATATTAGAAAGTTTGAGCAATTAGGGTTAAACCTTAAATGTAGCCAGCTCTCATGATGTGTCTTGTTTTCCTTATTCAAGCGAAACTGGCCTGACCAGATCATTAAAGTGCTAACGTTGCCACGGGAAACCAGAATAGAAAAAAACAGTTTTGCAGACTCACAGCTCGGCCAAGTTGGCCTCTGTGGAGCCACCTCGCATTTTGGAATAGGCCAGTTTGGGGCTCCATCCTGCAAACCCACATGTGTGCAATGGTATGTCCAGGAGCCATCCCATTGACTTCAAAGCAAAGTACGGCACTGGGACCTTTGATTGTCTGGAATTTCAACCCTCCCATTCAAGTTAGGTGAGGTGTCTTGCATTTCATTTCACTGGTTGCTTCCCTCTCTGTGCTCCCTCTGCTCTATCCCAGCCTCATCCTGGTCTGCTCTATTTCCAGTGTCACTTCTTTGGGTCAGAGACCTTTTGTTACCCTGTGCAATCTACCAAGTGCAATGGGGACCCCCATCTCAGTGGGGCCTTAGGCACGACCCTAACAAGCATGATTAATAATAACCTGCTTTCCGGGCATTGTTTTGTGGCCTCTGGTGTTTGTCTGTTTATGTGTCTATCGCACCTGCGCCGGTGCCACTCTGTCTGGAACAAGTTGGAAGTTTGTATCTTTCCCTGGCACCTCCCCGCCCCCAATGCTCTAGGGAGGTAAGTTACAGTTCCCTGACTGCAAGTGAAACTGACCAGAGCAGTGGTTCTCAACCTTTCCAGATTTCTGTACCCCTGTCAGGCATCTGATTTGTCTGGCGTACCCCCAAGTTTCACCTCCCTTCAAAACAACTTGCTGACCAAAGCAGGCATCAAAATACACAAGTGTCCCAGCGTGCTATTACTGACCTTTCTCATGGTGTCTGTGCAAATATCTAGATGACTTGATGTCCCCCCTGGAAGACCTCTGCGTACCCCCCCCCCGTGGAGAACCGCTGGACCAGAGCCAGGAGACGCAGACAGTTCAGGGCTGGAGGTGAACGGAGACAGACAGCAGCTGTGGTGAGTGAGCAAGGGCTGACACACCTGCTCCGTCTGGGCGGGTGGGGTGAAGCTCAAAGTGTAAACAAGCCGGACAACGTGCCCCCTGTGACAAAATGGGAATTTTCTGTAATATGTTTATGATGCCTGTGCGTGCCTCAGTTTCCCCCTGTACTTCACAGGGTTACCCAGTGGAGGGCAAAGGGCTAAGCCTGCTCTTGGAGGGCAGGACACGAGGCGAGGAGGGGGCACGCTGACGGGGTTCCCCCCACAAGACCGCTGAAAAGCCGAGGCCATGACACACACAACCCCCCGCCCCGTCCCTTGATCTGTGACCATGAGGCTGGGTCAGGGCCAGTGAAAATGCTGGGTGGGGGTTGGGGGGGGGGCGTCTCGTGGTTGGATTCTCCCCTGCAGATCCACCGGGAATTGCCCTGGTGCCGGGGGGATAGCGCTGGCCACAGGGGTCTGCTGCCGCACTTGCATTCGCAGCTCTTCCTCCCCCAGCCCAGTGCGGGGATCCCTGGAAAGGAGCCCCGGACACCTGGGTTCTGCGATTTGCAAGCGACCAGCCACCGGCCTCCGCTAGAGAACCAGGAAGAGCAGCTAAACCGGGTCGTCTCACCCCAGCCCCCATCGGGCTTTCACCAGGGGCCTGATCCTCCCACTCAGGGCACCCCTGTCCTTGGCCTCCCTGTCACGGGCAGCTGTAGGGTCCCTCGTTTCAGGGAGGGGCCCAGTGGGGAGCTCTAGCCCCAGGAGATTGCTCGAGGAGCCCGGCAGGGACTAACCCCCTGCCCAGACCCGGCTGCTTTGGAGGCACATGGGATCCCAGGGTTGTGTCCGATTATGGGAGACTGGCACCTGTGCACTGGGGGGACTGAGCCACGCTGGGGGCAGCGTTGTGCAGCGGGCGATGCTGTTTAAAGGCGTTGGCGAGGGGCTGAGGCTCGGAGCGGGCGAGCAGAGGGCGGATCTTGCAGACTGGGCAGAAACGTGAGCGAGGAGGAGCCGTTCGGGGCAGAGGAGCGACCAGGCACACACGACCGGAGGCAGGACTTAGGGTGAGGCTGCTGACTCGAAGCAGAACTAAGTACCAGCCCCAGAGCCGTGCCCTGCGGAGCGGCCCTGGCAGGGCAGGTGGGCGCCCCAGCAGACAGAGGCCAGAATGGCCGAGCGGGAGAGTTTGGGGCCGTCTCCCCGGAGAAGGGGGTGACAGGAGAGCACCCACAGCCCCCTGGACCCCAGGCGGATGGGCCCAAGCAGATCCCGGTGTGGGAGCGACAGCACGAACTGGAGAGGCACCGGGAACGCCGAGCGACGCACTGCTGCATGGGTCGAAACAGTGGGGGGAGATTTCCGGGGTGCAGAATAAAGGGGCTCCGAGTCACGCGGCGGCGGCAACCCGAATTAGGGGCTACGTCGGTACGTCGGTGGGGGCGGGCTGGGGAGGGGCCACCGTGGCTGAGTTTTCAGAGCCTAGAGAGGCGCGCAGCTGGGAAACGGGCAGACGACGATCATAGAATCATAGAATCTCAGGGTTGGAAGGGACCTCAGGAGGTATCTAGTCCAACCCCCTGCTCAAAGCAGGACCAACCCCAACTAGATCATCCCAGCCAGGGCTTTGTCAAGCCTGACCTTAAAAACCTCTAAGGATGGAGATTCCACCACGTCCCTAGGTAACCCATTCCAGTGCTTCATGATGCGCGGAGCCAGCCTGGTTCCAAGAGGAAACCCCAGGGGAGCCGTTCCCAGATGGGGCCTAGGAGGGGGCTCCCCAGAGATGGGAAGGGGGAACCCCCAATGGCAGAGTCCGGATGCTATGACTGCCAGGGGACACCAAGGGGCAGAGTGCCCCGGGCTCAGGCACCAGGGGGCCGGCAATGGGACCCGGATGTTCAGTTACTGACAACCCAGGCAGAGGGGCAGCCGGCACCCCGACCCAGTGGAGCTAACAGGGAGGCAGTTCCCCAGGAGGGGCCACGATCTACAGGATGCTGAGTTCACTCCTCGGCCCACCGTGCCTACATCCTGCTGCGCGCTAATTCCTCAGGTTCAGGGAATTTAAGGCTGGGAGGCACCGTCCTCTCCGCGAGGCTGACCTCCCGTCTAGCCCGCGTCTAGACGTTCACCCACTGCCCCGTGTGCCGAGCCCAATGACTAGTTAGACGCCAGCGTTTGGGTCCTCGACAGGCTAAACTCTTGTGTGCCACGTGCAGGGACCGGACCAGACCCGAGACCTGCCCAGATCCATGCCCCACCCTGCCGGAGAAGGGGAACCCCCCCCCCCCACCCAAGGTACCTGCCGATCTGGGGGGAAATTCCCTCCGCACCCCAGACCTGGCAATCAGTCGGGCCCTGAGAACAAGCTGCCGCAGCCAAGCTGCCGTTCTCTGGACCGCCTATGAGCGGTGAGGAGTAAAGTGGGGTGGGAGTCATTTCAAGAGTGGAAGGACAGCCTGGAGGTGGGGAAACTGAGGCACAGCTGGGTGCTGCTGTAGCCAGAAGTGGGGAAACTGAGGCAGTTGAGGACTGCCCCACGTGGCTCCTCCCAGAGGGTGAGATGAGCACAAAGCCAGTGACGGTTGTTACCTTGCTAGATGGCTCCGTTTCCTGGCCAGCTGCTTTCAAAGCAAGTCACCTGGTCCTGGCCCTGACCCCAGCCCCGGACCCTGCATCAAGAGGCCAGATTTGGCCTTTGCTCAGCTGCCAGCTCCCAGCAAACCCTGGTGAATCGGATCTCACAGAATCATAGAAATCTGGGCTGGAAAGGACCTCGAGAGGTCACCTCGTCCAGCCCCCTGTGCCGAGGCCAAACCAAGTCCACCTAGACCAGTCCTGACTGGGGTCTGTCCAGCCTAGTCTTAAAAACCTCCAGTGACGGGGATCCCCCCCGCCTCACGTTCCAGAGCTGAACTCCCCTTCTAAAGTGTCTTCATAGCCAACCTCAATCTCCCTTGCTGTAGATTAAACCTGTCGCTTCTTGTCCTACCTCCAGTGGACACGGAGAACAATCGACCCCTGTCCTCTTTGTAACAGCCCTGAACGTGTTTGACGATTGTCCTCAGCCCCCGCCCCGGCTTCTTTTAACCTTTCCTCACTGCTGAGGTTTTCTCCACCTTGGATCATTTTTGTTGCTCTCTCTCCAATTTGTCCCCACGAAGAGCGGCGTCCGGATTTGGACCCAGCGCTCCCGCTGAGGCCTCATCAGTGGCGAGTAGAGCGGGACAATTACCTCCCGGGCCTGACAATATCACACTCCTGTGAATACACCCAGAATGATACTAGCCTTGTTAGCCGCTGAATCACAGGGTTGACTCGTTCAATTTATGATCCGCTAGAACCCCCAGGATCCTTTGCACCAGTATGGCCGCCTAGCCAGTTAGTCCCTATTTGGTAGCTGTGCATTTGATTTTTCCTTCCTAAGTGACAGAAACATGGACGCAGGTGTCTATTTACGGTTACCACCTAGCTGATATTTGACTGGCCTGGTTGGATTTTTTATGGATTTGCCAGTTGCCAGAAAAAATAATTGAATCTGCCGTTTGTTTGTTTTTTTAACATGGGTCTAAAGATTTGCATTATTAGCCCAAGACACCGGGGTAGCTACTGTTAAAAGTTGCTGTGTCCAGCTCAAGATGCTAAGATGTCGCCGTTCAAAATAAGAAATTGCTGGAAACGACAAAATCAAAGGGCAAATACAAATTCAAGAAATAGACTCAATGGGTTTCCTTTATGTATAAAGTTCCAAATAGGTCTGTTGATTAATCATAGTTAACGCATGTGATTAACAAAAAAAGTAATCGTGATTCAAACTGCAATTAATTGCAATTAATTTTTTTAATCGCACGGTTAAACAATAGAATACCAATTGAAATGTTTGGGGAGGAGGGATAGCTCAGTGGTTTGAGCATTGGCCTGCTAAACCCAGGGTTGTGCGTTCAATCCTTGAGGGGGCCATTTAGGGATCTGGGGCAAAAATTGGGGATTGGTCCTCCTTTGAGCAGTGGGTTGGACTAGATGACCTTCTAAGGTCCCTTCCAACCCTGGTGATCTGTGAAATATTTTTGGACGTTTTCTACATTTTCAAATATATTGATTTCAATTACAACACAGAGTACACAGTGCACAGTGCTCACTCTATATTATTATTTTTGATTACAAATATTGGCACTGTAAAAATGATAAACGAAATAGTATTTTTCAGTTCACCTCATACAAGTACTGAAGTGCAAGCTCTTCATCGTGACAGTGCAACTTACAAGGATAGTCTTTTTTGGTTACATAACTACACTCAAAAACAAAAAAATGTAAAACTTTAGAGCCTGCAAGTTTACTGCTGTCTCCCTGCTCACCCCCACACTATGTGCCTCACCCCCCCATGCTGGGGTGGGCGGGGGGGGGGCGGGCTGTGAGGGGGCCAGCTAATGTCTAGTCGGGAGCTGGACCGAGAACTCACAAACTCATTTCACCCACAGGCTGACCCCCGGCCACCCCGATGGGCGCGGAAGCCATCGAGCCGGACACAGGCACTCAATGGTGAGCCAGCCGGGGATCCGATTTAACCTCCCGGTGCTGGTGGGCTCGGGGGGGGGGGGGGGGGGCGGGGTGGGCGCAAGAAGGGGGGTGAAGGATAATCGGTGATGAGCATATGCAGTGGCGGATTTAGAGTTAGTGGGGCCCTGTGCGCAGCTTCATTTTCGGGGGGCCCCCGCTCAGGACTCAGCCAAGAAAAAGAACATTCTCTCTTATCTCCCCCCGTTTTTTCATTCTTTTTTTCTTCATCCTCCTCCTATATTATAAGTAAGGGGAAGTAAATGAAAATAAAGTGAGGTACCTTGACTGGGGCAGGGGATTGGGGTGCAGGAGAGGGGGTGGGGGGGCGGGCTCTGGGAGGGGCGGGGGGGCGGCGCAGCTCCCAAAGCAACCTGCACCCCCCCCCGGCAGCGGCTCCTAGGCGGGGAGGTGGCAGGGGGCTCTCCGTATGCTGCTGCCCACAGGTGTTGCCCCTGCAGCTCTCATTGGCCGCAGTTCCCAGCCAATGGGAGCCTGCGGAGTTGGTGCTTGGGGTGGGGGAAGGACATGGCTAATGCAGACCAGGGCGCCCAATTGACCAGAGGGGTCCAGAGGAGGGACCCCAGTGTTGGCTCAGCAGCCCTGGCCCTCCTCAGCTCCAGTCATCAAAGGTGCCCTGGCATGTGCTGAACAGCTTGAACGTGTGTGTTCCTGAGCCGCCCCCGCCTCACCCCAGAGGTGGCTGCATGTCCAGCGGGTAAAGCCAGATTTCTGCTCCCGTTTCTGCTGGTGTGACCCGGGCTGACGCCATTGAGCGGGATGGCTCTGCTCCGGTTTCAGAGCCCCCTTTGCTGCACCTGGATTCTCGGCCTTGGCCGGTGACAGTTAGCGTAGCCTTGGGGCTGCTCTAATTCATGCTCCTCCCCCTATGGGTCCTGCGGGGGCAGTGAATAGTCACAACGCAGTGCACTCTGGCCATGCCCCTGATCTGCCCCCTATGGCCCCTGTGGGGCAGAGAATTGCCACAGGGCAGGGCACTCTGGCCATGCCCCCAATCTGTCCCCTATGGGCCCTGGGGGGCAGGGAATAGCCACAGGGCAGGGCACTCCGGCCATGCCCTGATTCATTCTCCTAGGGGCCGAATGGGCTGAGACGAGATACTCGAGTTAGAATGGGCAGGACTCAGCGCCCGGGAAGGACTGGCCCCCGGAAGAGCCGGCGGAAAGGGCCCAGGACGGGCAGGGCCGCTAATGCATAAGGAGCGGAAAGCCCCAGCAGCCTGAACGGGCGAACCCAGCGTGGCTGGAGACCACAGGGATGAGGTGCCGAGTCCTGGGCTCACAGCCACATAGGGCGTGTCTAGGCTGGAGCTGGTGGTGCCATTTCCAGCCTGGGGATTCACCCCCCTGGATGCTGGGCAGATGCACCCCAGAGCCAGAGGCCGTGGCTGCACGCCAGCGCCCGGGCTTGCCCAGCCCCCTCGTGTAGAAGGAGTTTGTCTGCCGGCGTAGGAACCCCCTCTCCCCGAACAACGGGGCCTCGGCGGCAGCATCTGGCCAACAGAGCCACGCCTGGGTACGTTTTAAGCGTAGATCAGCCCCAAAGAGACCAGGGCATAGACCAGGCCCCTGTAAATCCAGGACTGGGCAGTTCTCCAGGAGCCGTTCCTGCCCCGCTCAGGCTGCCGGAGGGGTCGGAGAAACGGCCCCAGAGACGCCAGGGCGCCCCGTCACCAGCCATCCCACAAAGCACGGCACAACCGTTGGCAGACGGGAGGGGAGTTTATTCCGGGCCTGGCCGGTGGAACGGGCTGGGGCTCCCGCTGGCGTTGTCCATCGCGGAGGGGGTGGCTCCCGGCTCCCCCGGCAGGCGGCTCGCCCCTCATGTGCGGAGAGGCTCTATATTCTCTTCTCTGCAGAGAGACATGGGCGGGGGGGCATAGGGAGAAGGGGACAAGGGTCAGGAGTTGGCCGGAGACGTCTCCGGCAGCGCCCCCCCCCCCACCGCAAGCCGTGCCCGTTCCGCTGTGGCAGCGAGTGAGGCTCGTAGGCTAGTAAAGTATGTCCCATTGACAGGCTGTGATTCAGTATCCAAAAGGGACAGTAGGGGGCGCTCTTCCCTCGCGGTCAGTGCCGGCCCCAATGCCCCAGCGTGGCACCAGGGGCGCTGTGCTTCAGGGAGCGGGGTGGGGGCTCAGTAGGGGGCGCTCTTCCCTCGCGGTCAGTGCCAGCCCCAATGCCCCAGCGTAACACCAGGGGGCGCTGTGCTGCAGGGAGTGGGGTGGGGGCTCAGTAGGGGGCGCTCTCCCCTCGCGGTCAGTGCCAGCCCCAATGCCCCAGCGTGACACCAGGGGGCGCTGTGCTGCAGGGAGCAGGGTGGGGGCTCAGTACGGGGCTCTCTCCCCTCCCAGTCAGTGTACCCCAGTGTGGCATAAAGCCCGAGCCCAAGATGATAATGCTCCTACCCCAATTTACACCAGCTGCGAATCTGCCTTATCAAACACAGGTTCTCCCTATTGTGGCCAGCTCTCCCTTTGGGTGAGTCCACATCCACCCTCTTGCAGTGCCACTTGGACACAGGCTTCTGCGCTTCCTGTCCTAAAGCGCAGTGTGCCTCTTAAACAGCTGCTGGGCCCCACCCCAGAGGTGGCTGCATCTCAGTCCTGAGCCAGGGCTCCTGGCATAAACAGCTGCTGGGCCCCACCCCAGAGGTGGCTGCATTACCGTGGCAGGAAAGCCATCCCTACGTCTCCCTCACAGGGAAGGTTAATTAGGGAGCCCCAGAGGGTTGACACGCTAAAGCCAAGCGTGGCCACCATGCCTTTGGGGGAGCTTGCAGAGGGCTCCTGAGGGCAGAGGATTCAGGGGGGAGTTGGATGCTAATTGGATCCGGCAGGTTTGAGCCAGGGGAGACGCTTTCTGGCTTGTAGCCCTCGGCACTGGTCTGGAAACTCCAGCTCCGAGTCTCCCATCTGTCGCTAGTACAGGCAGGACTGCTTCTTGGGGGCCTCCGGACTGCACTCCCAGCCTCCCACCCCTAGGAGGCGGTGTATGGGGATGCCGGGACAGTGTGGAGCTGGACTGGGAGGAGGAGGGCTGGGGGGGAGCAGAAATAGAGGGGAGCGAGGCTGCTGCCAGCTCAGTGCTGGGTGGGGAGAGTTTTTTGGGGAGTTCAAACCTTTTTCCTTCGTGGCAAGTGCAGGCACCTGGAAGAGGACACACAGGACAGCAGGGGTCAGCTGGCTGCAGGGTTCTTGGCGCTGTGTCGTCTCCTTCACCAGCTCTCCGCCCCTTCCCCCTATCCTAGAACCCCCAATCCCGTCTACATCCCAGCTTGTCCCCCTGCCTGTCCCACTCCTCCGATCTCCCCAGGTGCCCTGCAACTTCACCATGGCCAGATCCCCAGCTGGTGTGCGCTGGCGCCGCTCTATGGGAGCCAATAGCACGGTGCAGATTTACCCCAATTGTGAATCTGCCCCTGCGGCTCAGCGAAATCAGCGCCATGCTCTGGCCTTTTCTGTTCTGCCTCCGGGTTCTGCGGCCACGGCTCGCTGGAGGGAACCCTTCCCACGCAAGCAGCTGGGAAGCGTACGCCACGGTTCCCCTTCCCTCAAAGGTCCCCGTGATATTTACAGAGATGCTGGCAGGGCGAGCTAGCCCTGGAGTGAAAAAAAAAACCCGAACCACCCCCCAAGGTTTTAGGAAACCGAAAACCGACCGGAAACGTTGCCGCGGAACGGATGGAGCTTTCAAATTCCAGCGGCAACGTTTCGGCCGGAGATCACGTCCGCGGCTCTCTGGTGCCGGCAGCCCCAATATCACAGCCTCAGGGGTTCAGGCCGCCGAGCTCGGCACTGGAGTCCGTGGGTCCCCTCGCATGGGGGAGCGCCCAACGCCTGAGTGAGGGGCCCCTCGCCTGCCCTTGGAGGGGCCAGGCCAAGGAAACTGGCCAGTGTCAATATAAAATTGACTGGCGGGCAGGGTCCAAGTCTTGGATCAGTCACTGCACTGCGACTCGGGAGACGGAGAGACAGTCGCTAGGGCGACGGAAGCATTCTCCCATTGACCGAGCCGGGGCTACGCTGGGGGTTCGGTCAGCAGAGCTACGGCGTTCAGGGGGTTGCATTTTTCACACCCCCTGAGCTCTGTAGCTCTAAATGTTAAGTGTAGGCCGGGCCTCACAGTGTCTCTAATGGGGGTTGTATCAGTAGAGCAAGATGGGTTAAAAAAAAAAAATCACATCCCTAACCCACGCGCTGAATCTGTGTATGAAACTGGCCCATGTATCTGGGCAGCGCCCGACACAGATCTCGTTACAATGTGTCTGTTCGGTGCCCGGAACAGTGAGCCCCTGATCTTGGTTATTATGTGTCTGTGTGCAGCACCGGGCGCAACAGGGCCCTGATCTGGGTCACTGTGTGTCTGGGCAGCGCCCGGCCCGACGGGGCCCTGATCTCGGTCACTGTGTGTCTGGGCAGCGCCTGGCGCGACGGGGCCCTGATCTCGGTCACTGTGTGTCTGGGCGGCGCCCGGCCCGACGGGGCCCTGATCTCGGTCACTGTGTGTCTGGGCAGCGCCCGGCCCGACAGGTCCCCGATCTCGATCACTGTGTGTCTGGGCAGCGCCCGGCCCGACAGGTCCCCGATCTCAGTCACTGTGTGTCTGGGCAGCGCCCGGCCCGACGGGGCCCTGATCTCGGTCACTGTGTGTCTGGGCAGCGCCCGGCGCGACAGGGCCCTGATCTCGGTCATTGTGTGTCTGGGCGGCGCCCGGCCCGACGGGGCCCTGATCTCGGTCACTGTGTGTCTGGGCGGCGCCCAGCCCGATGGGGCCCTGATCTCGGTCACTGTGTGTCTGGGCAGCGCCTGGTGTGATGTCATGGGCCCCTGATCTGCCAGGTCCTCGACTGGTGTGATTGGGCCTAGTCCCCTTGGCTTCGGTGCTCATCTGAGTTCCAGTAGCAGGGGTCTGGCCCCCGCGTCAGGTACTTACACAGCTGCTCTTCCAAGATGTAAATGTCGTCTTGCTGGAAGAGGAGAAAGAGAACCACTGTCCAGAACCAAACCCGCAAGTGGCTTGACGGATCTTTATCCACCCGAGTCCTCTGCCCCTCCAGCACGTCCCAGGACAATGGGGCGTGGAGAGAAGAGCGCCCCTTGTGGCAACACACTTCATTGCACTGCGGCGATTCTCTGCCTCCCAGGGCCCATAGGGAGCAGAGCATGATTTAGTGCAGCCTCAGGGCTGCTCTAAGTGACATTGGGGGCAGGGCCCAGAATACAGGTAGGTCAAAGTCACTTTACCCCTTAAGCCAGGCGCTGTATGGGGGAGCTGGGAACCAGCCCCAGTATCAGTCAATGCCCCCAGGCCATCTGGCGCGAGCTCTCATCCAGGCTCTTGGCCGATTGGTGTTTCCACATGGTGCAGGGGGGCTACGTAGAGGGTCCTAGAGTAGGAATCACAGGGCGCAAGGAACACCCCTAGTCAGGGTGGGGCATTTAAAGGGGCAGGCACCCAGCAGATGAGCCCAGGGCAGCAGATCCAGTGGGGAGCAGGCCTGAGGGTGAGGGGATGGTGTGTTAGGGCCAGCATGGGGCTGCCCTCAGTAGGATCAGGCCTGGGGGGATGGGGTGGATCAGTATGTGGAGCTGGACGCCAGGTGGTGGCAGGGCCATGTAGGCTCCCACTGTGGCTGGGCCCAGGGGCAGATCCTACGCCCACCCACAGAGCCTCGCTCACCAGGCTCTCCTGCAGCTCTGTCAACTGGACGATCTTCTGCTTGATCTTGTCGTTGTCCCTGGAATTCAGTGCAAACGTCCACGGTCACGTCCCTGCTGCTCTCCATGGGAGGGGCGCGGCGGTGCCTGGACGGGACATGCCTACGTGGGCCCACCCCACCCTGCCAGTGCTGACCCCAGCACTGCCGGAGGGGGGAGCTGTGATCAGCAGGGGGCGCTCTCCCCTCACAGCAACTGCTGAGCCCCAGTGTGTATGGGATTGTGTAGTTGGAAAGCTCCAAGCCTGAGGGCAAGGGCGCTCTCTGCTACCCCCCATTCTTCCCTTGAGATGATACCCGGGGAACTGTCACACTCCTGACTTCGCTTCTGTCAAGGTTAGATGCCTGCTCTAATAGCTAGATAGTCCTGGCTCCCAGCCCCCACTGCTTTAACCACTAGAGCCCACTCCCCTCCCAGAGCTGGGGATAGAACCCAGGAGTCCTGGCTCCCAGCCACCTTGCTCTAGCCACTAGACACCACTCCCCTCCCAGATCTGGGGATAGAACCCAGCCCCCCTGCTCTAACCACTAGACACCACTCCCCTCCCAGAGCTGGGGATAGAACCCAGGAGTCCTAGCTCCCAGCCCCCCTGCTCTAACCACTAGACACCACTCCCCTCCCAGAGCTGGGGATAGAACCCAGGAGTCCTGGCTCCTAGCCACCTTGCTCTAGCCACTAGACACCACTCCCCTCCCAGATCTGGGGATAGAACCCAGGAGTCCTGGCTCCCAGCCCCCCCTGCTCTAACCACTAGACACCACTCCCCTCCCAGAGCTGGGGATAGAACCCAGGAGTTCTGGCTCCCACCCTGCACTGCTCTAACCACTAGACCACTCACATCTCTGGCACACACTGAACTGGCCCCTGGATTTCATATTTATTCCACTGCCATCTGGACCTTAAATAATGACCATCCCTAGCTCCCGTATAGGGCTTTCCAAAGGAGGACAGTGTCGTTGTCCCCATTTTACAGAGGGAGAAACTGAGGCACAGAGAGGGGACATGACTTGTCCAAGGCTGTCCAGGAGGCCAGAGGCAGAGCCAAGTCCCTTGAATCTCAGCCCAGAGCTCTGGCCACTAGGCGGCCACAGACTGGCCATGCTTCCCCCCCAATCATCTCTGTAATGTTCAGCCCCTTTTAGAGATAGGGACCAGATCTGGGGGTAAATGGGTGAACCTGGGAGGATCCAGCCCAGCAATCGGGTTGGTGGGGGGAGGGTCACGTACCTGAGAAGGATTTCCTCTGTTGACTTGAAGACTGGGACAAGGGGATGAAAGAGTGAAGCTGTTACCAACATGTGTGGTATCATACACAGCCAGCTGCATTCAGCACCCACAGCGCTGGTCACATAGTCAAGACCCAGGAGTGGGTTTGTCTCCGGCCAGGAGCAGGGTTTAGCGGCCAACATAAGTTTTGTTCATAGATTCCAAGGCCAAATGGGAGCACTGATTGTCTAGCCTGCCCCCCCAATAATTCCTGGAGCAGATCTGTTAGAAACACATCCCAGCTTGATTTAAACAGGGCCAGCGCTGGAGAATCCACCCCAAACAATTTACCAAAGAGCACGCTGGGTTCCCCAGCACTGACCATTTTAAAATCGGGATTGGATGTTTTTCTAAAAAACCTGCTGTTGGAATTATTGCGGAGCACGTCTCTGGCCTGTGTTATCCAGGACGTCAGATTAAATCAGTGGTTCTCAACCAGGGGTACACGTCCCCCTGGGGGTATGCAGAGGTGGGTACATCAACTCATCTAGATATTAGCCTCGTTTTACAACAGGCTCCAGAAACAGCGCTAGCGAAGTCAGTACAAACGACAATTTCAGACAGACAATGACTGGTTTATGCCGCTCTGTGTACTACACACTGAAATGTAAGTACAATATTTATATTCCAATCGATTTCTTGTAGAATTAGATGGGAAAAATGAGAAAGTCGACGATTGTTCAGTAACAGTGTGGCTGTGACGCTTTTGTATTTTTAGGTCTGATTTTGTCAGCAAGTTGTTTTTAAGTGAGGTGAAACTCGGGGGACGCAAGAGAAATCAGACTCCTGAAAGGGGTACAGTCGTCTGGAAAGGTTGAGAGCCACTGGGCTAGATGATCACAACCATCCTTCTGGCCTTAGAATCTAGAAATCTACGAAAAATTTCCAACTGAGCATTTGTCTGTTGGAAAACGCCCTCTGACCTCAGACCTTTCATCGGGATTGTGACAGACTTTCATTTCAGAAGAAAATGGAAAGGCCAAGTTCCTTATAGCAGCAGGACCGTCCAAGTCCTCGTTTCTGGATTGATTTGATTTTATAGTAGCTGTGAATTACCAACATACTGCAATATAAACCAATACTTGTGGAGAGGAAGAGGCGAATCTCGTCCCATTGCCACAAGGGCCTTTCAGAAATGTTTCCATTCCATTTTTTTTAGAGATATTTGGTATAATGGATTTTTTTAAAGGTCAAAATCAAAATTAGAGCCCACTGTGGGATGGGCTCTAAAACCCGTAATCTAGGGGCAGAGTTAAGGTTACGGAGGCTCCAAAAACATAGATTCATTGATTCCAAGGCCAGAAGGGACCATTGTGATCATCTAGTCTGACCCCCTGGATAACTCATCTGGAGAACTTCCTCTCAAATAATCCCTAGAGCAGATCTTTTAGAAAAACATCCCAGCTTGATGTATGTAGCGTTGTTGTAGCCATATTGGTCCCACTGTATTAGAGAGACCATATTGGTCCAATAACAGATATTACCTCTCCCACCTTGTCTCTCCAATCTTGATTTAAATAGCGATGGAGACTCCACAACGACCCTTGGTAAATTGTTCCAAGGATTAATCACACACTGCTCAACGCTGACGCCTTATGTCCAGGCTGAATTTGTCTAGCTACAACTTCCAGCCATTGGATTGTTAGACCTTCCTCTGCTAGACTGAAGAGCCTATTAGTAAATATTTGTTCCATGTGTAGATATTTATAGACTATACATTTATAGACTTAACTGTAGTTAAGGTTGTGTAGGCCCCCAAAATAGTAACCCAAACCCAGGGCAGAGTTAAGGTTATTGGGGCCCTTCAGTAGTAATATGATAGCTACAATCATACCAGGGCTTGCACCAGGGACTTGCAGAGCTAAATGCACTAACAGCTGCAAGTTGAGCTAAGCCTCTCAAGCCAGGAGGTGTAACAGACGCCTCGCCTTACAGTACGTGCCCTGCAACACCCACTCACCAGTGGGTGACAGTCACCCAAACCCAGGGCAGAGCTGTGGTTGTGTAGGCCCCCAGAGTAGTCCCACAAACCCAGGCTGGCCACTCATGTCTCTGCCCCAGGTGGGTGCTGGCGGGCAGCAGGGCTGGAGCGCTCAGGACGAAGGCAGAGGGAGGTCTGGTGCCCTGGTTAGAGTTCAACGCCATCTCTAACCCCAGACAGGGCCATTGCCTACTGATCATGCCAACCTGGAGGCCTCAGCTAAGCCCAGGAGACCCCGACGGGCTGCATCCTCTCACCTTCGTTCTCCTCCTTCAGCCGCAAATTCTGCAGGGACAAGGGCAGACAGGCCAGCTTAGCGACAGGGGGAATGGCCACTGCGTTGTCTGCCGGCCTTGAAGAGCACCCAGTTCTGGCGGGGCGGACCCCCAGTCCGGGCGTTAGCTGTGGGGCTCTGCCAGGTCTGACCCCCAGCCTGGGCATTGGCCATGGGGCTCTGGCGGGGCCTTCCCCAACCTGGGCATTGGCCACGGAACTGTCTGGGGCTACAACTCTGGCATATGAATTAAAGCTGCCAGCCCAGAGCCCACCAAACCCACCCCACCTCCAGCAGGGTGAGGGGAGCCTGGGCTGCTCCCAGGGCAGAGGCCAGGTGTCCCCGAGGCTGGAGCACTCACCATGTACCGCAGGTTGGCGTTGGCTACTTGCAGGGATTTAATCTTCTCCATCTGGAGGATGGTCGTCCGGGAGGGAAAGAACAGAGGTGAGCAGGGCTGTATGGGGAGCAGGGTTAAAAGTTCCCGTATAACTCCCTCCTCTGCCATGTCTGAGCCATTATCGCCAGAAGGGGAAACTGAGGTTCTTTGAGGACACCAGTGGATCCCGAGCAGGAGGGGGGATACTCACTAGGGCTTGATTGCGCCGCTCCAAGGAGGCCATCCTGCTGCCACCCCTCCCAGCCATGCCGGAGCGCTGTGCAGAGAACAGTGGGGTGGGGGCTTTCAGATCATCCCTGAACACCCACAATTATTCGCTAGTCTCCCCTAATCCTTTAGCAAACAGGTGGGGTGCAGGACACAGCTGGGAGCTGCTGGAAGCTCAAGATGAAATATCATCGCTGAGTTTGCCTCAATAGCATGCTACGTAGTAGCTCCCTCTTAATTCTCAAGCTAAGCAGAGTCTGGCTGGGCTAACATTTGGATGGGTGACCTCAAAAGAGAGCCCAGGTGCTGCAACTTTATTTAGCAGGTGCTGGGCTTATTGCCCAGTTGATAGTGCTAAGGGGGGCTGTGCAGCAGGGAGTGGGGGCTAGTAGGGGGTCCTCTCCAGTGTGGTGCAAGGAGCTGGGTTCCCCTCCCAGCCGGTGCTGACTCCGATGCTGTAATAATTCAGCGATGTGAATTCATGCTCGGGAGGGAGGCGGGCGCGGCTCTCAGCCACAGCCCTTCGCTGTCTCTTTACAGTCACTCCCTGAGCTTCTCACTCCCAAGAATCAGCTCCCTGGAAGCAGCGAACCTGCGGGGTGGGGAGGCGGCTGGATCTGGGGATGGGGACAGAAATCTTCGGCCTTAGGCCACTGGCTTGGCCCCAGCCCATCCACTGTAATCTGGTGGCCACTTGGCCACTCCTATGACAGGATATGGGTGGGTCTTGGGCCAGCTCCCTGCGGTTCAGATGTCCGTGTCACCGAGACCAGCAGCCGTCAGGGACTCCCTGTCTAAGACCAACTGAACCAGGGACGTTCGAGAGGGGGCGGGGGGCGGCCTCTTGGGCCATCCCGCCCCACATGGCTTGGGTCCCTCCCTGTTAGCCTCGTCCCAGTGAATGAGAGGAAGATGCCCCCTCAGGGCCCACCCCCACCTGGAGCAGGATCCCAGCAGAGATGGAGACACCCCCCTAGCCCGTCCCCACCAGGGGCAGGATGATCCCCAATAGCCTATTCCCCAGGGCTGGGCCCAGCCTGGTTCTGAACAGCCCAGGTGATGGGGCTCCCATGAAACCACTCCCCGGGGCCTGCAAGATGGTTCATTACCTGGCCACCAAGCTGCCACCTCCCTGGCCCAGCCCCGCTGCGTGGTCACCCTCTGTGTCCAGGGCCCCCCTCTGAAGCTTCCGTCCCTTGTGATGTCACCCATGATGTCATAAGGCAACCAGAGGGAGCTTGTGGCTGGTGGTTCTCACTGGAGGCAGAGCAGGGGAGGGGACACGGGCGGTGGGGGAGCTGGGGAGGCAGAGCAAGAGGGGGGAGGGGATAAAGAGCAGGGGGCAGTGAGGAAGCTCCGACCCGACACCACTGAGCCTAACTGTTGGAGTCAATAGGGCCAGATCCCAGCCGGTGTCAATGGGCTGTAGCTCCATTGGAGTCAATGGGCCAGATCCCAGCTGGTGTCAGTCGGCCGTAGCTCCATTGGAGTCAATGACCAGATCCCAGCTGGTGTCAGTCGGCCGTAGCTCCATTGGAGTCAATGGGCCAGATCCCAGCTGGTGTCAGTCGGCCGTAGCTCCATTGGAGTCAATGGGCCAGATCCCAGCCGGTGTCAATGGGCTGTAGCTCCATTGGAGTCAATGGGCCAGATCCCAGCTGGTGTCAGTCGGCCGTAGCTCCATTGGAGTCAATGACCAGATCCCAGCTGGTGTCAGTCGGCCGTAGCTCCATTGGAGTCAATGGGCCAGATCCCAGCTGGTGTCAGTCGGCCGTAGCTCCATTGGAGTCAATGGGCCAGATCCCAGCTGGTGTCAGTCGGCCGCAGCTCCATTGGAGTCAATGGGCCAGATCCCAGCTGGTGTCAATGGGCCGTAGCTCCATTGGAGTCACTGGAGTCAGTTTACCCCAGATGGAGGCCTGGGCCACTCTGTTTAGCAGGGTCCGTGTCTCTTGCTCCCTCTCCCATTGCTGGGCAGCCTGGCACTAGAATGCCAGGCTCATAGCTGAAGGGGGTGCCAAGAACCCCCCAATGCCCTCTGGCCTAGCGCTGCCTTTTGGGACGGAGACAGATGCTTCCAGCGTCACCATCCATAAAACCCATGGTGTCTAAGGGCAAATCCCAGCCTCGTTGCTCGGCCTGGGCTGCCCCGCGGTGGCAGCTGCAGCGGGGCGTGTGCTTTGGCACCACAGAGCCCTGGACGCGTCTTGTCACTCACCTGCCAGCGCAGTTGGCCCGTGGGCCTCCGCTGCTCGGGGATCCAACTCCTTGGCTTCATGGTGCCTGAGTCTCGGTCCTACCACAAATACCCACCCGCACCCCACCTCCAGCTCCAAACCGACCCCTGCCCCAGGGTCCCTCCAGTCACAGGCTGGCCTGGTGACTTTATAACCCACGTCCCGTCCCCGTCCCCCGTTCCCCCCCCGGCCACTTTACTGACCCCATTGTGGGTGTCTTCCCCGTCTGCCCTGCAGGGGGTGGCACAGCACCGGCCGGGGCGCCAGCCCCCAGGGGACTGCGGAGCAGGTCAGAGATTTCCCCCTCGCCTCGCTTTGCAGGTCTGACATAAGCACCCAAACCAGGCGCGGGTGACCGGGGGCGGGGGATGGCTTACAGACAGCAGAGATGGGGAGGGGAGGTACTGATGGAGCCGCCCCGCATGCTGGATGGAAAAACAATGGTGGGTGGGGGGTCAGAAGGGGGCTCAGTCAGGATTGTAGCCATGAGGATGAGCAAAGGCGGGAGGGAATGGGCCTGCCATTCAAGAGGGTGTCTCCCCCCTGCCCCCCGCTCCTGCCAATCAGAAGCCCCCTCCCCCAGGAATGGAGGGTGGGGGAGCAGGACCCTGTTTTTCCCACCTGCCGAGGCTGCTGCCTTCTCTGGATTCCCACCGCCAGCGACCCCCAACCAAGACCCCAGCTGACCTGGCTGGGTAGGATCCCCCATCACCGCAGGGCGCCAAGGGGCGTATTTGCCCCCCAGCCACCCTAGGGGGCTGGCACGGCTGCACATGTAACTGAACAGAGACACGTGATCCCCTGGCAGTCATGCTCCAGGGGGATTGGGCGCGATGCCATTGCAAACCCCTGGGGTGCTGGGTTAGGCCGGGCAGTGCCCCCCAGGGAGAGAGCATGGCTGGAGACTGAGCTACCCTGCAGGGCTCTGGGATGTGGCACATGGTGACAGCAGCAATGGGCAGGGCCCCTGTATCCCTTGCTCGAGTCCTTGCCCCCCACGTTCCCTGTGACACCCCTCGGGAGCCCACATTCTCCTTGTTCCAGCCTGGGGGGCGGCTGTGCCAGACACGCCCCACCACTTCCCAAGTGAGACTGGAGCCAGCTATCCCAGCTGACCATGGCCCATTGCTTCTAATGCCACCCTTAGCCTCCCCTACACATGCGAGCGTCATTGATGACTTCCGCCCGCCCCTGCCCAGAGAAGCGAAGTGACTGGTTACCGTCACACGGGGAGTCAGTGGCAGAACTGGGAAAGAACTCAGGAGTCCTAGCTCCCAGCCCCCTGCTCTTACCACTAGACCCCCCCCTCCCTTCTCAGAGCTGGGGAGGGAGCCCAGGAGTCCCAGCTCCCAGCCCTCCTTGCTGCTAAGCGTTGGACTCCCCACTCCTCTCCCAAAGCTGGGGAGAGAACCCAAGTTCTGCCTCCCTGGTCTGTGCCCTCCCTCTGGGCACCTCTAGGGGGAGCTGCTGAGTGAGCTTGGAGCATGGCTCCTCCCGGCTCTGTCCCAAGGGGCACTGGTCCCCTGGGTTTCCAGCAGTGTGTGTGGAGGGGGAGGAGGATGGGGGGGGAACAAAAGGCCAGGGCGGGGGTGGGGCCTGAAGCCCTGATCAGGGCAGCCCATGCAGGGATGTGCCAGGCTGTGTGGTGGCCACAGCCCTGTGGGGATGGCACCAAAGCACACAGACACCCTCCCCGCTGTCTCAGAGCCCAGCCCTGCAGCTGAAAACCCACCTCTCTGTCTGGGGGGGCGGGGGCCTCAGCCAAGGCCGAGACAGCAGGTGACGAACCGCAGCCCCAGAGCAGGCAGCCGTCACAGGGGTTCCATGGGGCACCGGGCCAGGAGTGGGGGCAGGGGCGGGTTGCCCTGCGGCTGTCTGGGAGCTGTCGTTGCTGGGCTGAGAAGGGAGCCAGCCGGTGTCAATGGGCTGTAGCTCCATTGGAGTCAATGACCAGATCCCCAGCTGGTGTCAATGGGCCATAGCTCCATTGGAGTCTAGGGGGCCAGATCCCAGCTGGTGTCAATCAGCCGTAGCTCCATTGGAGTCTAGGGGGCCAGATCCCAGCTGGTGTCAATCGGCCGTAGCTCCATTGGAGTCCAGGGGGCCAGATCCCAGATGGTGTCAATCAGCCATAGCTCCATTGGAGTCTAGGGGGACAGATCCCAGCTGGTGTCAGTCGGCCGTAGCTCCATTGGAGTCTAGGGGCCAGATCCCAGATGGTGTCAATCGGCCGTAGCTCCATTGGAGTCTAGGGGCCAGATCCCAGATGGTGTCAGTCGGCCGTAGCTCCATTGGAGTCAATGGGGCCAGATCCCAGATGATGTCAATTGGCCGTAGCTCCATTGGAGTCAATGGGGCCAGATCCCAGATGGTGTCAATCAGCCATAGCTCCATTGGAGCCAATGGGGCCAGACCCCCACCTGGTGTCAGTCGGTTGTAGTGCCATTGGAGTCAGTGGGCCAGATCCCAGCTGGTGTCAATCGGCATCAATTCATCTACTTCATTGGTACTCTGCTTATTCTTGCCCATGGAGGATCTGGCCGGGAGTCCTCAATACTGCACCAATCAGCAGCACGAAACACATTGATCAATCTGTCCCAGAGTGCTACCAATACCGCTGTGGGACTCTGCCCCTCCCCACTGCCTACCTCTGCTCCCTCCGCCCCCTCCCACCCAGTGGCATCTTGACCTGGGATGGGGTTCCAGTTTCCGCCCACCCACCCCAACCCTGCCAGCCTCGCTCCATTAGTAATGGGTTAAAAGTGTCGTGAAATGCAAAGAAAAAACGACAACAGAAGACGGAAGTGATGCCGTGAATGAACATTTATCATGACAGAAATGAGTTAATAGTATTAAGCACTAAAAATGCTGACTCCACTAAGCACAAGTTAATACACAACTTTACACACACAAACCTACCGGAACACTCAGATTTCGCTACTTAGCCATGGTAATGGAGATCTTGGCTCTTTAAAACAATGACACATAGTCTCGACCCTTCCCTTTAGCAGATCACCCCCCCCCCCCGCCACCCCCCCCCACCCACGCCCAGAAAAAAAGTAATAAAGAATGATTCAAATAAATAGGTCGTTAAAGAGAGAGTCAATGGAGAGGGAGAAAAAATGACCAGAGGCTGTTTCATAAAACGTGCTGGGCTTGGAGAGTT
This sequence comes from Macrochelys suwanniensis, assembly GCA_033296515.1. Taxonomy (NCBI): domain Eukaryota; kingdom Metazoa; phylum Chordata; order Testudines; family Chelydridae; genus Macrochelys; species Macrochelys suwanniensis. The sequence continues at coordinate 5,437,647 of CM065800.1, read as the reverse complement.
CCAGAATTCTTCTGCTGGGGGGGCCGGGGAAGCGATCAGCTGTCTCCTTGGGACGGGCTTTGCCGTCCAAGAAAAATTCAGGGAGTTGAAGGCCAGAAGAGATCATTAGATCTCAGGCCCTTCACTTTCACCCCGTTATGGAGCCAAATAACTTGCTTTTGACTTTCACTTAAGCATCTAGAGCTGGCCATTGTTTGGGCGCTGAAATGGCTTTTGGGGTGGTGACCCAGTTGCCAAATCCTCTCTGCTTCCCCCGTTCTAGGCAGCAGATCCACCTGGCTCCCTGTGCCCACTCTTCTAGCGCCTAGACTATCCTAACTCCTGGAGCTGGGCACAGAACCCAAAAGTCCTGACTCCCAGCTACCCCCGCTGCTCAAACCACCCTCTTTCAGTGCGGGAAATGTGTCAGCTGGGCCTGCCCAGTTTTGCCGTCCCTGCCTCGCCTCGCTTCCCCGTCCCCTTGAGAAGAAATGAAAGCAGCTATTCTTCCTGGGCCTCCGGCCTTCCCCAGAATAAATACACCAGCCTCAGCTGGGGCCTGTCAGCGCAACTGCCTGAGCAGCAGTAGGACCGCTGGATTTACCCCAGCTGAGAAGCTGGCTCATTGATGTGCCAGGGAGCTAAAGAATTTCATCTGTTCAGAGAGACCCTCCTAGCTGAGCTCAGGGCCGCCAGTCGGTCCATTTGCACTGGCTTGATGGCAGGAATGGCTGTGGGGTCACAGGCCAAGCTTCCTGTCCCTTGGGAGCCTCTATCTCTGACAGCTTCACCCTACATTCGCGTCCAAGCACCAACATTTTTATGCACCAGCTCCTCGTGGACATCGAACACAAAATGTTTCCCCCTCTGACAATTGAACAAAACTGAGTATTTACAATGAAGCAATGAGATTAAAGGGAAGGGGGAAAAAAAAACATTCCCCACCCCTCATCCCTGGGAAAAATGAGATGATCTCTGATCGTCCGGGTTAACAGCCAATGTGCGGCCATTCAACAGTCTTTGCTTCGCTTCCTTTCTATATCTATAGCTCTAGAAAGAGAATTATCAGATATAGAATTGCTTTGTTGGTCTTTTTAACATGGAAGATGTGTGGGGGGGAAATCCAGAAAACAGATTTGATGGACACAGAAAAGGGGGGTGGGGAGGAGTGGGGCGTTAAAAAGTTCAAGATGAGGGTGGGGTGGAGGTCAGAAGTTCAGGAGACGGTGGTTGGAAACAGGATGGCTCTCCGCAGCAGCGACAAAAAATTCGAGATGAATCCCCGTTCAGATGAGGCAGAGTTTGGTGACAGGTTGTCTCTGAAAAGCAACCAGCTTAGAAATGTTCTCGATGCAGAGAAGATGAGTGTGGATTTAGAAAAGCAGTCCCGAGGTAGCCGGCTACTGTGTCTTTAGTCCCTCGCTGATTAGCTTTTTGATATATAGATATATATAGTTGGCCTATATATATTTATAGAGATTTGTGTGTTGCGAGTGTGTCTGAACTCATCGATGTGTATGGAGGGGTGCTCCGAATGGATGTCCGGACAGAAATTAAAAGGGAGTTAGGATGATCGGGAGCTGCTTGGCACTGGAGAGAGGAGGCACGAGAGACAAACACAGGGGTCGGGGACAGAGGTGCTGGTGCCTCCTTCTGCTCTGGTCAATATCACGTTCTGGGAGATCAAACAGTGACATGGTAAATGCGAGGGAACAGGTACTGGTGAGCAAATGGAAACAAGACAGGGGTGTCTGTCCCCCCCCACCCCAGCTGAAATCCTGCCCCCCCCTCCGCGGGGCACGTGGTACACTCCCAGAGAGATGCCACGTCCTAAAGAGTTCTCGCACGGCACAGGGCGGGCCCGGATCGGGCTCAGAGCAAATCCCACCAACTCCTCCGCCAACTCCTGCCCCTCCTGTTTGAGTCTCAGACTTTATTGCCTTTAAATACAAGAGGGGGAGGGAGGGGAGGACGGCCGGGGCTCAGCAAATCAGATTTGCCCTCCTGCCCCGAGAGCGCCCCCCATGCTCCGCTGAGGGTGGAGGCTGGGGAGAGCGGGGACAGCCTGGCTCTGCCTCGGGGAAGAGGAAAGACGGCTTCCATTTGGCACTGCGAAGGCTCCCGGAGCCGGAATGGGGTGGGGGCGAAGCGGGTCCAGGAGGGAACCATCACATTCAAGAACCGCTGCTGTTTAGATGCGGGGGAAGGGTGGGAAAAGGGAGAGGGGGCCCAAATCCAGGCCGGGCCCAGCCCCAGTCCCTGGCTGGAACTCCACCGGCGGCGGAGAGACCTGGGGAAGAAGAGGTGGCACCACCTCTTATGCACCAGTTGGGCAGGGGCCTGATCTCCCCAAAGCCTCTCCAAGCTCCCCACATGCCAATGGGGAATTGGGATCTTCCCCTCCCGCTCCGGCCCCCACAGCCCTGGCTTTGAGGCACGCGACAAAGCCTAAACTAGAGGGGCTCCCATCATGGCTAGAGGGGCCAGCGGGCCGGGTGAGCACCCCAGGCATGGCAGGCAGGCCAGCTCTCCCGTGTCCAAGCAGCCACCGGCTCATCTCCCGGACCCATAAATTACAGCCTCTGCCCCCCTCCTCCGGTCCCCGCCCCTGTGAGCCACCCGCTGGCGCAAAACGAGCTAAGAGTGGCCCCGACTCCCCTCCGGCAGCTCAACACCCAGGGTGAAGGTGCAGCCCGCAGAATGCAGCCCCGGCCCCCACCCCCTGTGCCACAAGGCAGCGGCAGGGGGGGCGGGACACAGGACACGACAGTGATGTCCCCTGGAGTCGTGAGGCGGGACACAACCATTGTCGACGGAGATGTCTCACTTCCTAGTCGCTGAGGCTATTGCCCAGAGACCTCGGCCTAGGTCGCCCAAGGGCTTTAGGCACCCAAAGATTCAGCTGGGTGCCCAAAGCCCTTGGGAAATCTGGACTCTCTCGTTTAGTTTATTATGCTAATTTTTTTTATTATTTTATTTAATTTTCTTTAAAAGCCGCTAAGAAAGGACCCAGGGTTCAGATCCACTAACATGATCTATCGTTTATGTCTCTTTTTCTATGTTATTTTTTTCCCTTTTTTAATTTTTTTTTAAATCTTGTAGAACATCTAAAAACTTCATCCCCCCCCCTTTTTTTTTTAATAGCTGCATGTTCTCTATAAATAAAAAGTTTGGCACTTCAAAAAAACGGTCGGGTCTTTTTCAGATAGATGCCGCATAGGGAATGGATCCCCTCAGGAATGGCCTAGAATACTTCAGATCAGCCCCAAGATGCTACCCCTTGCTGCAGTATTTTGGGGCAGTCCTGGTGAACACAAGTATTTTCTAAGGGTTTGCTTTAAGCAATAATCCCACCTAGATTTTGTATAGCCTATTGCTTCTGTAGAGCTCAAAGTGCTTTGCAGAAGAGGTCGCGACCTTTATCCCCATTGCACAAATGGGGAAACTGAGGCACGGAGCTGGGAAGCCCAATGTCCCCCAGCCAGCCAAGCTGGGAACAGAACCCAGTTCCACTCCAGTTCTCTACCCATTTGCCCACGCTGCCTTTACTGATGAGCCACAAACACTCCAGGATTTGAGTAACAACCCTGCCAAATGCTGCACCTTGAAACAATGTCACTACAGCATTTTGAGATCTTACTGGTGAGTGCTGTAGCCATGATTTACAATAGGAGTCTTTTATGAGGATATCTTACAACATTCTACAGGAATGACCCCAAAATACACCAGTATCATTGATCAATAGCCCCCCAATGCTACCTAGTGCAGTGGGGTTATGACCGTATTTGGGGGGATGCTGGAATATAACAGTAGACTTACAGCATTCTGTTGATGATCCCAAACACTACAGCACCGGCGGGGACTAATCCTAACATGCCACGCTTCATAGTAATGTTCCTGCAGCATTTTGCCAGGTTAATGAACAATGCTACAGTATTTTTAGAAGCGCCTCCTAGCACTCTTCAGGGAGGATCCACAGTACTCCAGCGTTGTAGAGTAATAGTCTGAAGATGATGCCCCTTTGTAGTAACGTTGCTGCAGTATTTGGGGCGAGGATGCTGGAGTGTTTTTGATCCTAGCATTCTGCAAGGATCATCCCAAACACCATGGCACTGTAAAGTGTTAGCCCCATACGCTACATCTCACTATAGGGTTAGCTCCGACAGCGGGGGGGAAATGTCATGTAAATTTCACTGGGATTTGGAAAGTATTTTTGTCCCCTCACGTTGGGAAACTGACAGATTTTTCATCTTCCTAATTGCCCGGGTAGTTTTTTTTAATAGTGGCAGCCACAGTCTTTCTGTTCTGTGTCTGGACAGCACCTGGCACGAGGCAGATCTAGTCCTGAGTGGGACTCCCAGATGCTACCATCATATACCTAATAGTAATAAAAACGTACAGCGCCTGGCACCAGGGCGTCCTGGGCCACGGCTGGGCTCTACATCTAATCATAATCATAATAATTTTTGGTATTTTTTAAAAAATGGGCAATTCCAGGAAAATAAATTTTTGTTGCTGCCTAATATATTCCACCTTGCGAGGAAGCCGGCCAATCCAAAGGGGCTGGATGAAAACATGGCAAGCCAAAATGGGGGGGGGGGGATTCGTGAAAAGTATCTTTAGAAAAATCCCCCCACCCCCAAAATTAGAGGTGTCAAGAAAAACAAAATGGTTTTGTGTTAAGAACTTAAAAATAACTCCGATTTCTGGTTCCAACCAGCTGTGACTGATTCTATTTATTACAGTATTTGGGACCGTATTGAAGAATGCTGGAACATTTCACTTTACAAGAGTATCCTTATTCCGGCGACAACAGTGACTGACCGCTCAGGTTAATGCTACTGAAGTATTTTAGCCTATTACTGTAGCATTTTTGTCTGGGTGCCCGTAGGAAAACACTCCAGGTTATCGTAGTGTTACTGAAGTATTTTGGGGGGTTGTAGTATTATAGAATATTGCTGTAGTACTTTTAAAAGGGTATATTTATGAAAACATACCCTGACTGATCATACTCGAGTACTTTGGGGTATCACTGTAGTGTTTCAGGATATTACTGTAGTACTTTTATTTGGGTATATTTATGAAAACATACCCTGACTGATCATACGCGAGTACTTTGGGGTGTCACTGTAGTGTTTCAGGATATTACTGTAGTACTTTTATTTGGGTATATTTATGAAAACATACCCTGACTGATCATACTCGAGTACTTTGGGGTGTCACTGTAGTGTTTCAGGATATTACTGTAGTACTTTTATCTGGGTATCTTTATGAAAACATTTCAGGTTATGGTAGCGTTAGTGTGGTGGTGTTACTGTGGTGGTTTCGGATATGGCTGTCGTATTTTGAATGAGGATGCCATGTTACACACACCCCGGTATTACCCAGCAATGGGGTAGCTTTTCCAGCATAGCCTTGGGCCACCAGAGTAGTTTTGGGGTTAAATCAGGTGATCCCTCTGTGACCCCGGTGTGCCCTTTTGCAGCCTGCCCTAACCTTGGCATTTCCAGTGAGGGCACACCGGGTCACACCCTCTATGCGGGCATGTATCGAAAAAGACAGACAAATATTTTGGCACAAAAACCACCTCCCTACCCTTCCTCCCGCCTCCCTTTGCTAAGTTTGATATGCAACATCCCCGCCATAGGCTACAGCAGCATGTTTTGTTCGACACAAAAGATCCCAGAACCACTCAGCCATTCCCACAGCTGACAGGAATGGGCGGAACTCCCCACGTGGGCGGAGCAAGGCCTATTTACTCCAGTGCAGGATCTGGCCCGACCCATGTAAAAGGGCCGGCTCTCCCGGCCCTGCCTCTCTGCCTCTCGTCTCACCTCCGAGATTCAGTGCAAGATGCTACTTAAATATTGCTTCCTTTTTAGTAGTAAATATTTTCACATTTGTTTTGTTCCCTAGTTTAAAAGGTTACAAACCCCCCCTCCCTCCGCCCCCGGCTAACGAATGGAAAATGATTGATCTCTGCTAGCTAACATGGAGGGCCCCCTCTCCAGATCCCAGACCCACCGCTAGCCCCTTCCCCTGAGTCTGTCCCCAATTCCTGTCCAACCGTCTACCTGCTGGAGCAACGTGGACACAGCTGCCCCCTGGGTGAGCTCTGGAGCCTGCAAAGGGCCATGCAAAGCAAACCCACCTGTGCCAGGTGGCCAGCTGGGGGTCAGGAAGAGATTCTGCTTCCCAGGGTAAAATATTGCACAAATCCACAGCTCGCCACTGGGGTGGGGGTGAACGGACGGTGTCACATGGGAAGGGGGCTCCTTTGGGCTCTGGGGTGGGGGCGTTATGGGGTAAGTGCCAGTGTCAGGTGGGGAGGATAATGGGATAAGTGCCGATGCTAACTGGGGTTGGGGGGGTTATGGGGTCAGATGGGGAGGGGATCCCTAGGGTGGGGGAGTCAATGGGGTTCCTGCAGGGGTCAGACGGGGGGAGGGGGCCTCTAGGGGCTGTGATTGCATTTGGACCTATGAAGCACTTAAGCCGACGGCCCGTCCCCCCGGGCACAGGGGCCCGGCTCTGAGGGGGTCTCTCTGAGCCGCTCACTATCACCACCCGCCGCCGGTGATATGTTTATTTCACTCCTGCCTCTTCCAGTGCTCATGAGTAACCCTCTGATAACAAAGCAGCCCCAGGCTCACAAACAACCCTCCAGAAACAAACCAGCACGTTCAGCCCGGGGCTTCTGAGCAACCCTACAATAACAAGCCAGTGTATATAACCCAGGGCTCCTGAGCAACCCTACAATAACAAGCCAGTGTATATAACCCAGGGCTCCTGAGCAACCCTATAATAACAAGCCAGTGTATACAACCCAGGGCTCCTGAGCAACCCTATAATAACAAGCCAGTGTATACAACCCAGGGCTCCTGAGCAACCCTATAATAACAAGCCAGTGTATACAACCCAGGGCTCATGAGCAACCCTACAATAACACATCAATGTAAGAAGCCTGACACACAGGAGCAACATGACACTAACAAACCAGCCTGTTCGGCCAAAAGCTTCCGAAGGATCCTACAATAACAAGCCAGCCTGCACCGGGGCACTCCCGAGCAACCCTACAACAACAAGCCAGTGCAGACAGGGGTGGGAGCGGGTTGAAAGGAAAACATCCCTGTTCCCAGAAGCCCTGGAGGGCCCTGGCAAAAGTGGTGCATTACAAAGGGGTCAGCTGTAAACACGGTGCGGAGAATGGCCCCACTGATTTGATCACAGAATGGCTACCGGATACCCTGGCACTAGCCCAGGGGCTACTGGGCCTGATCCCAGTGCTAGCCCAGGGGCTAATGGATACCCCGGCACTAGCGCATCCGGCTCTCACGGACTGCCCTGAGTCACTGATATGTGAAGCAAGGTCCTTTCCACGCTGCCCACAGGCCGCGCTGCCAGCAGGGGGAGCCCTTGGCCGGCTCAAGGTGATAATACTGCTTGAGGCATCAGGGAGATCCTAGGGGAGGTGGGGGGTGTCTAAGGAAGAGGCAGAGGAGCAATGTCCCTTCCTTGGAGCAATGGGGGCAGTCGTGAGGTCCACGGCTTGAGAAGATGCCGATATCCGCCCCCGGTGCTGAGAAAATAGCCATCGCCCCAGCCGGGCTTTAATACTGAGCGGTAGCTGCGGGGAGGCAGCTGCCTAGTGCTTTGCTTTCCTGGCTGTGCCAGCTGCCCGGGGCCTGTGTGGGCAGCCGCGATCGCTGGGTTCCCTGCCCCGTCGCTGCTCCGGCGGGACCGGCTCGGCCGCTCGCATTCCTGGGCGTGGTGGGGGGAGAGATTCCTCCCTAGATGGACGTGACACCAGCATTTACAGAACAGCCCAGAAGGAAAATAAAACCACACGCAGACGGTTTGGCCCCGTCTGTCACAGGAAGCAGCCTATGACATCACAGGAAGCAGCCTATGACATCACAGGAGGCAGCCTGACGTGCCCCAGGCCGGCGTTTACACCACAGCATTTAGTCTCCTCCACCACAAGAAGTAGCATACCACATCACTGGTAGACACTTGCGGTGCCACAGGAAGTAGCCTATGACATCACAGGAAGCAGCCTGATGTGCCCCAGGCAGGCATATACACCATAGCAAGTAGCCTCCTCCACCACAAGAAGTAGCATACCACATCACTGGTAGACACTTGCGGTGCCACAGGAAGTAGCCTATGACATCACAGGAAGCAGCCTGATGTGCCCCAGGCAGGCATATACACCATAGCAAGTAGCCTCCTCCACCACAAGAAGTAGCATACCACATCACTGGTAGACACTTGTGGTGCCACAGGAAGTAGCCTATGACATCACAGGAAGCAGCCCCCTACACCACATTACATCACAGACCACCATGCATGTTGTCACAGCTTCATGTTCTGCTCCTTATCTCCCCACCCTCCAATCAGCCGGTCTGGCAGACACTGCCGAACGAGACGACAAAACCCAGCCCTGTGGCTACTCCGTGGACAGACTCCCGCCCCCACTCCCCACGGGGACAGCACAGCCACCTCTCCAGTTACGCACCTAGAGATATTTTATATTTCTGGAGGAAGGGGAGGAGTGCGCCCCCCCTTTTTGCTGAAGATATGAATAACTCCCCCCACCCCGGCCCACAAAAACCACCCCCAGCCCTAACTTAACACCCCCCTCCCGCCCCAAGTTCAACACAATTTGACTATCTACACGCAGAAAATAAAACGCATCAGTGAAACGCCGTGTCGCAGCTTAAGTTCAATAAGACCCAGCTACAGAGGGGGCATGTGGGGGATTTACAGCAGCTGTGGGTCATGCCAAGGCTCCGCTCCCCACCCCACCCTTGTCTCAACATGGGTCCAGATCAGCTCCAATCACCCCTCCCCCAATTATGGATCAAAATCCAATTCCCCCCCAGTCTTAAATGGATCCACTCCCCAAAGTGCAATCTGCTCCCTGAACAGAGAGAGCAGGGGGTGGGGGGTTTGGCTTGGGGGGGAGGAGGGGAAGAAAGAAAATTTGTAAAGAACGGAAATAAAGAGAAAATTTGACCCATTTTCTTTTTCTATTAAAAAAAAAGAAGTGCAATATATACATATCAGACAGAACGCACGGCAAGGTCCGCGGGCCGATCCGGAGATCGCGTCTGGATCGGAGCTGGTCATTAGATTGGGGGGGAGCCCCTCCCTATTGGAGGGGATGCATGTCTGGGGGCGTGCGGGGGATGGGCAGGGTGGGAGGAGAGGGGCCTGTTTGTTTGTTTGTTTGAAATTTAAAATGGATTTCTCCCTTTCGTGGCTCCCGCTGGCCCTACCCTACTTTCTGTGGGTTGGTGGCTCGCACCCCCTGCTCGTACGTCACTCGCTGGCTGATGAGGTACTGGGCAGCCTGCGTGGCTGCCGGCGTGCCGGTGATGGTGACTTTACGGTTCCTGGTGCCCGGGATAAACTCTCCCTTTTTGGAGATCTGGATCCGGGCGCCCGTCAGCTCCTGATACTCCACCAGCGTCTTGCCCCCTTTGCCCAAGATGGCCCCCACCAGATTCTCTGGCACCGCGATCTCCACCATATCCTTGGCACTCTCCACCAGCTTCTCCGTGGCCAGGAAGGAGCTGGCCACCAGCGGCGAGGCCGTGCCCAGGTAGCCGTTGGCCGCCCCGGTGGCGGCTGCCAGGGAGCCCAGGGTGAAGGCCCCCACAGCGCCGGCCGGCGTGCTGGTGCTGGCGGAGGCGTCGCTGGCGTAGGAGGCCAGGAGGTTGGCGGCAGCGGCCGCGGCGGGATTGGCGCCGGCCGCCACGGCGGCCAGCACGCCGGAGGCGGCGGCAGAATTGAGCCCCAGCCCCAGGGAGTTGGTGTTGTATCCGTAACTGGCCAAGGTGTTGAGGGCCGTGCTAATGGCCAGCAGGTCGCTGCCGGAGAAGCCCGGCAGGGCCGCCGGGAAGGCCCCGACGCCGGCCAGGCTGGTGTGTCCCAGCAGGCCCGAGGCGGTGGCGGCGGCGGCGGCGGCCGGCAGCACGTCCGTGGAGTTGGCGTAGGGCGAGCCGGTGGGGTTGGAATTGGCCACGGGGCCGGTGATGTTGGCGTAGCTGATGTTGAGGCAGCTGCTGCTCTGCGGGTCCTCCTGGATTTTCTGCACGATGATGTCCACCGCCTTGCGGATCTGCTCGGGCTCCCCGCTGACCGTCACCACCCGTTCCTGCAGGTTGATGCCCTCCGGCTTCTGGCTCAGCTGCACCCAGGCCCCCGACTGCTCCATGATGGCCTTCACCGTGGCGCCCCCTTTGCCGATGATCAGCCCAGCCGTGCTGTTGGGGACGATCAGCTTGGCCTGCCGAGGAGAAGAGACGGGGGCGGGGTGTTAACGGCGGGGGAGAATGAGCTCCAGCAGCTTCCATTGCCTTTTGCCAGCGCTGCGCTCAGCCCCTTCTGGGGTGGGGCGTCGGGCTGTTTATACAAGGACCCCCCAGTGCTGAGCTCAGCCCCCTCTGGGGTTCCCCATGACATACAAGGATCACCCGTCCCCCGCTCCCTGCAGCACATCGGCCCCTAACACTGCATGGAGACAAGCGAGCTCCAGTCTCCACAGAGGGGCCTAGCGGGGGGTCGTACCCACTCCGAGAGCTGGGCGACTCCCAGGGACACGTGGGCTGAGCTGGGAACGGGGGCTGCCCAGACACTGCCTGGCTTCAGCACCATGGAGAGCAGTGACAGCACCCAGAACGCCCAGCCCTAGGCACACCCAGAGCTCGGCACACCCAGAGCTCGGCACACCCAGCACCCAGCACACCCAGAGCTCGGCACACACAGAGCTCGGTGCACCCAGAGCTCGGTGCACCCAGCCCTAGGAACACTCAGAGCCCAGTGCACCTAACATCCAGCACACCCAGAGCTCAGTACACCCAGAGCTCAGTACACCCAGCCCTAGGCACCCCCAGCACCACCAGAGCTCAGTACACCCAGAGCTCAGTACACCCAGCCCTAGGCACCCCCAGCACCCCCAGAGCTCAGTACACCCAGAGCTCAGTACACCCAGCCCTAGGCACCCCCAGCACCCCCAGAGCTCAGTACACCCAGAGCTCAGTACACCCAGCCCTAGGCACCCCCAGCACCCCCAGAGCTCAGTACACCCAGAGCTCAGTACACCCAGCCCTAGGCACCCCCATTACCCCCAGAGCTCAGTACACCCAGCCCTAGGCACACCCAGCATACCTAGAGCTCAGTACATGCAGAACCCGACATACCGAGAGTTCAGTGCACCCAGCACCCGGCACACCCAGCCCTAGACACCAGCACCCGGACACCCAGCACCTGGCACACCCGGAGCTCAGCACACCCAGTACCCAGCAAAGCCAGCACCCGGCACACCTGGAGCTCAGCACACCCAGTACCCAGCAAAGCCAGCACCCGGCACACCCGGAGCTCGGCGCACCCAGTACCCAGCAAAGCCAGCACCCGGCACACCCGGAGCTCGGCGCACCCAGTACCCAGCAAAGCCAGCACCCAGCACAGCTGGAGCTCGGCGCACCCAGTACCCAGCAAAGCCAGCACCCGGCACACCCAGCCCTAGGTACACCCAGAGCTCAGCGCACCCAGCCCTAAGTACAACCCTGGCCTAAGAGGGGGTCTGGATGGGCTGGGGGATGATCTTGGCCTGGGGGCCTCAATCAGGCTGCCCTTGGGCCCTCCCCAGACTGGCCATCTGCACTGACACAACCTGGGTCTAGGGTCAGACCAGGGGGCTCTGCCTGGGAAGGGAGGAGGATGCAGCCTCCCCACCCTATTACATAACCGCAGCCCAGGAGCAAAGGAGAACACCACAGCGACTTAGCCGAGCAAATCTCTTGTGTAACAAACTCTATGCAGGCCCCGACCCTGCCGTCGGGCCAGACTAACCCACAGGCGAGAGCTGCAGCTTGGCTCTGCCGGTGGCCCTCAGCCGTGACCCGGTGCCCCTCAGCCCTGACCCGCCAACTCCGTGGGTGCTCCCCGGAGCACCCACAGGGAAAAAATGGTGACTACTCAGCACCCACCGGCAGCCCCCCTATCAGCACCTCCCGCACCCTCCAGCACCTCCTGCCTGCTGGTGGGCCCTGACGATCAGCGCTTCCCCTGCCTGCCCTCCCCACTCCTCCCGCCTGCCCGCCTGCTGCAATCAGCTGTTTTGAGGCATGCAGGAGCCTGGGGAGGAGGGAGGAGCGATGACCCAGCACACTAGAGGGAGGGGGCAGAACGGGGCAGGAAGAGGCGGGGCGGGGGTGAGAACACATTGTGTGGGGTGAGGGTGTGGCCTTGAGGGATGGGGTGGAGTGGGGGTGGGGCCTGGGGCAGAGCCGGGGGTCGAGCACCCCCTGACACAATGGGAAGTCGGCGCCTGTTCCCGCAGCCCCTTACTACCCCAGCTTTGGGCTTCCCCATGACATCAGGGTCTTCAACAGATCCGGGGGTGGGGAGATCACAGCTGGGATAGCAGGGGGCTGCGGGTTGGGAGTGAGGGGCACTGGCAGAACTGTGGGGGGGAACTGAGCTGCGGTAGCAAGGGGCTGCGAATTGGGATCTGACCACTAGGACAGGAGGGGGGGCGGTGGACTGTCACTAGTTCCTTCTAACAGCTCCCTCCTCTGCACATAAACCACCCAGCTCCATAGGAGAGGAGTGCAGTCCAGTGGTTACAACAGGAAGGAGGGGAGCTAGGAGTCAAGAGTCCTGGGTTCTAGCCCCAGCTCTGCCACTGCCTGGCTGTGTGAACTTGCTCAAGTCCCAGCTCTGCCCTGTGACTCAGTTTCCCCACCTTACTGGGGCGTATGGCTCTGTCTGTGAATGCTTATGCAGGGCTGTGAGATCATGAGGGATGGGAGCTGTCCCCTGCTGTGGGGGCTCCCTGGACCAAGCTCAGGGAACCTCTGAGGGGCAGTTTGGGGCTGACAGCCTCCAATGAGGGGGCAGGGGAGGACAGCGAAAAGGCGGGAGAGAGGAACAGGCAGGAGGGATGGGCAAAGGTGCACCCAGCACACCCAGAGCTCAGTCTATCCAGCACCTGGCTTGCCTGGCTGCCCAGTCCTAGGCACACCCAGCCAATCTCCCTCACACAGATAATCTCTGCTCAGGGCCACCAGCCAGGACAGAGCCCCTGGTGCCCCATCCACACCCCCTGCCCCAGAGCCCTCCCTCTCCCAACACAATGGTGGCGAGGCCCAGCCAGGCCAGGCAGCCTGGCACCATGGCAAGGGGACCCTGCAGGGGTGGGAGCTGCTCTCCAAGGCTGGACTGGCTCCTGGGCACCCCCTGGCTCCTGGTATAGACCCCATGCCCCCTTCCAAATCCCCAGCTGCCACCGCATCCTGGCTACTCCCTGGCAACAGCCACCCCTGCCCCATAGCTGGAAGCCCAGGGGCAAAAAATAGAACCCAGTAGTCCTGACTCCCAGGTCCCCCGCCCCTCTAATCACTAGCACCCGCTCCATTCCAGAGCTAGTGACAGAACCCAGGAGTCCTGGCTCCCTCCCCACTCTAACTACTAGACCCAGTTCCATTCCTGGAACTTCTGAGCACGTTTCCTCTTCCTCCTGAGGCAGCCCAGGGCCTTTCCAGAACCTGCTGCCCCCCTGCCCCTTGCTGATCCCTTCAGGCCAGGGATCCATGAGGGGAGCAGGGGGTGCCCCATGGTGCCAGCTGCTCCTGTCCCACTGCTCCTCAGCACAGAGATCACCCCCTGCCTGGGCCGGGAGACCCCTTGAGGGCAGCCAGGCCTGGGATGGATGAGGGTGCCTAAAATACAGCCCAGAGGGACATCTTGCACTGGAAAGGGGATTTCCCTGCCCTGGCCTCCAGCACTCTCCCCTGCCAACACAGGGTGTGCCATATCCCCAGGGGTCCAAAGGGGCAAGAGACGGATAAGAGAGGACACGAGGCTGGGGGAAGTGCTGCCTCTCACTCTGTTTTGCATTGGGGGCTGTATTCCCCTTTGGGGGGGTTAATGCACCCAAGCGCTAATACCGTATCTGTCTGTGCATCTGTGGGGTGTCCTGTGTCCTGTTCAAGAGGAGATTTCTTGGGAGATGGTAGCAACCCCGGCCTCTCCCAGCAGGGGGCGCTGTGGGGAGCAGGGTGGGAGCTGGCTGTGGGGCGAGCTTCCAGCTATGCTAGCCCCAGCTTCTCCCAGCAGGGTGTGCTGTGGGGAGCAGGGTGGGAGCTGGCTGTGGGGGGAGCTCCCAGCTATGTTAGCCCCAGCCTCTCCCAGCAGGGGGCGCTGTGGGGAGCAGGGCGAGAGCTGGCTGTGGGGCGAGCTCCCAGCTATGCTAGCCCCGGCTTCTCCCAGCAGGGTGTGCTGTGGGGAGCAGGACAGGAGTGTGCCGGGCAGAGGGAGGTTTCGGACTCATTCCCACCCTGTTTCTTTGACACAGTCAGGAAAGTCAAGTGAGCCCTTGTTGCCTTTGAAGCAGCCAGGCCTGGGCGAGAGTGGGGGGGGGGTGGGGTGTTGACCCGGTGCCCAGGGTGACCTGTGCTGTGGGGAGAGATGGGGGAGGGGCTGCAGGCTCTGACCAGGCCTAGTCCCCAGCCTCTTTCCGGCAGACAGGAGGGACAACAGGATGCAGGTTACTAGGTCAAAAGGGCCTGGGGGGGCGAGGACATGGGCAGTGTCAATCCCCTTTCCCTGCGGGGAAGGGAAGGGAAGTTAAAGCCAAGAGTCAGGATTAGAACCCAGGAGTCCTGACTCCCAGCCCCGCTGCTCTAACCCAAGAGAGCCCATCCCCTCCCAGAGCTGGGATAGAACCCAGGAGTCCTGACTCCCAGCCCCGCTGCTCTAACCCAAGAGAGCCCATCCCCTCCCAGAGCTGGGATAGAACCCAGGCATCCTAGCCCCCAGTCCCTGGTCTTAACCCCTAGAATTTCCGCCTTGCTACAGTCCTATTGAGCCCGGGGCTGGGCTTGTGATTCTGGGGAAACAGACCAGAATAGCTATTGCCCTTGGGGGGAATGGGCTAGAGGGGATGACACACACCCCTGCCCGGGGGGAACGGACTGAGGGGATGTTCCCTCCCTGGCCCCATGGGGATGGACAGGGTGGGCCAAAGGAGACATGAAGTCATCTCTGCGCACTCTTCTTGGGAATGACAAGTGCTGTCCCGAGGGGACCCCGGTGTCCGGGCAAAGGTCACCGCACGGGCCCCAGTCTGGACATGGCTCATCCTTGCACTGGATGGCGTCACATGAGGACCTGAGGGAGGAGGTGGGGACTGGGGAGAGTCTACTGGGGCCTTTGTGACCAATGGGGATGCCCTGCGACCCCCTCCGCCTTCCTACAACTCTAAGCGGCAGAAGAGGAAGAGATGCTCTGTGGGATAGCTGCCCAGAGTGCACTGTTCTGTGGGACCCCTGGACCCGATCCTGACCCATAACCTGGGCCCGGGGCTCCTCCCCTTCTGTAGCTCTGCCAGTGCCTCTCAATCCGGACCCACAGCCCCCCCGCTATCCCAGCCCTGGGTCCGTCCCCCCCACACCTCTGCTGGTGCCCCTCAATCCCAACCCGCGGCCTCAGGCTCACCCCAGCTCTGCCTCAATCCTCTACCTCAATCCTGACCCAAAACCCCCAGCCCAGCGCTGCCCCCACCTCTCCCAGTTCTGCCAGTGTCCCTCAATCCCGACCCACAGCCCCCCCACTATCCCAGCCCTGGGCTCCTCACACACACAGCTCTGTCGGTGTCCCCTTCTCCCAATCCGCAGTCCCTGGCTATCCCAGAATGCAGCAAATTCCCCACTTAAAACAAGACCCAACCAACTCGCTTCATGTGTGGCCAGAGGCAGGATCTGAACTCAGAACCCCAGTGATTGAGGTTGTGGGTGGATGGACTGTGAAATTTCACTTGCCCCCCAGCAATCTCTGCACTAGCCCCTGGGCAGTGTTTTCCTAGCCCCACACTACAGCGTCCCAGAGACACCAAGGCCTTCGTGGCTGCTGATGGCTAATGGGTGCGTTACAGCCCCCGCACATTACAGTGGGTGTGCAGGAGGGTGTGTACTGAGGGCAGTGTGTGCTGCTGGCAGCCCCTGGATGGCGACACTGGGCAGCGCAGGCTGGGATCTGGGGAGCTCAGGACAATCACAGGGTCTGCCTGAGTCCAGCCTCCCCAACAGAATCCTGGCTGCTCCCTGGGGGCAGAGGCGGATTAAGGTTTCCTGGGGCCCTGGGCCAGAGCAAGTGGGGGGCCCCTGTCCACCCCTTCCGCCTGCGGCCCCGCCCACAGCCCCACCCCTCTCTGTCTCTTCCCTGGACCCTGCCCCTGTTCCACCCAGGGTCCTCCCATTCTGCCCCCTCACTGTGGCCCCACAACCTGTTTGCTTCTTTCTGCCCTCCCCCCAAGACTGGAGAAGCTCTGGCCCCCCGCTCTGGCCCCAGGGACGCAGCAGGGAGTGAGAGCTCCTCCCTGGGGCTGCACCCAGGCCCGGGCGCTGGGGCTTCCCCCACCACCCCCAGTGCTTCTGTGGGCGACCAGGGTCAGGGAGCTGGGGCTTCTCCTGCCCTGCCTGCCCAGTGCTTCTGCTGGGGACGGGGTTGGGGTGCTGGGGGCTTCCCCTACCACCTCATAGCTTCTGCCTGGGAGTGGGTTCGGGGCGTTCGGGCTTCCCCCACCCCGCCCGGCGGCCTGGGCTCCAGGCTTCTGCTGCCCAGCAGCAGATTTTTTCTGGGGCCTTCCCAGTTGCCCAGGGCCCCTGGACATGGGCCCCGTTGGCCCAGTGGCTAATCCACCACTGCCTGGGAGAGTGTCCAGTCCCCCGGATCTCACCTGCTTGGCCCGGTCTGGGTTCATGGTGGTCTGCGGCTGCAGGATGTTGACGGACTCCGGCTTCACCACAGACTGGGGGATCTCGCGCACCTTCTCGGCGATGAAGTTGTGGACAGCGTTGAGGGCCTCGGCTGTGCCCTGAACGAGGCACACCCGCTCTGTGGTGCCTGGGGAGGGGAGAGCACGGGCAGGTTAGCACCCAGAGTTCTGGGCACAGAGGGCGTCAAGCTGGAGAGGGATGCGCTGATGTGCGCGTACAGGGAGGGAGCGTGCAAAAGGGGAGAACAACTGACACCAAAGGGGTGAGTGTGCAAATGGGAAATGAGTGTGTAAGGGAACGGATAACAAAGGAATGGGGCTGACAGAGGAAGGTGAGTGTGTGAGAGGGGAGGAGGTGTGTAAGTGGGTGTGCAAGGGGACAACTGATTGCAAAGGAACAAAGGAAAGGAGGGAAGGGATAGCTCAGTGGTTTGAGCATTGACCTGCTAAACCCAGGGTTGTGAGTTCAATCCTTGAGGGGGCCGTTTGGGGATCTGGGGCAAAAATTTGGGATTGGTCCTCCTTTGAGCAGGGGGTTGGACTAGATGACCTCCTAAGATCCCTTCCAACCCTGATATTCTATGATTCTAAGTGTGCAAGCAGGCGAGTGTGCAGGAGGATGTGTGTGTAAGAGAAGAGTGAGTGTGTCAGCGGGTGTATTTACACCTGGAGATCAGCTCTTGACCAGCCACCACTGCCTTGGCTTCCCCTCACCCAGCCGTCGCCTGCGTCCCATCCCCCTCCAGCCCCCACCCACCCAGCTTTCGCCCGCTGCTCCAGAGGGACCCAGCGTGGCACACAGAGGGTTAACGTGCTCCAGCCATGCCCTGCCAGCTGCTGCCTGTTTAAAGCCAACAGCTGGGAGGGCTGCCAACGAGGGCCCCATATCCCCTTTGCTCCCCCCGGGACCCTGGCCATGGGATAGAGCTAGTGTCAGCCCCCCACAGGGAAGCTCTTAGCACCCCCCATCTCCCTTGAATGCCAGCCTTTCACCTCCATCCTGTGACCTCTCCTGTCCTGCTGATGGGGAAACTGAGGGGGGTTGGGACTTGCCCTCCCCAAGGTCACACACTGAGCCTGTGGCAGGGCTGGTGATGGAACCCAGGAGTCCTGACTCCCAGCCCCCCCGCCCCCTCTTCTAACCACTAGACTCCACTCCCCACCCAGAGCCAGGGGGAGACTCCTGGTGCTCCCCCTTTAGCTCAAGGTCTAGGGCTTTGGGGCTGGGGGTTCAACCCCTGCAGAGCATTCGTTCCCCATGGCAGGGAGGGTCATCCCCAGGGTGTGGGGTACGGCCCTGGGGGGCAAATGCCCTCAGCTGGTGTCAGAGCCATTGCATGGGGGAGCTGCAGGGGAGGGGGGAGAGGAGAGGAGAGGGAGGGAAACCAAGGATTTTTGGTCTCTCTCCTTCCCCACGACATCCCCCTCCCCATGTCCCCCCTCCCCATGTCCCTGCTCCCCACATCCCAAACGCCCGTCCCCTCCCCTCCCCACCTCCCCCTCCTTGGCCAACATTCCCCTCTCCATATCCCCTCCCTACTTCCCCCTTCCCCTCCCTCTCCTCTCCCCACATCCCCCTTCCCAGCTCTCTCCTCCCCAGACTCCCTTCTCTCCCCGCATCCCCTTCCCCCTCCCTATATTTCCCAGTCTCTTCCTCCTACATCCCCCCTGCCCCTCCCAGTTTGCCCCTCCACATGGCCCCCCCTCCATCCTTTCCCACATCCCCCATCCCCCTCGTTACCCCCCGCCATGCCCCATCCCCCCCCAGGGTTCCCCCCAACCTCCCTCCCTCGCTCAGCTGCTGCCTCAACAAAACAGGCACAGCCATGTTGCCATGGAAACCTGCAGCGTTTTGAAACCCCCTCCCCCCCCAGCAGCCGTGATGGAGCCGAGGGCTCAAGGGCCTGTCGCCATGGCAACCGGCACCCCCTCATCTGCCATCCGCCGGTTACCTGGGCGATGAGGGACCCTTTGTCCCCAGCAATAAGCTCCCCCACCCGGGGTGGGGCAAGGGGCCCCAGGCGGGAAGGGGAGGAGGAGAGCTGGCAGGGGGGGCCCAGTTGCCCCACAGCGAGGGTTGGGGCCCAGCGCAGGCCGGAGAGCCCCTCTCCCCGGGGCCTGGCGTCAGGGGCTCAAGGATCCCGGTGGGGGGGGGCACAGCACGAGGCCCAGCCCCATCCCCCCGATCCCCACACAGAGTCAGAGGTTCGGAGAAGACAGGAGGGAAATAGCGGGAGGGCCCTGAATGAGTCAGGGACCCTCGGGCTGGCTCAAAATGTAACCCCCTCCCCATCCCATGACCACCCCCGGCCTCTCCGAGCCAGGCAAACCAGCGACGCCACGGCCCACCCTTGTCAACCACCGACGCTATGGCCCACCCTCGGCCACCACGGCCCATGGCAGACGTGCACCCTCGGCCACCACGGCCCATGGCAGACGCGCACCCTTGGCAACCACGGCCCATGGCAGACGCACACCTTCACCAACCACGGCCCATGGCAGACGCGCACCTTCACCAACCACGGCCCATGGCAGACGTGCACCTTCACCAACCACGGCTCATGGCAGACGCGCACCTTCACCAACCACGGCCCATGGCAGACGTGCACCTTCACCAACCACGGCTCATGGCAGACACGCACCTTCACCAACCACGGCCCATGGCAGACGTGCACCTTCACCAACCACGGCTCATGGCAGACACGCACCTTCACCAACCACGGCTCATGGCAGACGCGCACCTTCACCAACCACGGCCCATGGCAGACGCGCACCTTCACCAACCACGGCCCATGGCAGACGCGCACCCTCGGCAACCACGGCCCATGGCAGACACGCACCTTCACCAACCACGGCCCATGGCAGACATGCACCTTCACCAACCACGGCCCATGGCAGACGCGCACCTTCACCAACCATGGCCCATGGCAGACGCGCACCTTCACCAACCACGGCCCATGGCAGACGCGCACCTTCACCAACCACGGCCCATGGCAGACGCGCACCTTCACCAACCATGGCCCATGGCACCACAGCCCAACCTCACCAGACACAGACACTACGGCCTAGCCTGGCCAACCATAGCCCATGGCACGTGCCCACCCATGTCAATCATGGTCTATGGCACCATGGCCCACCCTCACCAGCCACCAACACCACGGCCCACCCTCACGAACCACTGCCTATGGCACCACGGCCCACCCTTGCCAACCACCAACACCATAACACCAGGGCCCACCTTTGCCAACCACGACGCCATGGCCCAGACCCATTCTCACCAACCACGGCCCATGGCACCACGGCCCACTCTCACCAATCACAGCCCATGTCACCACGGCCCAACCCTCACCAACCATGACCCATGGCACCACGGCCCACCCTCACCAACCACCAACACCATGGCACCATAGCCCACCTTCACCAACCATGGCCCTCGGCCTACCCTCACCACCTACGATGCCATGGCCCACACCCACTCTCACCAACCACCAATGCATGCTCGCCAACCACAACCCAGAGCACCACGGCAGCACAGCCCATGCTCACCAAACCACAGGCCACGCTCAATACTCCATCAACACCACAGCCTGTGGCACCACAACCCACATGCACCAAACCACAGCCCACAGCACCGCAAACCTCCTTCGCCACACCACACACCTCCCTCCCTGCAATCCACCGCTAGCACCAGAGCACAGACCACCAACCGCCACCAGCACTGCCCACTGCCCTCCCCAAACACCAACACCACAAACCACAACAGTCATCCACACACTACCGCAGGCCACCCCCACCAACGCACAAACCACCAGAGTCATCCCACATCTCTTAGTGGTTAGAGGAGGGGCGGAGCAGGACTCCTGGGTTCTATCCCAGCTCTGGGAGGGGAGTGGGGTCAGTGCAAGCAAGTCATGGCCCTCAGAGACTGAGCACAGGCTATGGAGACCAGAGTGACTGAGGAGCTGAGGGAGACAGAGAGGTACAGAGAGGTGATTTTCTGGGGCACAGCAGAATGGGTCCCACCCCCAGTCTGTGTTGCTGAGGAGGAGGAAAGGCTTGGGGAAGGAGAACATTAAGCTGGAGTGGAGGGAAATGATCCCATCGTTGGGATCCTCCTTCCAGACGCACTGAGGAGACCTCTCCAGGGGAGGGGACCCCAGTTATTAGGAAGAGCCAGGTAATAGCAATGGGGGAGTTGATTGTTAGAAATATAGATCGTTGGGTTTGTGGTGACCAGGAGAACCGCACGGTGAATTGCCTACCGGGTGTGAAGGCTGCAGAGCTCATGAGACATCTAGACTGACTTATGTGCAGTGCTGGGGAGGAGCCGGTGGTTGTGGTACATGTAGGTACCAGTGACACGGGGAAAGGTAGGAGAGAGGTCCTGGAGGCCAAATTTAGGCTGCTAGGTAAGATGTCCAGGAACTCTATGGTAGCATTCTCTGAAATGCTTCCAGTTCCACGTGCAGGGCCAGTTAGACAGGCAGAAATGCAGGGTCTCAATGCATGGATGAGACGATGGAGTAGGGAGGAGGGGTTTAGGTTTATTAGGAACTGGGGATCCTTTTGGGAAAGGAGGAGCCTATACAAGGAAGGATGGGCTCCACCTAAACCAAAACGGAACCAGATTACGGGCGTGTAAAATTAGAAAGGTCATAGAGGAGTTTGTAAATTAAGGGCTGGGGGAAGGCCGACAAGTGCAGAGGAGCACAGGGCTCAGACAGAGACCTCCCTTAGGGGAGGATTTATCTAAGTCCTAGTAAAGAGGAGAGGGTAGAAGTTGGCAAAGTACAGGCAGGAACTGTAGAGAAACAGTCGAAGGGAAAAGAATCCCATTCAATTACATCACAGGAAGGCAGACAACTAAATCCTGACAAATTTTGTAAGTGCTTGTGTACACATGTAAGAGGTTTAAATATTAAGATGGGTGAAGTAGAGTGCCTGGTATTAAATGAGGATATTGCTATAATAGGAATCACAGAAACTTGGTGGAACAATATAATCAGTGGGACGCGTTAATACAAAGGTACAAAATACATAGGAATGGCAGAGTAGGTCGTGCTGGTGGGGGCATGGCGCCACTACATGTGAAAGGAAGCATAGAGTCAAACACAGTAAAAATAATAAATAAATTAAACTGAACCTTCAAATCTCTATGGATAGAAATTCCATGCTTGAATAATAAGTGTATAGCAGTAGGAATATCCTACCGATCACCTGATCAGGATGGTGATGGTGACTATGAAATGTTCAGGGAGATTAGAGAGGCTACAAAAATAGAAACCCCAATAATAATGGGGGATTTCAACTATCCCCATAGGGACTGGGTACATGTCAACTCAGGATGGGATGCAGAGATAAAATTTCTAGGCACCATTGATGGCTGCTTCTTGGAGCAGCTAGCCCTGCTGGAACCAACAAGGGGAGAGGCAATTCTCGATTCAATCCTAAGTAGCACACAGGATCTGTTCCAAAAGGTGAATATAGCTGAACCCAGGGCCGGCCTTAGACCAAACGGCGCCCCAGGCGAGGAGCGTCTTTAGCACGCCCCTCCCCATTTGTTAAACTTTTGAATACCTTATTTTTATTGCATTTGTAGCCCATTTCATGACTTTGATACATGATTTGCATGCATGATTTATCCCTGACATATAAGATGATACATTTGCATGCTAGGATCTGTTAATCTGTATTTATTCTACACAGGTCCAGAACATTCTAGGAGGTAAGTGAAAAATGAATCCACATATGGACCACCTGAAATATGTCACTTCAAACATTCTATTTTCCCTTTTGTCGCTAACAACAAAAACAGCACCCCAAGCCTGGCACCCCAGGTAGACCCTTGGGTCTCCTGCCCCTAAATCCTGCCCTGGCTGAACCACTTGGTAACAGTGACCATAATGTAATTAAATTTAACAGCCCTGTAGGGGAGAAAATACCAAAGACCCCCATCACAGTAGCATTTAACTTCAAAAAGAGGAACTGCAGAAAAATAAGAAAGCTAGTTAAACAGAAAATGAAACAGTCGCAAGAGAGAAATGCCTGCAAGCTGCATGGAAACTATTTAAACACCATAATAGAAGCTCAACTTAAATGTATAACCCAAATTTAAAATAAATAAAAAAATAAAAAACTGTAGGCTAACCAAAAAAACACCCCCCTGGCCAAACAGCAGAATAAAAGAAGCAGCTAGAGGCAAAAAGGCATTCTTTAAAAACTGGAAGTCAGATCCTACTGAGGAAAATTGAAAGGAGCATAAACTCTGGCAAGTCAAGTGTAAAAGTATAATTAGGCAGGCCAAAAGAGATTGTGAAGAGCAACTAGCAAAAACTACACAAATTAACAGCAACATTTTTTCAAGTACATCAGAAGTGGGAAGCCTGCTGAACAATCAGTGGGTCCACTGGACGATCGAGGTGCTAAAGGAGCACTCAAGGAAGACAAGGTGTTTGTGGGGGTAGCTAAATGAATTCTTTGCATCGGTCTTCACTGCAGAAGATGTGAGGGAAATTTCCACACCTGAGCCATTCTTTTTACGTGACAAGTCTGAGGAACGGTCCCAGATTGAGATGTCAGTAGAGGTGGTTTTGGAACAAATTGATAAATTAAAAAGTAATAAGTCACCAAAATCTAAAGTATTGCCGAGTTGTTTTTTTTAAGTTCCAGAGGTAATCCTGGCAATTACAGGCTGGTAAGCCTAACTTCCGTACCAGGCAAACTGGTTGAAACTATAGTAAAGAACAGAATTATCAGACACATAGATGAATCATAGAATCGTAGGACTTAAGGGACCTTGAGAGGTCATCCAGTCCTGTCCCCTGCACTCATGGCAGGACTAAGTATTATCTAGACCATCCCTGACAGATGTTTGTTCAACCTGCTCTTAAAAGTCTCCAATGATGGAGATTCCACAGCCTTCCTAGGCAACTTATTCCAGTGCCTAACCACCCTGACAGGAAGTTTTTCCTAATGTCCAACCTAAACCATCCTTGCTGCAATTTACGCCCATTGCTTCTTGTCCTATCCTCAGAGATTAAGAAGAACAATTTTTCTCCCTCCTCCTTGTAACAACTTTTTATGTACTTGAAAACTGTTATCATGTCCCCTCTCAGTCTTCTCTTCTCTAGACTAAACAAACCCAGTTCTTTCAATCTTCCCTCGTAGGTCATGTTTTCTAGACCTTTAATCCTTTTTTGTTGCTCTTCTCTGGGCTTTCTCCAAATTTGTCCACGTCTTTCCTGAAATGTGGTGCCCAGAACTGGACACAATACTCCAGTTGAGGCCTACATACTATCTTGGGGAAGCGTCAACACAGATTGTGTAAAGGGAAATCATGCCTCACCAATCTATTAGAATTCTCTGAGAGGGTCAACAAGCATGTGGACAAAGGTGATCCAGTGGATATAGTGTATTTGGGATGTCATGGGATAAGAGGGAAGGTCCTCTCCTGTATTAGTAACTGGTTAAAAGACAGGAAACAAAGGGTAGGAATAAATGGTCAGTTTTCATAGTGAAGAGAGGTAAATAGCGGAGTCCACCCAAGATCTGTACTGGGACCAGTGCTGTTCAGCATATTCATTAATGATCTGGAAAAGGGGGTAAAAGGTGAAGTGACAAAGTTTGCAGATGATACAAAACTACTCAAGATAGGGTCCAAAGCTAACTGTGAAGAGTTAGAAAGAGACCTCACTAAGCTAGGTGAGAGGGCAACAAAATGGCAGATGAAATTCATCGCTGATAAATACAAAGTAATGCACATGGGAAAACATAATCCCAATTATACATATAAAATGATGGGGTCTAAATCAGCTATTACCACTCAAGAAAGAGATCTTGGAGTCATCGTGGAGAGTTCTCTGAAAACATCCTCTCAATGTGCAGCGGCAGCCAAAAAAGCGACCAGAATGTTAGAAAATATTAGGAAAGGGATAGATAAGATAAAGATCATAATGCCTCTATATAAATCCATGGCATGCCTGCACCTTGAATACTGTGTGCAGATCTGGTCGCCCCATCTCAATAAAGATATATTAGAATTGGGAAAGGTAGAGAGAAGGGCAACAAAAATTATTAAGGGGCTGGAACAGCTCCCATGTGAGGAGAGATTAGAAAGACAGGGACTGTTCAGCCTGGAACTCACTGAACACTGGAACTGTTCAGCCTGGAACTCACTGAACACTGGAACTCACTGCCAGGGGATGTTGTGAAAGCCAAAACTATAACCGGGTTAAAAAAGGAATGAGATAAGTTCCTGGAAGATAGGTCCAGCAATGGCTATTAGCCAAGATGTGCAGAGACACAACTCCATGCTCTGGCTGTCCCTAAGTCTCGGACTGGACAACAGGGGATGGATCACTCGATAATTGCCCTGCTCAGGTCATTCCCACTGAAGTGGGGGAGGGATAGCTCAGTGGTTTGAGCATTGGCCTGCTTAAACCCAGGGTTGTGAGTTCAATCCTTGAGGGGGCCATTTAGGGATCTGGGGCAAAAATTGGGGATTGGTCCTGCTTTGAGCAGGGGGTTAGACTAGATGACCTCCTAAGGTCCCTTCTAACCCTGATATTCTATGAAACAAACAAACAAGTGTCTGGCACCGGCTGTCTGACCCAGTCTGGCTTTTTTTACATTCTTATTGATGGGAGCAGGAGGGGCTGGGAGTCAGGACTCCTGGGTTCTATTCCCACTTTCATCTGGAGATTGTATCCTTCCTCACTTCCTATGCTAAAGTGTTGCTGTTGGTTGTTAAACATCTGCTGTGTCCCACCCCAGAAGTGGCTGCAGTTGTGACCTTTTCCCTTGCCTTATGCGGGGTGGGAGAGGGGAGTTGTGGACTCAAGGGGCACGAGGAAGGTTTTATGAGCTGTTGGGAGCATCCATTCCACTGTTTGCCCATTGGGCAGTGGTTCAGGAAGGCCCCCCTCAGCGCTCTTCCCCCTGCACCCCAGGATCAGGCTTCCCCAGATTGTGACAAAGCCCCACTGGCTTCCCTGAAAACAATAGGGTCTGTCCCAGCCAAGGCCTAATTAACACTGGATAAATAGGAAAGGGTGTGGTGAGTGCTGGCCCCTGGCCATGGGCTGGGGCGGAGGTCACAGGCAGCCGAATGGGGCGGGGGGGGGGGGGGGGGCGCTGTTCCTGGGAATAATTTTTGTCACCCCCCTCTTGGTACCGGGTGCTCTTCCCTCCTGCCAACCTGGGGTTACCCCTGGAGGAGAGGATGTGATGCAGCGGGGTGGGGGGACAGTGGAGAGTTCCCGGGCAGGGGTGGATGACGGTCATTGGTTGCACAAGGGAGCGGAGGTGCGAGGGGGCACAAGGAGGGCAGAGGATGAGGCAGGGCAGGTGTGGGGGGCAGGCGTGCAAGGGGACGTGGCGCTTCCACGGGCTGGCACATGATTCTGCGAGCGTGAGCAGGGCACAAGTGTGTATGTGGAGGCTGTGCTACAGGTGCGGGGGTGGGGGGGGGAGAGGTTTGGGGGCTTGTCGCAGGACAGAGCCGGGGGAGGGGCAGGGGGTCCCAGGATGGAGCCAGGGGAGGGGTAGGGGGTCCCAGGACAGAGCCAGGGTGAAGGGACACAGGGTCGCAGGACAGAGCCGGGGGAGGGGCAGGGGGTCCCAGGATGGAGCCAGGGGAGGGGTAGGGGGTCCCAGGACAGAGCCAGGGTGAAGGGATGCAGGGTCGCAGGACAGAGCCGGGGGAGGGGCAGGGGGTCCCAGGATGGAGCCAGGGGAGGGGTAGGGGGTCCCAGGACAGAGCCAGGGTGCAGGGACACAGGGTCCCAGGACAGAGCCGGAGAAGGGGCAGGGGGTCCCAGGACAGAGTCGGGGGAAGGGCAGGGGGTCCCAGGACAGAGCCAGGGGAGGGGCAAGGGGTCCCAGGACGGAGCCAGGGTGCAGGGACACAGGGTCCCAGGACAGAGCTGGAGAAGGGGCAGGGGGTCCCAGGACAGAGTCGGGGGAAGGGCAGGGGGTCCCAGGACAGAGCCAGTGCGGGGGAGGGACCGGCCCGCACAGCTCTGGCCTGACTTATCAAGGGGGAGCATTTCCTGCCATTGAAGCTGTTTCCCTCCCAGCCTGGCCCAGCCCTGCCCAGCTTCCTGCTTCCTCCCCTAGCCCTGCAGCTGGGGGGTGGGGGAGGCACCCAGGGCCCTGCAGGCTGCAGAGAGCCGCTGTGGGGTCCATGTGGCTCCCTCCTCCATCTCCAGGCCCCCTGGGATCAGCCACACCAGCCCCTGCCCGTGGGTTATGGGATCTCTCCCTTCGCTCCTTGGGAGCAGGCAGGGGGGCCCTGCCACCCCTCTCCATGAGCCTTCCTGTGGCCTGGAACTGCCCCCTCCCCGCCCCTCCTGCAGGTATCCCGGGCAGGCCAGGCCAGGTGTTCACCCAACAACTGAAGAAATGGACACGGATAAGCAGCTCTCAACCCCAACAGTACAAGTCAGACCCCCGACAATCACGAGACCGGCTAACAAATCGTGAGATCCTTCCAAAAGGATTTGCTCTTCCCCCTGCCTCCACCCAGTGCGTGCGGGACTAGCCCAGGGCTGCCTCCTCTTGCATCTGTACGGGAAGGAAGAGGAGCTGGGGTCCCGCGGCAGGAGCGCTCCCCATCCTGCAAAGAGCCACTCTGGAGCCGGGCCCGCAGGGACCCCTCCTCGTCCTCGTCTCTTGCCCTCCCAGCCCACGGGGCAGGACACTTTGCACCAGTGTGAAAAAGTCACTCGTCTCCCCTAAAGGGTCCCCTGCCTCTGTTTGGAAGGGGGGGGGGAACAACCGCATGTAATGTAAAAGACTCGCTCACTGATGAGGAACATCATGCCTGGAGCTTCCCAAAATCAATGAATGCCCCCGACATTTTTGTGGCCCCGGCCCCGCTATCGCCTCCCATCCTGCTGCGCTCCTGCTGGAAGCCCTCCCTCACAATGCGGGGGATGCAGAGGAAGATGGTGGGATCCTCACTCTGCCTTGCTCCTGGTCAGAAGCAGCAGCGGTGCCCTGAGGAGGTGCCGGTGGAAGCTGAGAAACCCGGGCAACACAGCTCCAAGCAGCTGCCAGGGGAGGCGAGGTACAGCCCCGGCAGAGGAGGTATATTGAAGTGTCTCCCCAAAACAATGTGCACCCCGGGGCAGTGGGAAGAGGTGGGTCCCGGGGCTGACAGTGGGACCCAGCGGAGCCCCCGTCTCGGGCTGACCGTGGGAGCCCACAGAGCCCCCATCCCAGGCTGACAGCGGGACCCAGTGGCTTCCCCGGTCCCAGGGTTGACAGCGAGAGCCAGCGGTGCCCCCGGCCCGGGGCTGACAGCGATTTTTAACTAAAATGAAACCTCACTCCTGTCGACAGAACGCTCTGTGAGATTCTGTCGTGAGATCATGAGCGAGGCTTAATTGTAGTTAAAAATTGTGGCTCTCCGGATCAATTTGTGAGAGTTGGAACATTGGGAGGTGACTCCCATGAAGCCATTTGCTAACTGGGGGAGACTAGAACCCCTGGGACCCCGCCCCCTGCTCTAACCACTAGACTACTTCTCCTCTCCCAGAGCCAGAGCTAGAACCCAGAAATCCTGGCACCCACTCAGGGATGGCACCCGTCCAGCTTTTCCCAGGCTCATCGCTTTGTTGAGCTAGCTGTCCTGGGAAATCTGTCAGGGTCCTCAGTGTATACGGACAGCTGTCCCGTTGTCTAGGCTCAGGACCATCCTACATGTACTGGTGGCTTTCTACCTGAGATATGGCAACCCTACTCCCAGGCCCCTGCTCTAACCACTAGACTCCACTCCCCTCCCAGAGCTGGGGATAGAATCCAGGAGTCCTGACTCCCGGCCACCCCTGCTCTAACCATTAGACCCCACTCCCCTCCCAGAGCCGGGGATAGAATCCAGGAGTCCTGACTCCCGGCCACCCCTGCTCTAACCATTAGACCCCACTCCCCTCCCAGAGCCGGGGATAGAATCCAGGAGTCCTGACTCCCGGCCACCCCTGCTCTAACCATTAGACCCCACTCCCCTCCCAGAGCCGGGGATAGAATCCAGGAGTCCTGACTCCCGGCCACCCCTGCTCTAACCATTAGACTCCACTCCCCTCCCAGAGCCAGGGATAGAATCCAGGAGTCCTGACTCCCAGGCCCCTGGTCTAACCACTAGGCTGCCTTCTCAGAGTCCCAGGAGCCCCAGCCTCCTATATGCAGTCCTGATCAAGCCCTTCACGCCCTCAGCATTGGGAACCGCCCTCCCCCCCCCCGCAGGACCAGACCCCTGACTTCCCCTCCCTATGCATCATGGTGATGGGGGATAGTGCCTCCACCTTTCCCGAGGGATTGGAACCACCCCTTTTCTCCTGGGGCAATTACCAAGCTAAAAGCTGCCCCCTTCCCTCCCCAGCCCTTGGCAACATTCCCCCCGCCCCATCCCTGGAGATTTGCTGCCCAATAATCCCCCAATCGAGAGCAGGAGATGCAGAGAAAAGCGGCTTAGCTGGGACGGCCTGGCTTTGTGTGCCCCGCAATCAGGGCACAGCTTATGGCTGGGCCGGGGCTGCCGGCTTCCGCCCCATCACCCAGCACCACCTGCTAATCTTCCCTGCTTGACCTGAAAATGAAACCTAGCAGGGCTGGCACAGAGCATTCCCTGGGGCCGGGGCTAAGTGCTGCAGAACAGAACCCAGGAGTCCTGGCTCCTAGACTCCCCGTGGAAATTGGTACACCCCACCTACTTCCCAGAGCCAGAAACAGAACCCAGGAGTCCTGCCTCCTAGGCCCCCCAGTGGAAATCGGTACACCCCACCTACCTCCCAGAGCCAGAAACAGAACCCAGGAGTCCTGGCTCCTAGACCCCCCCGGCGGAAATCGGTACACCCCACCTACCTCCCAGAGCCAGAAACGGAACCCAGGAGTCCTGACTTCCCACCCCGCTGCTGAAACTACTACACCCCATAAGAATATAAGAACGGCCAGACTGGGTCAGATCAAAGGTCCACCTAGCCCAGTGTCCTGTCTTCCGTCAGTGGCCAATGCCACGTGCCCCAGAGAGAATGAACAGAGCAGGTGATCAGCAACTGGATATAAACTGGCCATCAGGAAGTTTAGACTTGAAATTAGACGAAAGTTTCTAACCATCAGAGGAGTGAAGTTCTGGAACAGCCTCCCAAGGGGAGTAGTGGGGGCAAAAGATGTATCTGGCTTCAAGACTAAGCTTGCTAAGTTTATGGAGGAGATGGTATGATGGGCAATTAATTGATCTTTGATTATCAGAGGTAAATATGCCCAGTGGCCTGTGATGGGATGTTAGATGGGATGGGATCTGAGTTACTACGGAGAATTCTTTCCTGGGTGTCTGGCTGGTGAGTCTTGCCCACATGCTCAGGGTTCAGCTGATCGCCATATTTGGGGTCGTGAAGGGATTTTCCTCCAGGGCAGATTGGCAGAGGCCCTAGGGGTTTTTCTCCTTCCTCTGCAGCATGGGGCACGGGTCACTTACTGGAGGATTCTCTGCACCCTGAAGTCTTTAAAAACCATGATTTGAGGACTTCAGTAGCTCAGACATAGGGTAGAGCAGGGGTCTCAAACTCAAATTACCACAAGGGCTGCATGAGGACTAGTGTATTGGCCCGAGGGCCGCATCACTGATGCTGCCCCCGGCCCCACCCCCACTCCACCCCTTCCATTAGGCCCCGCCCTTTCTCCACCCCTTCTCCGCCTCCTCCCCTGTGCGCACAGCTTCCCGCTCCTCCCCCCTCCCTCCCAGAAACCGCAAAGCCGCCAGACAGCTGTTCTGGAGGCGGGAACTGCCTGGGGGTTAAAAAAAAATTGGGGGCACGGGGAGTCTGGCGGGCCGCAGGGAACTGGCCTGCGGGCCGCGTGTTTGAGACCCCTGGGTTAGAGGAGTGGGTGGGTGAGATTCTGTGGCCTGCCTTGTGCAGGAGGTCAGACTAGATGATCATAATGGCCCCTTGTGACCTTAAAGTCTATGAGTCGATGAACTAATCCATCCTGTCGCCCATTCCCAGTTTCTGGCAAACAGAAGCCCCTGCCCATCGATGGACCTATCCTCCAGGAACTTATCTAGTCCTTTTTTGAACCCTGTTATAGTCTTGGCCTTCACAACATCCTCTGGCAGCAAGTTCCACATGCTGACTGTGCATTGTGTGAAGAAATACTTCCTTTTGTTTATTTTAAACCTGCTTTTTTGTTTGTTTGGGTTTTTTCATTTGTTTAAATCTCAGTCTGCTTTGGACCTAACTATCTCGAGTAGTTTTGTATCTTCTGCAAATTTTGCCACCTCACTGTTCATCCCTTTTTCCAGATAATTTATGAATATATTGAATAGGACTGGTCCTAGTACAGACCCCTGGGTGACACCACTATTTACCTCTCCATTCTGAAAACTGACCATTTATTCCTACCCTTTGTTTCCTGTCTTTTAACCATTTACTGATCCATGAGAGCACCTTCCCTCTTATCCCATGACAGCCTACTTTGTTTAAGAGCCTTTGGGTGAGGGACCTTGTCAAAGGCTTTCTGAAAATCTAAGTACACTATATCCACTGGATCCCCCTTGTTCACATGCTTGTTGACCCCCTCAAAGAATTCTAGTAGACTGATGAGGCATGATTTCCCTTTACAAAAACCATGTTGACTCTTCCCCAACAAACTGTGTTAATCTACCCAACTCCCATCCCAGAGCTGGGACCAGAACCCAGGAGTCTACCCACTCTAACCACTACACGCCACTCCCCTCACAGATTCATGGATTCCAAGGCCAGAAGGAACCACCATGATCATCGAGTCTGACCTCCTGGATAACACAGGCCAGAGACCTGCCCAGAAAAAACACCTGTTTGAACTAGAGCCGATCTTTACCGCAGATCCAATCCTGATTTAAACATTTCCAGGGATGGAGAAGCCACCCGGACCCTCGGTAAATCATTCCAAGGGTTAATTGCACTCACTACGCCTTATTTCCAGTCTGAATTTGTCTGCCTTCACCTCCCAGCCATTGGCTCGTGTTCAGCCTTTGCTAGTCTGAAGAGCCATTATTAGATCCTTGTTCCCCATGTTGGCACTGATAGATGGGGACCAAGTTCCCCAGCCCTGACCCTTCTCTTTGTCAAGCTAAAAACAGAGCTCCTGGAGTCTCTCGCTCTAAGGCAGGTTTTCTAACCCTTCAGTTGTTCTCGGGGCTCTTCTTGGCAACTTATCAACATTCTTCTGGACCAGGATCCCCAGCCACGGTCGCACCTGGGTCAAATCCAGAGGGAAAATCACCTCCCTGCTCCTCCTGAGATTCCCCTGTTGATGCAGCCCAGGATGGTGGTAGCCCTCCTGCCCACAACTAGAGACCACTCCCCTCCTGACCCAGGAGTCCTAATTCTGGAGGAATTCGCCTGCCCCAGCTCAGTTATGGGAGAGGTGGCCTAGTACCCCCAAGGGGATTGACCCCAATATGGCCTGGCTGTGGTCCTGTGCGGGCCTGGGGGGATAGGAGGTCCAGTTCCCCCCATCCCCTTGTCCTACAGCCTCCGTGTACCTCACAGGCGGACTGAGGCAGGGCTAACCTCCCCACCCCCCACCGGTGGGTCTCAGCCCTGCCCTGGAGGAAAGAGAGGGTGGAGCCACTCCCCAAAATAACTATCCTGTGGGGTCGGGAACAGCGGAGGGTTTCACAGGGATCTGGGTCAAAGGGGCGTCTCCCTTCAGCCTCGTGAGTGGGCGGGGCTTGGGTTCCCACCCCCTGCAGTACTCTCCCCACTCCACTTCTGAGGCCCCCTCCCCATAGTATGGGAGGGCCCTCGACACACACACACACGGGGATCCCACATGCCCTGCCACACGGGGCAGGGACGCAGGCCTGGCTGCCAGCCCGGTGCTGAATGGGCAGAGAGTCGGAGGTGGTAAGGCCAGAAGGGACCAATCCTGCCACCTGCGTGGCGCAGGCCAGAGAATCCCCCCGGTCGTTCCCACATCTGGCCCAGATATGACGGTCGAGCTATAGCGGAGCCGTCCAATCTCAGTGTAAAGACTCCAAGTGATGGAAAATCCTCTCCCATCTCTGGATCAGTCATCCCAAGGGTTCATTTCCCTTACCCCCCCCTCCCCCCCCGTTAAATCTCGGTGCCTTATTCCCCATCTGAATTTCTCGCCTCAGCTCCAGCCATTGGCTCTTGGTCTGCCTTGGCTCTCAGAAACCTCCCCCCAGGGCAGTGCTGGCTAACGGCGATCCGGTCACTTCTGAATCTTCTCTGGGGTAAACGAACTAGAGCCAGTTCCTCCAGTCTCTGGCTCTGAGGCAGATTCCCAGCCCTCGGCTCGGGCCTGTCTCTCTGTTCTGACCCCCAGCCGAGATGTCAGGATCCTTGAAGGACGGACCCTAGAACCGGCTGCAGTAACCAGCCTCAGCAGGGCTCTGCTCCCCCTCGCCATCCCCTGCTCGCACACCCGACGGCCACGCTGTCTGAGAGAAGGGAGCCGCCCCAGGTGTAGCTGACACAGTGACACGCCTGAGTCTGCAGAGAGCCTGAACCGATGGCTCCAAGGGGGCTGAATTCCCCCATTCTCCTGAGGGAGCCGTTATCTCTGGAGCCTGGCGACAGCCATTTCTGTCCTCATACTCAGCACATTCCCGTCATGACCCCAGAGCTGCTGCTTGCCCGGACACAGTCCCCTGCCTTGCAACCCAGACCAGCAGCCTTGCCGCCGAGATGTACGACCTGCATTTGGCTGTTACGTGCAAGGGGCATTTTCCCCCTGGCCTCTCAAGGCCAGGCATGGGCTGGTCACCTGGATGGCATAAATCTACCCCATCCAGCGCTCTTTGCCCACTTCCCCAGGACGGATCGCAGAAGTCCGGAGCCCAGGAATCAAGGCAAACCTGGTCCTCTCCTGTCCAGCTGCCACAGCAGGGGAATATCACTGGGGGAGAAGGTCCCAGCCTCCCACCTCCGCCTCAGTTATCAACCCTCAGATCTGCAGGGATTCACGGGAGCCCCTGGCCCACCTCACCTGGGTAGAAGTCCTTAGACTTGGAGAGTTTGATAGTGGCGCCCGTCTCTTTCTGCAGCTGGACAATGGTCTGGCCCCCTTTCCCGATGATGGAGCCGGCTGCATAGCTGGGGATCAGGACCTTGAGGAAATATTCGCCCTCTTCTGGAGGAGAGAGAGGAGAGAAACGACCCCATTAGCAATGCCGTGCCAGGATGGGGTGATGATCGGGGGGGGGGGGGGCAGAATTGGCTCTGTGGGGCCCCCCCACTTTTCCCAAGCTGCCCACTGAATATTCCCTGAAAGGGTACTGCAGCGTCTGCCCTGACCCTGTAGGGTCTCAGGCCATTACTGGGGAGTACTGGAGTAATAATGTCAGAAGCGCTTAGCTCTTAACCAGGCTTTTCATCTGTCAATTTCAAAATACTCTCCAATGAAGCTACAGTTCCATTGCCCCCATTTCACAGCGGTGGAAACTGAGGCACAGGAAGGGACCTGCCCAAGGTCAGTGGTAGAGCTGGGGATAGAACCCAGGCGTCCTGACTTCCAGCTTCTCCTTCTTTAACCACCAGCCTCCCCTCCCTTCCATGAGCTGGGGATAGAACCCAGGCCAGGAGTCCTGACTCCCAGCCCCTGCATCTCTAACTACTGGACACCACTACCCTCCCAGGGCTGGGGAGAGAACCCAGGAGTCCTGGCTCCCAGTCCTCTTCTGGATTTGTAGAGCACTCAGCACAATGGGGTGGTGGTCCATGACCTGGTGTCCTTGGCACTGCTGCACCGCTAAGAAAAAAACCCATCGCTCGGGCATTACACAGACAGGCGCATTGAAACCATCATGGGGCTTTATCCAGGGAGCCCCTGGGGAGAGAACGAACTACAAGTGTGACAGATGTCAGTCACACCGCTCAATGCACGACTGGAAGTCCAGGTCCCCCAGTAATGGGGGCGGGATAAGAACAGAATTGATGTTAAGGGAGCTGGCAGTAAGCTGTTGCAGTTGTGGTACCTGGCCACTAGTGGGAGACATGCACTTAACCAGCATGTTGCATTTGGGCCAGAGATTAGCCGTCGCGCTTGGTGCTGTACAAACACATCACAAAGAGAGGTGCTGCTGTGCTTCATCATGAAGGTGGGGCGGGGACATGCTCCCACCTATAGACTAATGACACCTAGTTCTTTCTTCAGTAGATCTAAAAATGCTTTACAAAGGAGGGCAGCATCATTGTCCCCGTAGTACAGATGGGGAAACTGAGGCATGAGGGGAAGTGACTTGCCTAAAGTCTCCCAGCAAGCCTGGAAAGAGAAGCCAGGTCTCTTGCATACCCGTTCAGTGCTCTACCCACTAGGTCACACTGCCTCCCTAAGCACTATGCACCCACGCTGATATTGTCTTCTCCGGGGTGGGGGAAACAGCGAGATCTGCTGATGCCATACAGGATAGTTACTTTGGGGGCAGGGCATGAGCCGTGTTGCCCCACTCAAGCACAAGGGCTGGGTCTGTATTGTGACCCGCATCCCGGAAACCTCCAGCGGCAACTCGGTTCATTCCGTTATGCCCCTCACCCCAGCCTCTGGGCACACGCCAGCCCAGCCGCCGCACCTGCAACACAGCTCATTTATGAAGGCTGCAGAGGGAGGAATTCTCGCCTGATGTGGGGGGCTGGGTGTAGAGGAACCAAATGAAGCCGGCATGTAGTAAAAAGCTAAACTACGTAGGAACTTAGGACACAGGACTGGAAGGAGCCTTCGGTGTCATTGAGACGAGCTGCCCCCACCCCATTATGTTTCTAGAGAGCAATCGGATCCCCTCTCGGCCTGCGTTGTAGGCTAAGCAAGCCCAGCTCCAGTCCCCTGATCGGCCTAGCAGCCCTGTTCTGCACTGCTCTGGGGGGAACCCCTCTGTCTTGAACAGCGCTGGGCACAGTCCCTGCCTTTCCATTGTGCTCAGGAACGTTTCAGCTGGAGCGGCTCCATGGTGGCTTTTTCCCCGCCCCCAGAATGTTGCTCTCTGTAATAGCTGCAGATCTGAGGCAGCTGGTGCTGGGGCAAATGACCGAGGGGCCACCTGCGAATGACTCTCTTCTTTGCACCAGCCCCTGGTAAGTTGCGTGTGCAATGCACGTGTGTGTGATGAGATGTGTAATACTCGCACAGATGTACTCTCACCATATCAGCATGTGGGTGTAAATGATGCATTTATACACACATGGATATTGGGGGTGTAATTATAGGTTTGAAGGCCAGAAGGGATCATTTGATCAGGGGCTCTCAGCCTTTCCAGGTGACTGTACCCCTTTCAGGAGCCTGATTTGTCTGATGTACCCCCCAAGTTACTTAAAAACAACTTGCTTACAAAATCAGAACATAAAAATACAAATGTGTCACAGCCACACTAGTACTGACCAATTGCTTCCTTTCTCATTTTTACCATATAATTATAAAATAAATCAATTGGAATATAAATCCTGTACTTGCATTTCAGGGTACAGTACATAGAGCGGTATAAACCAGTCATTGTCTGTCTGACGTTTTAGTTGGCACTGACTTTGCTAGTGCTTTTTATGTAGCCTGTTGTAAAACGAGGCAAATATCTAGATGAGTTGATGTACCCCCTGGAAGAGCTCTGCGTACCCCCAGGGGGACGTGTACCCCTGGTTGAGAACCACTGATCTGGATAATCTCAGCCGACCTCTTGCATTATGCAGGCCAGAGAATCCACCCAGTGATTCTTACACTGAGCCCAGATCTGGTGGTCGAGCTAGAGCAGAGATTTTAGAAAGAGACATCCAGCCTCCAAGCGACAGAGAAATCCCCTTGTCCCTGGGTCTGCAGTTACACAAGTTAATTCCCCTGCCTGGGTAAAGTGTGCCCCATATTTCCAGTGTGAATTTCCCTCGCATCTGCTGCAGCCATTAGCTCCTTTTCTACCTCTGTCACTGATAACACAGAATACAATCCATCCACCCGCGGGGGGGCCCAGGCATCATGGCAGCCAGCGTTCAAGTTCTGCAAAGCGGCTTAG
Organism: Macrochelys suwanniensis; assembly: GCA_033296515.1. Taxonomy (NCBI): domain Eukaryota; kingdom Metazoa; phylum Chordata; order Testudines; family Chelydridae; genus Macrochelys; species Macrochelys suwanniensis. Next base: position 5,400,883 of record CM065800.1, on the reverse strand, counting down.
GGATTTGAGTTTTCGAGTCCTAGTCACTGTCATGGGGTTACTCTCCTCGCTCAAGGTTAATGGAGCCAAGAAGTGGCCATCGAAACCCAACAGGGAAATTACAGCCCATGTGGATATTGTATGTGTGTCTTCAGTGCATGGGTGCGCATATGTATTGAGTGTGTGTTGAGCATGCACGTGTGTGTATTGAGTGTGTTTGTATGTGTGTGTGGTGAGTGTGTATATTGCATGTGATCATGTATGTGTGTACTGAGTGCATATATTGTGTGCATTGAGTGTATATCGCATGTGATTGTATTGTGTGTATTGAGTGTATATTGCATGTGATTGTATATGTGTATATTGTATGTGTGTGTATGTACTGAGTGTACATTGCATGTGTGTATTGTGCATATTGTATGTACGTGAATTGAGTGTGTGCGTGTATTGAGTATACATTGCATGTGAGGGTATTGTGTGTGTTGAGCGTACATTGCATGTGTTTGTATATGTGTGTATCGAGTGTGTATTGTGTGTATTGAGTGTACATTGCATGTGAGTGTATATGTGTATATTGCATGTGTGTGTTAAGTGTATATTGCATGTGATTGTATACGTGTGTATTGAGTTTGTGTGTGTGATGAGTGTATATTGCATATGATTGCATACATGTGTATTGCGTGTGTGTGTACTGAGTGTGCATTGCATGTGAGTGTATTGTGTGTATTGAGTGTATATACTGCATGTGATAGCATACATGTGTATTGAGTGCATGTGTGTTGAGTGTGATATATTATGCATACATTGTATGTCTGTATTTTTATATGAGACATCTGATGAGCCAATCAGGGTGCAGAGATCTGCATATTTTGCTACTTGACTTCACATAACTCTATTATTGGCTGCTGGGGACCCAGTCAGGACGCAGCCTCTGCCCGCGCAATCCAATTGGCTAGCGCTGTCCCAAGGCTTGGCCCTACTGAGCTTTGAGGCCTAGGACAATAGGAAGTCCCAGAGTGGCCAGCCTGGTGCTCTCCTCCTTAACGAGGCCCAATCTGCCTGGGGCCTCCTCCCTTCTAGCCTGGACCAGCAGCTCCCAGATCCGATGGTCCATGCAGAATGGGCTGCGCCCATGGTGCCGACTAAGCACCCATCATCCCAGCTACTCGTTAAATAATTTCCTCATTACTAGTCCAGGTTAGCATAATGACCCCCTCTCCCCCTCCGAGTCGTCTGCAGGCTTTGGATTCGGGGACCACAACATGGCCCTCTGCCACTTCGGCTAAGGGAGTTGCTCCGCAACTGGCAGCAGTAGCAGGTTGTTATATAGATCATCCACTAGAAGAGGGAGCGTGGCTCATGCCTCGTCGCTGGGTTACATCAGCCACTACTGTGGCTGACTCTGGGGTGTGAAGCTGATTATCAATGGGAGGAGAGGCGTGGCTATGAGGCCACCAATGGGAGGGGAGGCATGGCTATGAGGCCACCAATGGGAGGGGAGGCGTGACTATGAGGCCACCAATGGGAGGGGAGGTGCGGCACAGCCCACCAGGACATCTCTTTGGAGATGAGGTCCACACTCCAGCTAAAATTTGGGCTGTCCAAGGCCAGAGCTTATTCCAGGCCTCACCCTGCACAGAGAGTGAGGGGTGGGGTGCCCCCCACCCCACAATATTTGTGGTGATACCTGGGGATCAGCCATGCCAGTGCAGCCACTGAAACCTGCAACGGACTGGCAGGGAGCACAGGAATCAATATCCCGCCACAGGCCCCTCTAGCTTAGCGTCCCATCTCCCACAGTGGCCACCACCCGCAGCTGAGGGAGACACCCCTTGGCAGGCAATTGTGAGATAACCTGAACCCAGGGCTCATGGGAAGAGGGAGGGGGTTTTCCCCGACTAACCTAACCCGGGCTGATCCCATTATCCAGGCCAGTGTCTGGAATCCTGCTGCACTCCTGGCCCCAACTCCTGGCTGCATCCAGTGGCAGGGAGTTCCACAGACAGCGGGAGGGAAGGACTGATGGACACAGAGATGGACAGAGACATGTGCTACAAGCTGGCAGGTCAAAGCTCTGTTGTTCTCTTAGCCACCTTGAGCCTACAGTTAGAACATAAGAACAGCCACACAGGGTCAGACCAATGGGCCATCTAGCCCAATGTCCTGTCTCTGACAGTGACCAGTGCCAGGTGCTGCAGAGGGAATGAACAGAACACGGCAATTACTGAGTGATCCATCCCCTGTTGCCCATTCCCAGCTTCTGGCAGTCAGAGGCTTTGGGACACCCGCAGCATGGAGTTGCGTCCTGTGACCATCTTGGCTAATAGCCATTGATGGACCTGTCCTCCATGAACTTATCTCATACCTTTCTGAACCCTGTTATAGTTTTGCCTGTCACAACATCCTCTGGCAATGAGTTCCACAGATTGACTCTGCGTTGTGTGAAGAAATACTTCCTTTTGTTTGTTTTAAACCTTCTGCCTATTAATATAATTCAGTGACCCCTGGTTCTTGTGTTATGAGAAGGAGTAAATAACCCTTCCCTATTCACTTTCTCCACACCAGTCATGATTTCATAGACCTCTATCATATCCCCCCTTAGTCGCCTCTCTTCCAAGCTGAACAGTACCAGTCTTTTTAATCTCTCCTCATACAGAATCGATTTCATACCCCTAATCACTTTTCTTGCCCTTCTCTGAACCTTTTCCAATTCTAATCTCTCTCTTGTGAGATGGGGCAACCAGAACTGCCCGCAGGATTCAAGATGTGGCCGTACCATGCATGTATATAGTGACGTTATGATATTTTCTCTCTTGTTACCTACCCCTTTCTGAATGGTTCCCAGCATTCTGTTTGCTTTTTTGACTGCCGCTGCATACTGAGTGGATGTTTTCAGAGAACTCTCCACGATGGCTCCAAGATCTCTTTCTTGAGTGGTAACAGCTAATTTAGACCCCATCATTTTGTATGCAGAGTTGGGATTAAGTTTTCCCATGTGCATTACTTTGCATTTATCGACACTGAATTTCATCTGCCATTTCGTTGCCCAGTCACCCAGAGTTCTCCTGGTCCTGGCTCTCCTCTGGACTCTCTCCAGTTTATTCACATTTTGCCTCCCCAGTGCCAAGCAGAGCGGGACAGTTACCTCCCATGTCTTACATACGACACTCCTGTTAATGCCCCCAGAATGATATTAGCCCTTTTCACAGCTGTGTCACTTCGTCGGCTCATATTCAATTTGTGATCCACCATCACCCCAGATCCTTTCCAGCAGCGCTATCCCCTAGCCAGTTAGTCCCCCTTTGTATCGGTGCATTCGATTTTTCCTTCCCCGGTGCAGTACTTTGCACTTGTCTGGCTTGAATTTCATCTTGTTCATTTCAGACCAATTCTCCTATTTGTCAAGGTCATTTTGAATTCTAATCCTGTCCCCCTCCCACTGTGCTTGCAACCCCCTCCCCCCCAGCTTGGTGTCATCCGCAAACTTTATAAGCATCCTCTCCACTCCGTTATCCAAGTCAGTCGTGAAAATATTGACTCGTACCATACCGGACCGAGGACGGGCCCCACTAGATGGCTTCCCGGTTTGACAGCGAACCATTGATAGCTGCTTTTTGAGTACGATCCTTCAACCAGTTGTGCACCCACCTCACAGTCATTTCATCTAGAGCCAGCTTTCCCTACTTTGCTAATGAGAATGCCATGAAGGGAGTGTGTCAAAGCCCTTTTCACTAAAACCAAGATATATCCAGTGGCTGACGGGGCCCGTGCCCAGGGGCCTTGGCCCATTGGGAGGCCCTGGAAAAAAATCCATCGCTGCCCGGTGGAAGCCCGGGGCCCTGGAAGAAGCATCAGGCCAGCGGGGGAAGCCCCTTTTCCTGACCCCCTCCTCCCGGCAGAAGCGCAGGGTGAGCAAGGTGGAGCAGGGGAAGCCCTCACGTCACGACCCCGGTAGCAGTGCCAGGCGGGCAGGGGAAGTCCCCCACACCACAACCCTGTTCCCCGGTAGAAGCGCCGGGCAGGTGGGGCGGGGGAAGCCACCCCGCTCCCCGGTAGAAGCGCCGGGCAGGTGGGGCAGGGGAAGCCGCCCCGACCCCATTCCCAGGCAGAAGTGCCGGGCAAAGCCCCAGCGGCCAGACCCAGCTGTGGCCCCAGGATTGGAGGAGCTCCAAAGCCATGGTCTCAGGGCTGGGGGAGCTCTTGCTCCCTGCTGTGGCCAGCAGTGGGGACAGAGCCTCTCCGGTCTCGGGGGGGGAGGGGGGGGACAGAGCAAATGGGTGGGGGGTGGCAAAATGGGGCGGGATCATGCGTGGAACAGGGGTGAGACGGTGGAGGGGAAGGGACAGAACGGAGTGGGGCCATGGGCGGGGCCATAGGCAGAAGGGGCAGGACCACAGACGGAAGGGGAGGGGAGGGCCCCCCACACTTGCTTTGACCCAGGGCCCCACTGCTTCTCCCATCCACTAGGCCTGTAACCCTGTCAAAGAAGGAAATTAGATTTGTTTGGCACGATTCGTTCATAGTGGCTATTGTCCTCCAGGTTTGAACAAATGGATTGTTTAATAATTGGTTCCAGTATCTTTCCTGGTATCAAGGTAGACTGACTGGTCTATAATTCCCCGGGTCCCCTTTGTTCCCCCTTTTAAAGCTAGGCTCTGTGTTTGCTATTCTCCAGCCCTTTGGGACTTCACCCGTTCTCCGGGAGTTCTCCAAGATAATTGCTAACGGTTCTGAGATTGCTTCAGCTACTTCCTTAAGTACCCCTGGGTGAATTTCATCAGACCCTGCCAGCTTGAATTCAGCTACCTTATTTAAATAGTCTTAACCTGCTCTTTCCCTATTGTGGCTGGCATGCCTTCCCCCTGCTTGTTACTATTCATTGTGCTGAGTATCGGGTGGTAGCCGTTAACCTTTTTAGTGAAGACTGAAGCAAAATAGGCATTAAACACCTCCCCACTCTTGATGTTGTCCATTATTAGCTCTCCTTCCTCGGCTTTCTCTTGCCCCTAATGCATTTAAAGAACCTCTTCTTATTGCCTCCGATGTCCCTTGCTCGGAGATACTCATTTTGTCCCTTAGCCTTCCTGATTTTGTCCCTGTGTGATTGTGCTGTTCTTTTGTACTCCCTCCTTAGCAATCTGTCCCTGTTTCCACTTCTTATAGGATTCCTTTTTGATTTTCAGGGCATCAAGGTGCTCCTGATGTAGCCATACTGGCTGTCACGGACACACTGGCCTCTTGCTGTTCTTCCTAGCTTTCCTTTGCAGTGGGACAGTTGGCAGTTGTGCAGTTGTGCATTTAATATTGTCTCATTGAGCATCCACCAGCTCTCCTGACCTCTTTTACCCAGGGCCGGCGCACCCACTAGGCGACCCTAGGCAGTTGCCTAGGGCGCCAGGATTTGGGGGGCGGCTTGCCGCGGCTGCCTCCCGCCTCCTGGCTCCGTGGCTGAGCAGGGAGCTGGGGGCGGGGAGCGGCTCGCCGTGGCTGCCTCCCGCCTCCCGGCTCCGTGGCAGCTGCCTCCCGCCTCCCAGCTCCGCGGCTGAGCTGGGAGCCAGGGGGCGGCTCACCATGGCTGCCTCCCGCCTCCCGGCTCCGCGGCTGAGCTGGGAGCTGGGGGGGGGCAGCTGGCTGCGGCTGCCTCCTGACTCCCGGCTCCGCAGCTGAGCCGGGAGCTGGGGAGGCGCTGCGGACAGGGGGAGGCTGCCGCGGGCGGGGGGGCTGAGCTGCTGGCCCGCGGGGGGAGGGGAGCCGCCGTGGGAGGGGGTACTGGCTGCCGCGGGGGGCGGTGTTAGCTGTGGGGAGGCGCAGGGCTGGTGCAAGGAAGTTTCGCCTAGGGCACGAAACTTCCTTGCACCGGCCCTGCTTTTACCCTAGCTTTCCTTCCCGAGGGACCTCACCTACCAGCTCCCTGAGGTTGTTAAGAACTGTTTTTTGGAAGCGTACTACCCTTATTCTCACTCACTCCTGGCCTTCCTTGGAATCATGAAATCTATCCTTTCACGGTCACTTTCACCCACGTTGTCTTCCACCTTCAGATTTGCGACCCATTCCACCCTGTCCGTCAGAATCCAACAGCTGCCCTCCGGTTACATCCTCCACGCTCTGAAACAAGACGCTGTCCCCGATACAGTCCAAGAACTTATTGGAGAGTTTGAGGTTTGCCGGGTGGCTTTCCCAGCAGAGGTCTGGGTTGTTAAAGTCCCCCGTTACGACCAGGTCGTGTGTTTTGGATACTCCGCCATCCACCTCTATAGTAGATCTCTACCGCGACGTCACCCTTATTTTTCCCCCTTATACTCTAGGTGCCTCCTAGTTCTTGCTACTTGGAAGTATCAGGAGAATGCTCTGGCCCTTCCACCCAGTCCCAGATACCCGTAGGGCTGTGATCGCCCATTTCCCAGCCACCCGCAGGGCCCACGCTGCTTCGTGCCAGTCCCTATCCAGAACAACACTCAGAGCTGGGACTCTGGGGCCCATACGGGGGGTGCAGGTGCAAGATCCCATGTCGCCCATCCCCCAGCAGGTATCTGCCCCACCCTGAGACGCTGGCACATCTCCAGCTTCCCTGAGCTGCCACAGAGCCGGCTTGACGGGGAGGCTTCTCAGCCCAAATCCACTTAAAGAGGCACCTCTGGGGTAGATTAAGCCAGTTAAGTCGTTACAGGAGGCAATGGATTCCAAGCCGATCCTCGCGGAGCATCTGCCTCCATCAGAGCCCTGACCACGGACCGGGACACCCCCCGCTCTGCGTCAAGGGGGACCCTGATCCCTGGGCGATTTGAACCTGAATCCACCCCTCCCCCAGGATTTAGGGGCCTCCTGATCAGGGTTCTGTCAGGTTGGGGCGAGGATCCTAGGTCCATATCATTGGGCGCCAGCCCCGGCCTGTGGAGAGCACTGACAGCGGCCCAGTCAGTGCGAGCCGGCCTCCGAACCACCTCTCAGCGCAGAGGCTTTAAGAAAGCCAATGCTCAGCCCCAGAGGCAGGATGGAGGCAGGGGAGACAGATTAGGGCCACTGTCCCTTTAAGGCACGGGCCCCGCACCCCTCTGGGTGCACGAGGAACATCCCAAGAAAGAATTTTCAGGTTAGGACTCCGGGGCCCGACTCCCAGCTCTGAGAGGGGAGTCGGGGCCAGTGGTTAGAGCCAGGGGGGACTGGGAATCAGGACTCCTGGGTCCTATTCTCTGCCACTGTGCAGGTGGTCGGGCACCCCTGATATTTTTCAGCCAACCCTCAATTTATTTTAAGCAAAGGCACCATATTCCACTGACACCGGGGGAAGAGCATGCGTGTGTGGTGAGGCGGGTTGGGGTTTCTGCTCATCATTAATTAGGTCTATTACAGGAGATCCTAGAGTTCAGGGCCCCCTAGTGTCAGGCACTGCCCAGACACACAGTAACCCGCAGGAGCTGGAACTAGGGGTGCCGGGGGTGCTGCTGCACCCCCTGGCTTGAAGTGCTTTCCATTATATACAGGGTTTACAGTTTGGTTCAATGGCTCTCAGCACCCCCAATACACCCATTGTTCCAGCGCCCCTGCAGTAACGGAGATTAGGGACCCGTCGCGCCGGGCGCTGCCCAGACACACAGTGACCAAGATCAGGGCCCCGTCGGGCCGGGCGCTGCCCAGACACACAGTGACTGAGATCAGGGCCCCATCGCGCCAGGCGCTGCCCAGACACACAGTGACTGAGATCAGGGCCTCGTCGGGCCGGGAGCTGCCCAGACACACAGTGACCGAGATCAGGGCCCCGTCGCGCCGGGCGCTGCCCAGACACACAGTGACTGAGATCAGGGCCCTATCGCGCCGGGCGCTGCACAGACACAGAGTGATCGAGATCAGGGTCCCGTCGCGACGGGTGCTGCCCAGATACACAATGACCGAGATCAGGGCCCCGTCGCGCCGGGCGTTGCACAGACACACAGTGACCGAGACAGGAGCGGCTCTAACAATTTTGCCGCCCCAAGCAGTCGCCACGGCCCCGCCTCCGACACAGGCAGACGTAGCGGGGACCCGCCCCCAACGCAGGCAGTCCGAGTCCCGCAGCGGCAAGGGAAGCGTGGCGGACCTGCCACCGAATTGCCGCCGCAGCAGGCGAGAATGGGGCAGCAGTCCGAGTCCCGCGGCGGCAATTCGGCGACAGGAAAAGCGGACCTGCCGCCGAATTGCTGCCGCGGGACTCGGACTGACGCCCCATTCTCGATGCCGCCCCAAGAACCAGCTTGGAAAGCTGGTGCCTGGAGCCGGCCCTGGACTGAGATCAGGGCCCCGTCACGCCGGGCGCTGCCCAGACACACAATGACCGAGATCAGGGCCCCACAAATTCCCACTGGAGGGTACCCCTGACTCATTGCTATCTACTCGGACAGACAGGCAGACCCATGGGCTCTGTCCATGCTACACGTCAACCCCCTTCTAGAGGGCCTGTGCTGCCACGGCGGTGCCTGTGCATGCTGGGAATCCTGCCACCCCTCCAGTGCCCAACATTGCTGCCCGCACTGCGTCGTCTAAGGGAAACCGCCCAGCCCATCCTGGGGGGAGCAGTCGGACCAGCCTTGCTGCTGGGCAGTGTTCCGGAGCAAAGGCTTTTGGGAAATTCCCCCAGTGCATCATGGGAGAGCATGGCCCAGCTGGGCCCCATGAACCCCTCCCCAGCCAGGCTCAAGGCTGCCATGATGGTTCTGTGGGTCGAGCCCCGGGGGACGGGAACCGGGAGCTCTGGCTGATCCCAGCTGGGCTGGGGGATCCTTGCTCCAGCCTGGCTCCAGGGCCCCATGCCCGCCTCGCTCACCGCCCTGCCCTTGGCTTTGGTCCTCCTTGGCCAGGGATACCAGCCGAGCCCCACACCGCGATGCCCTCACTGCAAACCAGGCCAAGATCCCTTCCCCATCATGCAATGGGGCTGCCAGTGAGAGACGGCCACACTGCTGCCCCATCCCCTGGCAGCAGCTTGGACCGGGACCAAGGGCCACCCAGGAGCTTTGAGGGGTTCAGCTAAGATGGAGCCTAGGTTTTCAGGGGACCCCTCTCCCCACGGAGTCTGGGTTTGCAGGGGACCCCTCTCCTCAACTAGGCCGGGGCTCTACAACACCAAACCCCACCCCATTTCCACTCTCCCCTCCCCCTGATCTTTTCCCACTCAGACCCAGGACTCCCCAGCGCCCCTTGCATCCCCCGCCCCAGCTGGCTCAGAGCCTTGACCAGGATCCCTCCCCCTGCTCCGCTCTTGCGCATTGCCCTGGCAACCGGCCTCCTTTTGCCAACGCAGGCCGGGTTCCAACCACCCGCCCCATCTCTCCATCACGGCCCCCGATCAGAGACCCCACCTCACCTCAGCCCCGTCATGATCAATCCGACCCCCCCACCCCACGTCCATCCTCAGCGAAAGACCAGAGACGCCACAATGCAACCGGCCCGAAAGGGACCGAAAAACCAACGGCCACATATCCGGGTAACAGCCCAGATCCTTGCTTCAGTGTCATTTCCCTCAGCCCCACGGCCAGCCATTCCAGCCCTTCCCACGGAGCTAAGATGCCCCAGTTCTTTTAGCCCGGCCTCTGGTCTTTTATCGCTCTAATTCATGCATCGCTTTTGGAAACCTCCTCCCTGCCGGTACATTAGCCCCATCAGTACGGCGATGATAATCCGCCGGGCCAATTCCCCGGAGGAATCTGCGTTCAGCTGCAATATTTATCGCTCCTCGCCAAAAGGCCACATGCAAACAGCTCTAAATGTTAATTACATCATGAGGGTTATGGTGGGTGAGCGCGGCTGCGGATTCACACACACGCACACCTGCGCCATCCCGGGCAACAAAGACCCGGCGAGGTGGCCCTCGGCGCCGACCCAGCGCCTGTCCCCCACCCGGTGCGGAGGATTTCAACCCCCGCCTGTTTCCTCCTTCGCTTCGGAAAACATGGATCCGGGTGGCTTTGGAGAAAGGGCCTGTCCGCTTGGGGCTAGTGGCGCGCCGAATGCGGCCAGGCCGCTTACTGTTTGCGTTCTGGCCCTGGCGGGGGAAGACAGCCAGCCCCGGCATCTTGGCCCTTTGCAAGGTTCCCGGTTTATACGTATTGTTCACCGAGCCTTCCCCCGCCCCCCACCCCCACCCCCACCCCCCACGCACGCAGTGTCTTTCAAATACCCCAGCTGCCACCCTCCCTCGCCCTCTGCCGGCATCCACGCCGCTTCCTTCCTGCCCTCTGCCCCCTGCACATCCTCCAGCAAAGGCTGGGAAGAGCTGACAGCTTTGCCATCCTGCGGGTGTGTGTGTGTGTGTGTGTGTGTGTGTGTGTGTTTGTGTGTGCGTGTGTCACCCCCCCCCCCCCGTCTTCCCCCACCAAGCCGCTATCAAATGGACAGTTATTCTCGCCTCCATTTTGACACTGCAGCTGGATATAGATATGTCTGTTGCGATTTTTTTCGGGGGGGGGGGGGCACACAGGGAAAAAGGAGGAGAGGGCTGGGATTTTACATTCCCCCCCGCCCCCCGAAGGCTGCATTTGCTTGCCGGTGCCCAGCGTTTCACAGCGTTTCGGATGATTATTTTTTAACGCTAGGATTGCGGGGGGCGGGGGGGGGGCAGGATAGAGGGGAAATCTCCATCCATGGGGGGGCAGGATGGAGAGGTGGGTTCCCCATCTGTGGGGTGCAGGATGGGGAGAATTGCCTATCCTTGGGGTGTGTGGGGGGGATGGGCAAGATGGAGCGGAAATCTCCATCTGTGGGATGGGGGGCAGGATGAGGGTGGGATCCCCATCTGTGGGGGGCAGGACGGGGGGATCACCATCCTTGGAGGGGATGGGATGGGGGGTGGGGATCCTCTCTCCAGGTGGGTGGGTTGGAAGCAGGGAAGGGGATAGTCGGGGGGTAGGTCGGTTTGGTGCGGGACGGGGGCTGGGGTGGAGCAGGAGACCCCTGTCCTGGGGCGGGGGGGGGGCAGGTTGGCATTCTGGGGGGGATGCACAGGTCCCCGCAGTGGGAAGTGGGGTGCTATAGACTCCCCCCTTCCCCCCCTCCCGCTCACCTCCTGTGTTGCTGCGCTTGGTGCTGATGGCCTCGGTGGGGGTCTCCAGGGGCCTCTTCCTGGAGTCGGGGGGGTCCGAGTCCATGTGGGGGGGCGGCGGCTGCTGGGGCTGCTGGTGGGGGGCCGAGAAGATGCCGTTGTGGTGCACCGAGCCGCCTGCCATCATCTTCATCCTCAGGGCGAATCTCCCACCCCCCTGCTCGGGATCCGGCCGCCTCGCCAGCAGGAGGAGGAGGAAGAGGGAGGATGCACAGGCGCGGGGGGGGGGGAGTAGAGAAGGGAGGGGGAGGAGGGATGCACGGGATGGGGGGCAAGGGGGTGCACTGGGGTAGGGACAGAGGGGTGCACGGGGTGGGGGCAAAGGGGGGTGCACGGGGTGGGGGGCACAGGAGGGCACGGGCGTGGGGCAGAACCTAGGGGTGGAGGGCAGAGGGGGCAGCAGGAGGGGGAGAGGGGTGCACGGGTGGGGGGCTGAGGGGGGTGCACGGGGGGAGAGGAACCTCCAGATGCAATTGACAAAGGAGGGCAGCTCCAGCAGCCCGGCTCAGGGGGGTGGTACCCGCCCCCCCCCGCTTCCCTCTCGCCCCCTCCCCCCACGGGAAGGAAGGGGGTGCAAGGCGGCCGGCGGGGGCCTGGGGGGGAGGAACAAGCACAAAGGAGGCAGGAAGAGAGGGATGGAGGCGGCGGGGAAGGGCGCAAAGGGCCCTCGGCTGCCCCCCAGCAGAAGGGCTCGGCGGGCGGCCCCACGGGAGGAGGTGGGAGAAAAGGCGGCGGAAGGGTTGAGCAGCTCTGGGGGGAGCTGGGGCGGAGGGGGCGGCCGCGGGCACAGGCGAAGGGCTAAAACCTTCCCCGGTCGCTGCAGCCCGAGGCGGAGAGCGCGGCCGCCGGTCCCCAGTGCAGCATCCTCGCCCCAGCGGCCCGGCTCGGCCGAGCCCAGCCCTGACGTCGGAGCGACGCCCCCGCCCCTCCCCCCGCCCCCAGCCCATTGGCGGCCGGCCGGCCCAGCTGCGGAGGGGAGCTCAGCCGAGCTGGGGGGCAGGTGGGGGGACGGGGCAGGGCGGGGGGGGGCGTGACACGGGTGGGGGCGGGGCTGGCAGAGAGGGGCAAGGGGGGTGGATTTGGGCCTGGGCTGCTGTCATCTGTCTATCCCGCTACATGCCCCCTCCCCAACTACCTAGGGATAGACCCGTCTGTCCGTCCCCACACACCTGTCTGCCCCCACTCACCCCGATCCATCCCCTAGCCCCATACACCCCCCTCTATCCATCCATCCGTCCATCTCTCCCTCCCTACCCACCTGTCTGCCCCCACTCACCCCGATCCATCCCCTAGCCCCATACACCCCCATCTATCCATCCATCCGTCCATCTCTCCCTCCCTACCCACCTGTCTGCTCCCACTCACCCTGATCCATCTCCTAGCCCCATACACCCCCATCTATCCATCCATCTCTCCCTCCCCACACACCTGTCTGCCCCCACTCACCCCGATCCATTCCCCCTAGCCCCATACACCCCCATCTATCCATCCATCCGTCCATCTCTCCCTCCCCACACACCTATCTGCCCCCACTCACCCCGATCCATCCACCCATCCCAATACACCCACATGTTCCATCCATCCATCCATCCATCCATCCCTTCCTACGCACCTGTCTGCCCCCATACATCCTCATCTATCGATCCATCCATAGATCTATCCTTTCATACCCACCTGCCTGGCCCCATACACCCTGAACCATCTATACATGCCCATAAACCCCCAACTATCCATCCATCCATCGATCTGTCCCTTACTACCAACACGCCTGGCTCCATACACCCTGATCCATTCATCCATCCCAATACACGCCCATGTTCCATCCATCCATCCATCCATCCATCCGTTCCTTCCTACGCACCTGTCTGTCCCATATATCCTCATCTATCCATCCATCCCCATACACCCCAATCTATCCATCCATCCATCAATCTATCCCTCCCTACCCACCTGCCTGGCCCCATACACCCCAAACCATCTATCCATGCCCATACGCCCCCAACTATCCATCCATCTATCGATCTATCTCTCCCTACCCATCTGCCTGCCCCCACACACCCTGATCTATCTATCTATCTATCTATCTATCTATCTACATAACACCCCCTATCTATATATCTGTCTATCCATTGATCTATCCCTTCCTGCCTGTCCCCATAGTCCCCAATCCATCCCCATCTATCCATCCCCACAGACACCCATCAGTCTATCCATTGATCAATCTATCCCTTCATACTCACCCATCTGTCCTATACACATTTCTATCTATGCATCTATCAATATATTGATCGATTGATCTATCCCCAAACACCCCAATCCATCTATCCATCCCCATACACACCCCCATCCATCCCTATATCACACTCCCATACAGTGTTACTGTAGCCATGTTGGTCCCAGGATATTAGAGACACAAGGTGGGTGAAGAAAAATCTTTTATTGGACCAGCTTCTGTTCACGAGAGAGACAAGTTTTCAAGCTCTTCTTCAGGTCTATCCATCAGTCTGGCTGGCTGGCCAGTGCCTCTCCTAGCTCTTTCTCTAGTTTGGGGGCTCTGATAAAATATATGCCAGCAAACATTTAATGTTGTTTATATAATCTGAGCCTAGTAAGAAATATTTCCACAATTTAAAAACAAAACAAAAAGAAAAAACAAACCAAGAAATCAAAAACTGTGAAAAAACAATGTCTTAAAATGGATGTACCTTGCTCTGGATTGAAAACAGCCATCCCCGGGAGTGCCTGACACCCATCCCCTGGAGTTACAACACCCATCTCCTGGAGTGCCAGACACCCATCCACTGGAGTGCTGGACACCCATCCCCCTGGAGTGACAACACCCACTCCCTGGAGTGCCTGACACCCATCCCCAGGAGTGCTGGACACCCATCCCCAGGAGTGCCCAACACCCATCTCCTGCAGTGATAAGGACCCTGAAGGTGGAACTGATCATAAACACCCTGTTAACATGGGGAAGGCCCAGCTGATCAATCACTGCCACCTGTGGTAAATCCTTTTTGAAAAAGGCCTGATCCTCCAACATCAATGGCCTGGTGAAATAAAATACAGGGAACCCTGTCACTAGGGGGGAAATGGCAGAGAGCTTCACACCAGGGACTGGTAGGTTTTAGAAGGCTGGTGTCTTTGGAGTCGAGGTAGAAACTGAACTCAAATGGGTCTTCTATAGGTGACAGATGCAGGTAGGAATGAAACTTTGGTATGTGCTAATGGCACAGTAAAAAGTGGAAGGGAAATGAAGGGTGTTAATTGTGACAAGCGAACTGGATTTTAATAGATTTCCCCTTTTAATGGCCCCTCGTTCATTCCACAGGCTGGGACCGGCTCCCACCCAGACAAACTTCACCCTGACAGTGGAGAGTCCCACTGGGCCAGAGCTGTCCTACCCCAGCGCTTTCAGCCCTTTTACCATCCCTAGGCCCAGGCCCCTGAGTGCCTTGAAGATCAGGACCAAGCCCTCTGGTGGCGTCCAATATGTTCATCACTAGCCACATGTGGCTAATAGGCTATTGAATTGTGGCTAATGCATGTGGCTAATAATCACCATCATCGATCGGTCTATCAGCCCTCCCAGAGAGAGCGCCAATCACAACACGGCAGACATGTGGTTCTAGCCAGTCCTCCAACTACCCGCTGGCCAGGCTGTCAGTAGCACCGGACACCCAATTGACATAGCGCACAGCAGCCTAGAACTCCTGAGCGATCCGCCAACCGCAGCCTCCCACACAGCTGGGATTACAGGCACGCGCCACCACACCAGCCCGTGGCTAATAATAAAAATTCAAAACCACAAGTGTGGCTAGCAGTGTGGCTAGCATCGAATTTCTATTGGACACCGCTGCCCTAGACCCTGTATGGGGACTCAATGTAGAGAGAGAAGAACAGAACTTACCGGAGGCAGTGTGGCCTAGTGGGTAGAGCATTGGCCTGGCCTGGTGGGTGACCTGCCCTGTGCCTCAGTTTCCCCCGCTGTGCAATGGGGATAATGATCCTTGTGAAGCACCTTGGGAGCTACTGAGGACCAGCGTGCGATGAGATCAGTAGCACTAATTGGGAGGAGGCCCATTCACAGCTGCGGCCCCGTCCCTTTCTCGGGGACTTCGGCTTGCTTCCGTTTTTATGATAGATCACAGAGCCAGAGACGCGTAAGCCTGGCAGGGACCTCGGGAGGCCTCGGGTCCAGCCCATGGCAGGAGCACGTAATAACTCGCCCGCCCCAGCCAGGTGTGAGTCCAGCGGAGAGTCTGCAGCCTCCCGGGGCAATTTGTGGCAACACGATGCTGGCACCTTGCGTGCTCTTGCCACGGTGTTTCCCAGCAATTACCCCAGTCTTAAGCTAGCCCTGGAGACCCCTGTAAGCCTAGCGAGTTTGCAGCTCCCATCTCCCCTCTACTGAGCCTTTCGCCAGCTAGCCCTGGCCCTGCTCCCTAGATGAGCTGCCTGCCCCCCCACCCATCTGTGACCACTCCACCACACTGCCCTCCCGGGACACAGGCCAGGATCCCTGATCCCCAGCTTTCAACTGACATCTGGCAGAAGAGTCCTTGACCCCCGCCCGTGTGCTGGAAGGAATCGAAGGCCCCGTTCCCCTCTAGCAGCTGGCCCAAAGACACAAGCAACAACTCCGGCAGCAACCACCCCTAGCTCCCGTCGTCGGGCGGATCTCAAAGCGCGGCACGCAGGGACGTTGTACAGCGGGGCAAATGGAGGCTCACAATGGGGGGAGGAGAGAGGACTGCGTGTGATAGAACCGCCTGGTGTTTTTTTTAATTCACCTGGTGCAAAACCATCCTTCAAAACAGCTTCTGTCCCCCTTACAAAGCAGGCTCAGCGGTGGATCAGGACGCGCTGTAGCCAGGCGAGCCCCCTGGAGAAAGACAGGCTGTGCTGGGTAATGATGCGAGCGATCAGCCATCGGAACGAGCTGCCCGGGGAAGTGGTGGGGTCTCCATCTCTTGCCAACTCCGATACAGGGGAGCTGGGGGATTGGAATGACTTGGGCTATACAGGGGGGCAGGTTATTGGGTCCCTTCTGGACTGAAAATCTATCACCCTGCGGGTGCTTCACATCTCAGGCCTTGGCTGCACCTTTGCTGACAGATGCTGCCTGCTGGCAGGTGGGCATGGGTGGCACTTGAATGCCCCCTTTGGGGAGGCTAGCCCCCCCCCCCCCCCAGCCCTGCCTCTTCTGCCTGAGGCCCCGCCCCTTCTGCCCCCCCTCACCCATCAGAGCCCTGAGGGTCGTCCCCCCCACTGGAGCTGCTTTCTGGCCCTGAGCACCGGCCCAACCCCCCCACTGCCAGCCTGCCCGACTAACCCCCAGGACACCGGCCAGCCCCCGAGTGCCGTCCTGGCCCCCAGGCCACTGACTGGCCGGCCCCAAGCCGCCCCCTGACCTCCTGCAGGTGGGACGTGGCGAGGGGTCCTTCACAGCGGCAAAGACGGGGCTCCCAGAGGGAGGGAACTCCCCGCAGCCACTTCCGGCTGTCTCCAGGACCCCACCCAGGGGTGAGAGGATGGGGTGTCATTCCACAGGCCAGCAGTGAGGCAGAGAGTCCTTCAAGGGCGCCCCCCACCCCGGGGGATGTTTCCGGTGGCAACGTCTCACCCTGCAGGAGGGTCAACTCAGCCAGAAGCAGCTTCTGCTGGACAGTCTGGGCTGTGAGGCAGGGCGACCACCCGGCGACGTTCTGCTTGGCTGGGTGGGTACGGGGGTAGCTCGAGATAGAAAGGTTTTAGCGGGGGAGTTGTGGGTTTTAGGCACCGGCCTCCTGGGTTCTCTTTTCAGCTCTGGGAGGGGAGTGGGGTCTAGTGGTTAGAGTGAGGAGTGGGGGCTGGGAGCCAGGATTCCTGGGTTCTATGCCAGCTCTGGGAGGGGAGTGGCTCTGATGGTGGGAGTGGCGGAAGGACTCGCGGGATCTTTCCCCAGCTGTGGGGTTTAGCGCAGCGGAGGTGGGGGAATCAGGACTCCTGGGTTCTATTCCCAGCAATGAGAGGGAGCGTGGGCTGGTGGTTAGAGCAGCATCAGGGACAGAGAACAGGAAGCAAGGGGGGGTGACCATGAAATAACAGCTTAAAAGAAAGCCAGGGGGGCCTTTGCTCTAGCAGGTGGATACACAAGGGTTTATGGATGGGCCCTGGCTCCCCGCTCCAGTTCCCAGTGTCCTTGCTGGGGGAAGCCAGTGCCAATGGGCCCCTGCCACCTGGGACAAGTCCAGCCAGCCGGCTGCTGGGTCGGTGCCACCCTGCAGCGCCGGCGAGGGTCGTGCCGCACAGGAACGCCATTTCCCGGGGAGCACTGGCGGGGACTGAGGGGGGGGCCAAGGGGCCTCGGACTCCTCGGGGGATAGACCTTGGGGTGCAGGAGGAGAAGAGCCGGAGTGGATCTGGGCCTCTCGCGGGAATGGATTCTGGGGGATACCTCAGGGAGGGATCCCTGGGCCCTCCCGGGACAGGTCTGAGGGCAGGGAATGGGACCACTGGGATGGCTGCAGCCGGGCCCCGTCGGGCACTGGGGGCCTCCCTGGTGTCCCGGCCTGGGCCGAACGGGGGGAGCTGGGAGCAGATGGGCCCTTTCAGGCTGCCAGGCGGAGCTGCAGGCTTTGGCTGGGCTCAATAGCGTCGGGGGAGGAGGGGAGGCGGCCGAGCGCGGTTCCTGAATGCTAAACGGCTCCCGCATTGTGTGCGCCGCCCCATCTGTCCCTTCCCGCTTGGCTATTGTCCACGGCCGCCACATCTGGACGCCGCGCACCCCTCCCCCACCGCACGGCCTCCAGGGACACAGGCCACCCTCCCCCCCCACACCCCCTTTGTGTCCCGGTACCAGGGCCAGGCTGCCAAAGGGTCTCGCCCGGGGGGCAGCGAGTGGGCAGGGAGCCCCCCGCTTCCTCAGGGCCGCCCTGTAATCACAGCCAGCGCTGGAGGGAGAGGGGCCTGGGAGGGGACTGCACGGGGGGGGGCGCCCCCTACTGCCGCACTGGGGTTAGCACTGAGAGTGAGGGGAGAGCGCCCCCTACTGAACCCTTCCCACCCTGCTCCCTGCAGCACAGCGCCCCCTAGTGCCGCACTGGGGCCAGCCCTGAGAGTGAGGGGAGAGCGCCCCCTACTGAACCCTTCCCACCCCGCTCCCTGCAGCACAGCACCCCCTAGTGCCGCACTGGGGTTAGCACTGAGAGTGAGGGGAGAGCGCCCCCTACTGAACACCCCCCCCTGCTCCCTGCAGCACAGCGCCCCCAGCACCACACTGGGGCCAGCACTGAAAGTGAGGGGAGAGCACCCCCTACAGAATCCCCCCCACCCCGCTCCCTGCAGCACAGCGCCCCCTAGCGCTGCACTGGGGCCAGCCCTGAGAGTGAGGGGAGAGCGCCCCCTACTGAACCCTTCCCACCTCGCTCCCTGCAGCACAGCACCCCCTAGCGCCGCACTGGAGCATTGTGGGTAATATTAACAGCACTGCTTACTGGGAAACACATCCCATTTCGTCAATCCTCAGGATTTTTCTTGGAACGCTCCCGTGGCCAGATGCAAAGCTGCTTAACCTAGCTTATGGGAGCAAAGCAGCTTGCAGCCCAAGTCAGGCACTATCCCGTGTGTCTTTCCCTCTCTCGCTCCCTGTGCTCAGGGTTCTGGGCGCTGGGCCCCTTGCGCTGGAGGACAGAGTCCCCCCCATCCCCACCCCACCCCAAAGACCTTCCAGTCTATTGCCTCTGTCCAGCGTCGCTAATCTCCTCTCTCTGCCCTGTGATCTCCAGCGGCTGCCACCCCTATGGATCATAGACTCACAGATTCCAAGGCCAGACGGGACCAGTCTGCCCATCTTAGGGAGGGTCTCCCCTGGGCACTTACACTGGCATAGCTGGGTGCAAAACATCCACACCCCAGAGAGATGGACCTAGACAGACCTAACCCGTGGTGGGGAAGAATTCTTCCATCGCCTTAGCTACCACCTGCCGGGAGGTGGGTGATCGATGCCAACGGGAGAACCCCTCCCCGTGGCCCAGCTGAGCCAGGGTAGTATTTTAACAGGAGCGATGGAACCTCTTTAAAAATGGGGGGGCTCCAGTGCCCGAAATGTGGCCCCTCCCCCCATACTGCACAAGCCCCCGCCCCACCCCTTCCCCACGAGCCCCCGCCCCCCACTCTCCCCAAGTCCCAGTCCTCGCACCGTCCTGTTCTCCCGAGGCCTTCCCTCGCCCGGCTTCATCCCCCAACACCTCTCTCCCCCATTGCTCACCCTTACAGCAGGTAAAAAGTGGTGGAGCCATGACCCTCTGGTCCCCCCTGGTCCGGCACCCCTGTATTTTAAGTGTGGACATGCCCGCAGGCCAGACATCTTCCCCAAAATAATTCCTAGCACAACTCTTTTAGGATCCTGATTTTAAAACGGCCAGTGATGGAGAATCCACCATGGCCCTCACTCAGTGAGTTGCTCCCAAGCTTAATCACCCTCACCGTTAAAAATTCACGCCTTATTTCCAGTCTGAACTGGTCTCGCTTCCAGTGGCAGATTTAGAGGTCGTGGGCCCTGTGCTCAGCTTCATTTTTGGGGCCTCTCCTTGGGACCCAGCCAAGAAAAAGACCATTCTCTCTTATTGCCCCCTCCCGCCCCCGTTTTTCATTTCTTTTCCTTCATGCTCCTCCTATAAGTAATAGGAAGTAAATGAAAATAAAGTGAGGTACCTTGCTTGGTTTTGGAGTCTAACTTATTTTTCCACAGACCACTTGAAAATCGCTGGGGGTCTCGGCGGACACTTAATGATCTCTCCAAATATTTTTTTTTTGTACCATTAGCAAACTATTGTAAAGCGCTTTGGATAAGAGCCCTTTATAAAAAAAAAAAAAGTAAAAAACAAAAACAAACAAACAAACAAAAACACTGGGGTGCAGGGTCTGGCCAAGGACTTAGGGTGCAGGAGGGAGCTCAGGGCTGGGGGTGCAGGGTCTGGGAGGGAGTTAGGGTGTAAAAGCAGGCTGGGGGTTGGGGTGCAGGGTCTGGTCAGGAGTTAGGGTGAGAGCTCAGGGTTGGGGTGTGGAGCGCTTACCTGGGGAAGCTCCCATTTGGTACAAGGGGTGCAGGTGGGAATGGGGGGGGCGGAGTCAGGGAGGACAGGGGCAGGGAAGGGTGATGGGGGTGCAGGAATTAGGGCAGGGGTCTGGAGGTGTGGGCTGTGGTCCTGGGGATGCTCCCAGCCCCCCGCGCCACCCCCCTGCCCTGAAAGCAGGCTGGGCCGGGTCCCCTTTGGAACCTGGACCCGGTGCCATGGTGCCATTGCAAACTCGGTCCTGGTTCATTGGAGCAGAAAAGAGCAGGGGGCTGCTTTCTTTGCTCTGTTTTGCGGTAAGCGTTAACAGTGAGAAATCGCTGGTCACGGGTCAGTGGGTGGGGTTATGCAAATTAGGAGTGTCCAGGGAAACCAGCCGGAGGAAGGCGGCTGCAGGACTTCTCTGTCTTTGAACAGAATCGCGTGTTAAGGGTTATTGCTTTGAACCCTCCCACTGGAGTCATGTGTGGGAAGTGACCCGACCTAGTTATGGTGTTTCTTGTAGCTGGAAGCTCCTCACGGTGAGGTAGAAATCGGTGGGAGCAGAGGTGGGCCTGCGTCGCCAGAGCGTCGGCATCGCTTCTCGGCTCCTTGGAGCTCAGATCAAAGTGTAGTGTCTGTTCTTATCAGTTTAATCTCTGATAGGTCCTTTATTTAAGGACTGTGTATTAAATTGATTTTTGGAATAGGGGGTTGGATTAGGAGCTTGCTCCATTCACCCTACGCATTGACCTGGTATTGCAGTGTTTCCAGGACCGGTGCATCCCCTTTTGGGGGAACAGTATGGTTCAAAAAGCAGAAAGTTTTCCTGTGCTGATGTATTTTTAAAGCACTTTTTCTTTTAAAGCTGAAATTTGGTGTTTTGCCTCAGGGCTGGGTGTTTGTGTATGTAGAGAGGGCTGGGGCAGTCCTAGTGGTGGCTACTGGGTTATCTCTCTGGTCCCTCGCCTGCCTTGCTGTGGCGCGCGGTCAGCAAGAGTCCTGGGAGCTAGTAGTAGCCCGGCTTATCGGCTGGGAGAGCACACCGCGCCTCTAGCACGGCTCTGCAACAGCTCCCTTCCTGTTCTGCCCCCGCAGGGGGTGCTGGGCTGCCCGGCCCTGTAGTTGGGGGGGCCCCGTGCCAGGGCACTGTGTGTTTCATTGTAAATCCGTCTCTGCTCGCTTCAGGGGCAGCCACTGGATGGCGTCAGACCCTGGTCTGCCAGGGGTCCTTTATTAGCGAATTTCTGTTCGGGGGGGGAAGGGGTCCTGCTAGACCGGGATCAAGGCACCCTTGAGCCTTCTCTAACACATCCAGCTCCTGGACAATTAGCTATAGAGGGAAGAGCTGAGGGCCCCTCCCCGTGTCCTCTGACTGGTCGGAAGCTGGGCTTTATTAGGCTCCTGGATTCCCCTTGGCTTCAGAGCTAGCGAGGGACGCCTGGGTTCCTGGGGCATCCCCCAAGGCTGCCTGTCCCGCGTCCGCTGGTTGGGGGGTGACGCTGCCTGCTAGCAGATAGGCCTGCCTGTGTCAGCAGCCCGGCACCTGCTGGCCATGGCGGGGGATGCAGCCAAAGGGATTTGCCTTAAAGGGCGCGGTGAGGAGGAAATCGGTTCTATTGTCCCCGTCTGAAACAAAGCGTCACTAAACACACCTGGATGGGCCAATGCGGGGGACACTGAGCTATGGACTCAACCTGCTGGTGGTGGACTGGTTTATTGACAATCATTATATGTATCCTGGTAGCACCTCAGAATCCCCACCGCCCCAGTCATGGGTCAGGCCCCCACTGGGACAGGCGCTGTACATTTTATTGCTATTAGGTGTATTACGGTAGCACCTAGGCACACCTGTCATGGGCCAGGCCCCCACTGGGCCAGGTGCTGTACATTTTATGCTATTAGGTGTATTGCGGTAGCACCTCTAGGCACACCTGTCATGGGCCAGGCGCTGTACGTTTTATTGCTATTAGGTGTATTATGGTAGCACCTAGGCACACCTGTCATGGGCCAGGCGCTGTACACAGACACCCCAAGGAGCCGATGTGCTCAGGGTTCATTTTTTGTTCCCTGCTTAGCCAGCCCCTGGCACAGCCAGGTCCTGATCAGTGACTGGGGCTCCAGGGCACTACAGTAGAATAAAGACTCACCATCATTATTATTAATTACTCACCACTTTGAAGGGCTCCTCCAGCCCCCCCCCCCCCCGATTTCGTCAATTCGTTTCAACCTTTGGAAGCCGACTGGCTGGTCAGTTTCACCTTCTGTTCCTGGTCCGTTTCAGGCTTTGGGTCCCAGCCACTAGGTCAGCGCTCGGTCCCCCCTCAGCTTCCACCACTGAAGCGAAAGGAGTAACGCTGAAGCCAGCAGCAGTAGGGAGTTATCATCCTCTGACACGTGCCAGCCACTGGACAGGGTCAAAGACCCACAGACACAAGGGACTTCCATTCCCCCTGCTCTCGTGGCAGAACAAAGGGGCGGGGGCTCACACCACACAGCCTTAACCTGGGGTTTGGGGCGCAGGTGCAACAGACCGATGCTGGAGTCACAGGATCACAGCCTGAGCCCCTCGCTGTGAGAGGGGGGAGCTGCCCTGGGTGTAACTGACACAGCGATGCTGCCTGAGTCTGCTGAGAGCCTGAGCCCCTCGCTGTGACAGGGGGAGCTGCCCTGGGTGTAACTGACACAGCAATGCTACCTGAGTCTGCTGAGAGCCTGAGCCCCTCGCTGTGAGGGGGGGAGCTGCCCTGGGTGTAACTGACACAGCAATGCTACCTGAGTCTGCTGAGAGCCTGAGCCCCTCGCTGTGAGGGGGGGAGCTGCCCTGGGTGTAACTGACACAGCAATGCTACCTGAGTTTGCTGAGAGCCTGAGCCCCTCGCTGTGAGGGCGGAGCTGCCCCAGGCACCCAAATGGGGTGTTGACTCCCAGTCCCACTGCTCTTGGGGCCCAGACAACCCCACCCCAGTGGAGGGCTCTGTGCAGAGCAGGAGAGGAAGAGCACTTGGAGTCAAGCCCCATGCACCCATCGGCTCCTGCGGAAAGCACTGGTCCCCTCAGCTGCCCAGTGCCCCCACCTCGCTGGAGTGGAGAGAGGACCCTGGGTGTGGGGAGGGGAAATTCCCCTTTGTCCTTGGCCATTGCAGCTGCTGAGGCTCAGGACTCACTGTTGGGGGCGGGGAGCCAACAGAAGGGGGTGAATCTTGCAGCCCCATCCCCCATGAAGCCTGACGAGCACCTCACCAGTGGGGAAATAACAGGGGACCCTAAAAGAGACCCTAGACCTAGCCAGTTTCCCTACCCCTTCTCCCCGGGACTGCTCCTTCTCTGACCCTCCCTCCCCAGAAGAAAAGCCAGGGTCCAACAGGTAACCAGAGACAAAAGGGGGCAGGGTCTGGAGATAGATAGATGTGGTGTACGGGGATAGATAGATAGATAGATAGATAGATAGATGAGTACGGGGATGTGTACGGGGATGGATAGATAGATAGATAGATAGATAGATAGATGTGGTGTATGGGGATGGATAGATAGATGTGGTATACGGGGATGGATAGATAGATAGATGGGGTGAATGGGGATAGATAGATGTGGTGTACAGGGATGGATAGATAGATAGATAGATAGGGTGAATGGGGATGGATAGATAGGGTGAATGGGGATGGATAGATAGATAGATGTGGTGTACGGGGATGGATAGATAGATAGATGGGGTGAATGGGGATAGATAGATAGATGTGGTGTACGGGGATGGATAGATAGATAGATAGGTGTATGGGGATGGATGGATGGCTAGATGGGATGGATGGCTAGATGTGTGGGGAGGAATAGCTCAGTAGATCAATCACTCTGGAGACTTCTCCAGCCCGCTTGAGACTGGGGAGCAGGCGGGGGGGGGGGGTTAACTCATGGGCAGCCCCCCTCCCCAGTTGCCAGGCTCAGGGGTTCTGCATCCTCCAGCCCGCCGGCGAGAAGGGGGGGAACTGGCAGGGGGACCCAGCCAGGGTTGCTACGGAAACCGAGCGCCCTTGGCCTGCTGGGAGCAGGGCTGGGAGTGAGCATGCCCGGTGCCGGGGAATGGGAGGGGACGGAGCCAGCCGGGCGGAGGAAGGACGGGGGAGGCTGGCGCCCGGCTGCAGCAGGGGCAGGGGCGCGCATTGCGGAGTGGGGGGCACAGACCCCCCTCCCGGCAAGGTGGGGGGGGGCTCGGCTGCACGCCAGGGAGGGAAGGGAGCAGCGGAGAGGAGGTCAGACTAGATGATCATGATGGTCCCTTCTGGCCGTAAAGTCTATGAGTCTCTGAGATCTGCAGGGCACCGTCTTGCCTGGCACCGTGCCCCCTTCCTCTAGCACCGCCGGTGGGGCCCGCCTCGCCGTGCAGGGTATCCACGCCCTCCGGGGACAACCCCCCCAGCCACCCCTCCCCACTGGGCGCCAGGCATGCCCGGGGACGCCGAGGAGATCACCCGTCTGCGCAAGCCTCGCTTCTCGTACGAGGAGAACCAGATCCTGATCCGGGAGGTGCGCGCCCACTACTCCAAGCTGTACGGCGCCCAGAGCCGGCAGGTGACGGTGGCCGAGCGCCGGCGCGTCTGGGAGGGCATCGCTGCCAAGATCAACGCCATCACCAGCTGGAAGCGGACGGGCCAGGAGGTGCAGAAGCGCTGGAATGACTTCAAGCGGCGCACCAAGGAGAAGCTGGCGCGGGTGCCCCACTCCACCCAGGGCGCCGGGGGAGTGGCTGCCAGCGAGGAGACCTTCTCGGCGGAGGAGGAAACCATCTTCGCCATCCTGGGCCCCGGCGTGGTGATGGGGCCCGGCGGGGCGGAGCAGCACCCCGCAGCCTTCGCCCACAGATACCACCACAGCTCCGGTGAGTGCCCACCCCGGGATGGGACCGTGCCACCCATGGGTGGGCAGGGCCGACTCCCCCAGCCAGGGACACTGGTACCACCAGAGCGAGGGGGGCTTGGTAATACCCCCTCATGAAGCAGACTGTAACTGGAGGCTTGGATGGGGCACCCGGAGCTGCGTCGCCTCACACGGGGCTGCTAAGCTAAGCACCGTGGGGCACAGTCAGAGCTGAGATGAGAGAGCCCGTCTGGTGTCAAGGGAAACCCAGGTGCTGTGGGGTGGGAGTTCAGTAGGGGGCGCTCTCCCCTGGCAGTCAGTCCTGACCCCAATGTCCCAATGCAGCACCAGAGGGTGGGGGGGAGCAGTCAGCGCTGACCTCAGGGTGGTGCCAGGGGGCGCTATGCTGTGAGGAGAGGGGTGGGGGCTCAGTAGGGGGGCACTCGCAGCTCAGCATTTGCGGCACTAGGGGGCGCTGTACTGCAGGGAGCATTGCAGGGGCTCAGCAGGGGGCGCTCTCCCCAGGCAGTCAGTGCTGACCCCAGGGCGGCACTAGGGGGCGGTGTGCTGCAGGGAGCATGGCAGAGGCTCAGCAGGGGGCGTTCTCTGCTTGGTCAGTGCTGACCCCAGTGTGGCACTAGGGGGCGCTGTGCTGCAGGAAGAGGGGTCAGGGGCTCAGCAGGGGGTGCTCTCCCCAGGCAGTCAGTGCTGACCCCAGTGTGGCGCTAGGGGGGCACTGTGCTGCAGGGAAAGGGGTCAGGGGCTCAGTCCCCTGGCAGCCAGCCCCAGCCCCCTGCGGCGTGAGGGGGTGGAGTGGGACCCAGCAGGGGTGCACACACAGTCACTCACAGCACCCCCTAGCACGGCACTGGGGCATGACAGAAACCTCGCCTGACCCACTTGGCTGGCTGCTTCCCCCCTGAGCTCCGCATGAGGGAGTCGAGCTTGGAGGGACTCACGCCATCTCTCAGGGGGGCGGGTCCTTCGGGGCACAGCTAGTTAATTAACACTGATCGTGCCACCAACCTGCCCTGCTCCTCATAGCTCCACTGCCAGCTGGTGCCCGCTCTGGGATCAGAACCCAGGAGTCCTGGGCCCAGGCCATAGGGGGTGCAGGGCATGGGAGGTGGGCGCAGTTCACCTCTTGGCTTCTCTGATGAGGTGGCTGCTTTTCCTGGCGACAGGACTCCTGTCCAATCCCACCAACCACCACTGCTGGGGAACAGATCCTGCCCCTCGGGGGGATACTTTGGGGAGTGACCTGCCCTGTGCCCAGATGCTCTCTCTTCTCTCTCTGCAGAGACGCTGGCTGGGGGCAAGGTCTCCTCCAGCCCCGAGCCCTCAGTCCAGCCCCCATGCTGCGCCCGGGATGGAGTCCTGCTGCGGCCCAAGGAGCGCGACTCGCCGGCACCCGCCTCGGCTGAGCCCTCCCTGCAGATCGCACGGCTGGCCCCCTCGCCGGCCGGGCTGAGCTGCCGGCCCCACCCGGGACACTCGCCCACGGAGCAGCCGGGCAGGGAGCAGCCCCCGGGCTCCCCACCAGCCCGGCGCCGGCGCCCTCGTCCTGAGATGCCCCCAGAGCCTGCGCTGGATCTCCTGGCTGCCCAGCGGGAGACGGCCGAGGCCATCCGTGACCTGACCTATACTGTGCACCACAGCCTGGACCGTCTCACCAACATGGTAGCCGCCCTCCTGCCCCTCCTCCCGGCCCAGGGACCTGGCCTGGGCGCCCCCCGGGGGGCCCTCTTCCACCAACAGGCGCCCGTTGGCTCCCCACTGCCAGCGCCCCCTGCCAAGAGCCCGCTCCCCAACGAGACCTTCGCCACCAAGGTGGAAACGTCCCCCGAGCCAGCGGAGAATGAGGGACAATCCCGAGGGGGCCTCCCCGCCGAGGCCCCCTCCTGCTGCAGCTCCCTGCCGCTGAAGCGAAGGAAGGGGATCCCCACTCGGAAGCGTAGAGGGCGCTGGAAGAATCTGTGACTCCCCAGAGCCTGGGGATCTCCCCCCCCCGGCGGATCCTGCCCCCAAACGTTGGTGGGTGCAGGGCACCAGCCACGGGACAGCGAGAGAGTCCGGTCACTCGAAGGGAAGTTCTCCTGCAGCCCCCCCATCCGATCGTCCCACACACCCCACGGCGCAGAGGACGCCCCGTCTGCTCTAACAGGGAGCGAGTCCCCCTCAGCCCCCGGGGCTTTGCTACAGTGGATGAACCGACAAAAGGGCTGAATATATCTGCAGCTGGAAATCGGAGACTGCCACATCCTCTGCCCCAGCTCTGACGGTGGCCCACAATCCCAACCCACAGGCCCCTGGGTTCCCCCCAGCTCTGCCGGTGCCCCTCACTCCTGACCTACAGCCCCCTGCCAGCCCAGCCCTGGGCTCCCCCAGTTCTGCCGGTGCCCCTCACTCCTGACCTACAGCCCCCTGCCAGCCCAGCCCTGGGCTCCCCCAGCTCTGCCGGTGCCCCTCACTCCTGACCTACAGCCCCCTGCCAGCCCAGCCCTGGGCTCCCCCAGTTCTGCCGGTGCCCCTCACTCCTGACCCACAGTCCATCTGCTACTCCTGTAACTGGCCAATGCCACTAAATTGTGTCCGGGCGGGGGCAGGTTTATAAAATGGATAAACACCGTCCAGGACTCGGGTGAGATCCCCAACCCCCCAGGCCAGAACTGAGCCCCAGGGCAGGGAGGGGCTATTGTTGCCTCCCTCCGGGGTCCCCCTTCATGCCCCCCACATTTCTGTGTCTCTCTTGGTGCTGCCCTGGAGGGCTCCGACAACACAATCCCCGCCCCCCCCATGTCCCAAGGTCGGGATCTGTGTCCAGGCTTCAGACCCAGCGTCCAGCCCAAGGTTTGGGGTCCCCCTGGGGGGTGGGGTCCACAGACACCACAGGGGAGGCTTTTATACCCTTGCTAGCGAGGCGCCGGGGAGCAAGGGGTTAAGAGTCCCAAGTGTATGGGGGTGGGGTGATTTCAGCTCACGTGACCGGAGGGGGCGGAGTGTCCGATCTAGCCCCTCCTTCCTGCGTCACATCCCCTAAAGGTCACCCCGAGGGGGGAGGGGCAGCAGCAGACACCCCAAGGCCCCTGCCTGGGAAGGCGCCGCTCGGGGCTGGGTGTGACACCCTCCCCCCCCCCCCCCCCCCGCTGGATACGCAATAAATTATTTTCATACTGAACCCTGCGATCTGTGGGGCGTCTTCGGGGAGGGAACTGCTGGGGGGGCTATTGGTGTATTCCCGCAGGTACCCACTGATCTCTCCAGACAGCCGCCCCCCCAACCCCTCCCTCCAGACACCCCTCCATCTATCTGTCCCTACAACACCCCTCCATCCATCCCCCCACCCTTCTATCCATCCCTTCCCCCACCTCTCCCTCCACCCCCTCCAGACACCCCTCAATTCATCCCTCCCTCCATCTGTCCCTACAACACCCCTCCATCCATCCATCCATCCATCCCTCCCACACCTCTCCCTCCACCCCCCATAGACACCCCTCAATTCATCTCTCCCTACTCCCCCCACACACCCCTGTATCTAGCCCTGCTCCACACCCTCCCTCCATCTATCCCTCTCTCCATCCCCCCCACACGCCCCTCTATCCATCCCTCCCCCCCACACCCTCTCTCCATCTATCCCTACAACACCCCTCCATCCATCCCCCCACTCTTCCATCCATCCATCCCTCCCCTACACCCCTCCCACACCGTTCAATCCATCCCTCCCCCCACCTTTCCCTCTACCCCCCCCACAGACACCCCTCAATTCATCCCTCCCCTACTCCCCCCCACCCTCATACACCCTCCATCCCTCCCTCCCCACACACCCCTCGCCCACCTCTCCATCCCCCCTAGATACCCCTCTAGCCATTCCTCCATCCTCCACCCCTTTGTCCATCTAGCCTCACAGTTCCCCATCTCTCCAGCCCCCCCCCCACCCCCTTCCTGCACCCCTCTCTCCACTGCCCCCCACACATGTCAATCCCAGCCCCAGCACGCCCCTCACCGGGGTATCTGGGCTCTAGCCCCTCCCAGGGACGGGGGCTGAGGTTGAAGCGGGCGGGCCGCTCCCTCCTAGGGGGGGCAGCGGGGGTGTCACAGGCGGATGGATCCTTCCCCCAACCCCTTTCTCCAGGCTAGGCCGAGGCCGCGGGGCGCCGCGCGGCTGGGAGCCCGGCCAGCTGGGGGGGGGAGGTGCCGCTGGGCATTCTGGGAATCGTAGTCCCTCTCCCACCCCCCGCGGCTGGACCGAGCTATTAACCCTTTCGGGGCTGGAGCCCCGCCGGCCTCCCCAGCCAAGGCGAGAAGGAGTAGGGGCCGCCGGGGCCAAACCCGTCCGGAATGGGGGCTGGTGGGGGGGGGATGAAAGAAAGATGGATGGTTGGATGGATGGATGAGTGTGGAAGGAAGGATGGACGGGCGGACGGACCGAAGGCAGGAGCTGGGTGCAAGGGGGCAGCGCCTGGGGGAGGCAGGACTTGGAGTGACCCTGAGCCCCCCAGGCACAGAAGACGGAGGCTCTGTGTGTTTGGTGCCACGCGGTTCGCTGGGTCCCTCCCCAGAGGTGGCTGCATTGGGGCCTCTATCCCGCCCCGCCCCCGCTCCTTGGGAGGCGCCTGTCGGACACCCCCGTCCCTCCCATTTACTGCCTGGTCCCCTCCCTGCCCCCTGCTGGGGCAAACCCAGGGGGGCTCAGTAGGGGGCGCTCTCCCCATCCAGAGCCCCCAGGGGGCGGCTCCAACCCCTCAGCTGTGGGGGAGGGGGGGGCCCGGGGAGTCAAACCAACTGGGATTGGAGCGGGGAGGCCCTGGGTCGCTGCTGTCACTGTGAGATCTGGTGGGGCCAGCCTCAGTGCCATGCCGGAGGGGGGCTGGGAGCCAGGACACCTGGGTTCTATCTCTGGCTCTGAGTGAGGGTCTGGTGGCTGGGGGACGGAGCCAGGACGCCAGGGTTCCATTCCTGACTTTGGGAGGGGAACGGGACCTAGGCCCCGGCTCTGCCACTGACTCACTGGGTGCCCCTGGACAAATCCCTTTGCGGCTCCGGGCCTCAGTTTCCCCCCCTTAGTCTAACAAGCAGGGGAGGGGAAACTGCACCCAACCGTTCATTCGCAACACCCTCCACCACCCTGGACGGGCTCTCCCGACCGGCCCGCCCTCCCGCAGGCGTGGGGAGGGGTCCGGCTGACGACCCCCGGCCAAGAGGGTGTGAGGGGTCCCAGCCGGGCCCGTTGCCCCTTTAAGACGGCCCCGGCGGGCGGGACTACACGACCCAGCAGGCGCCGCGGCGGAGTTATGTAAGTTTCTCCATGAGCAGGGCAGCCGCAGCCGCAGCCGCAGCGGGCGGCGGAGCGGCGGGGGAGCGCGGATCGGGCCGCTCCTAGGCTGCGCGGGGCCCTGCGCGGGGCGCGCAAGGCGGCGCCGCCATGGCCGCGGTGCAGGCGTCCCGCCGGCAGTGGTGCTACTTGTGCGACCTGCCCAAGATGCCGTGGGCCATGATCTGGGATTTCAGCGAGGCCGTGTGCCGGGGCTGCGTGAACTTCGAAGGGGCCGATCGCATCGAGTTCCTCATCGAGACGGCGCGGCAGCTGAAGCGCAGCCACGCCATGCAGGACGCCCGCTCGCCGGGGCCCCAGGCCGTCAAGCACGCCAAGGACGGCGGGCCCCTGGAGCGGGCCGGGCTGGAGCGCTACGAGCGGGCCCGGGGCCCCGGCGACTACACCCTCAGCCCCCGGCTGCCCAACGGCCTGGCCCGCGGGGAGGACGGGGGGCCCGAAGGCAGCCGGCAGAGCCCCACCGCCCGGCGGGCGCTGATGGGCCCCGTGCCGCCCAGCCTGGGGCTGATGGGGGCGCCGCAGGGCTTGCTGGCCGCCGTGTCGGGGCTGGGGGCCCGGGGCCCCGCCCTGGGCTTGTCGGCCGCCTCGCCCCTCCTGGGGGAGCTGGGCAAGGCGCGGGGCCCCTACGGCGGCGAGTACGAGAAGGAGAAGCAGCGCAACGCGGAGTGCCTGGCCGAGCTGAACGAGGCCTTGCGGGGCCGGGCGGAGGAGTGGCACGGCAAGCCCAAGGCGGTGCGGGAGCAGCTGCTGGCCCTCTCGGCCTGCGCCCCCTTCAACGTGCGCTTCAAGAAAGACCACGCGCTGGTGGGGCGCATCTTCGCCTTCGACGCCGCCCCCCGGCCCGGCTACGAGTTCGAGCTGAAGCTCTTCGTCGAGTACCCGTGCGGCGCGGGCAGCGTCTATGCCGGCGTCCTCGCCTTGGCCAAGCAGATGTTCCACGACTGCGTCAAGGACCCCGGCAAGGTGATCTCCTCCGGCTACAAGTACCTGGAGTACGAGAAGCGCCACGGCGCCGGCGACTGGCGCCTTCTTGGGGAGCTCTTCACCGAGGGCGTCCGGTTCTTCCGGGAGCCCCCGGCCCCCGAGGCCTTGCCCCAGCAGTTCCTAGACAGCAGTTGTGCTATGCTGCCCAGCGCCCTGGTGCGGGCCATGCCGCCCCGGGCCGTGATGCGGCGCCGCAAAGCCTCCCCGGAGCCGGAGGGCGAGGGGGGTGCGGCGGGCAAGCTGACGGGCGAGGAGCAGCAGCAGAGGCAGAACTGGCTTCCCCAAGGGCCGGCCGGGATCTACTCGCCGGGCCTGGCCCACCTTGTCGCGCCCGCCGGCCAGGCCCCCGGGCCCGAGGGCGCCCTGCGCAACGACCCCTCGCCCATCACCGCGCTGAAGAACGTCGCGGACGCCCTGGGAGCCGGGCAGTCGCCGAAGGACGCCAACCCCGTCCACTCCACCACGGCCCGGCAAAACAGCGCCAGCCCTGCCTCTCCCGCCGCCTCGGCCCAGCACCGGCTGGTCCCGCGCAACGGCGAGCCCGGGCAGGCATCTTCCTCGTCCTCCGGGGCCCACTCGGCCAGCGGCACCGACTCGGCCGGCGCCCAGAGCACCCCCGACTCCTCGGGCGGCCCCAGCAGCGCCCCCCTGTGCTGCACCATCTGCCACGAGCGGCTGGAAGACACCCACTTTGTGCAGTGCCCGTCGGTGCCCAGCCACAAGTTCTGCTTCCCGTGCTCCCGCGATTTCATCAAAGCCCAGGGGGCGGCCGGTGAGGTCTATTGCCCCAGCGGGGAGAAGTGCCCCCTGGCCGGCTCCAACGTGCCCTGGGCCTTCATGCAGGGAGAAATTGCCACCATCTTGGCCGGAGACGTCAGAGTCAAAAAGGAGCGGGATCCGTGAACCAAGAGCCGGGAGGGGGATCGTGGGGGTTCCCCCCCACACACCTGTAATCTGGGGGGTCCCCCCTGCCTGTGATCTGGGGGTCCCCCGGCAGCAAGAGGCCTCCGGAGTAACTGGCTCTACAATTAACTTATTGCCCTTTTTAACCTTTCCCAGTCTGGGGCCCTGTATATAATCTATTTTTTAATATTTCCATAGCAATCTTATATATGAGGTCATATCTACATAACCGACTGGGGGGGTATCACGTGTGTGTTGGGGGGAGATGGGAGGGTTTGCTACATAGCAGCATAAGGGGGGTGGGGTTGGTAAGGGACGGAGCGAGGGCCAGACCCTGTTTTGGGGCCACCCTGGAGATGGAATCGCTCGGTTCCGCCCCAGAGGGGACGCAACTGTGGCAGGGACTCCCTGCCTGTCTGCTAATGTGTCTCAGGCCTGGCAAGGCGTCACCCCTGGGGTGAGGGAGCCGTGTGTTAATCTCTGTGGCCCACGGGGGCTGCGGCTCCCGCCAGTCGAGGGAAGCAGCTGAGAACCAGCGAACTCGCTCCATGCAAATTGGTGGGAGGCGGGGGAAGAGGGACGTGAGCTTTGCCTGTCACGGACCTGGGTCTGAATTGGAGCTGGTACCCCCTACAGGGGAAGGGCCCTGTACCCCATTCATCGCAGCTGGGGGGGGCAGTCCAGGCCTTGGGGCCAGGCTCTGGGCACCTTGCTTAGCAGCTCAACTCATGGCATTCTGGGCTCCAAGGTTTGGGAAACTCTTCCCTCCCCTCCACCCCGCCAGGCCCTCTTGTGATTTCCCCAGCTGGCCCCATAAGGGATCCCCCCTCCCCTAGGGACAGCAGCACAGGGACCCTGTGAGTAGAAAGCCAGAGGGGAAGGGTGACCAGCTGTGCCCCCTTGCCACCCAGCTACCTGTGCCAGTCTGCTCACTCCCAACTGACAGCCCCCTGCCAGCCCAGCCCTGTTTCCCCCCCCGCCCCCCCCGCCAGTTCTGCTGGTGCCCCTCACTCCCAACCCGCAGCCCGATGCTAGCCCAGCCCTGTTTCCCCCCCCCAGCTCTGCTAGTGCCCCTCACTCCCAACCCACAGCCCCCTGTCAGCCCCCCTTCTAGCCCAGCCCTGTTATCCCCCCCTCCTCCAGCTCTGCCAGTGCCCCTCACTCCCGACCCGCAGTCCCCTGCTAGCCCAGCCCTGGGCTCCCCCCCTGGCTCAGCTGATGCCCCACGAGTGGGAGCCACGAGAAGAGGTTGCTGGGCTGCATGTTGTGGATGGGGGGGGAGTGAATGAGCCCCCCCCCCCCCGACTAATGTCCCATGAGCCCTCAGTAGCACAGAGTTACAGCTGAGCCTGCAGCGAGAACTAGCTCCCCCCCCCCCCCCCCCCCCCCCCCGATATTCAGTGCACAACCAGTCCTCGCTAACCCTTTCGAGCGGGGAGCTGGGAGTCAGGACTCCTGGGTTCAATGCCCTATGGGGCTAAAGCTGGGAAGACGCTGCCCTGGAGAGATTTGGGGTTCCTGTTGGTTGAACAGGGGAAACCCCAACTTCCTTGACCAGAGAAACAGGTTTGGGAGGAGATGGGGTTGATTTATAGTAGGGCCCACCTTTATTGGTGCTGATTGTAGGATCCAGGCTGTTTGGGTGGGGGGATGTCAGCCAGGACTCCTGGGTTCTATCCCCAGCTCCAGGAGGGGAGTGGGATCTAGTGGTTAGAGCAGGGGGCTGGACGCCTGGGTTCTATCCAAGGCTTTGCTATGAGTTTGCCGTGCAGCTGTGGGCTGGACCTTTCCAGGCCTCAGTTTCCTTCTGTAAAGTGGGGAGGCTGACCCTGTAACTGCTCAGAGAGCCTAGGGCTGGGATGTGGCCCTTTCTTCCTCTTTCAGAGGCCCCCAGTAACAACCCTGGGGCACCCCTCAATCCCCATGACAACGACGATCCTTGTGCAACCCTACATTAACAAACCGGCATCCCGTGTTTCCAAGGGCAGAATTCATAAGCAGTGGGGAAAAGGAAGAGGAGCAGTTCTGTGGGTGACCCCTCTCCACCCCTGCCCGGCCCAGCCAGCTGCCCCTTTAAGGGGTCCTTGCTGATTTCCATCATAGGCAATGAGCGTTCCTTGGGGCAGCGCAGCGACCTGAGACGGGCTGGACGCCCCAGGGAGCTGGGAATAAGGGGGTGGGAGAGAAAAGTGCCTAGACCCTGGTTTCCATGGGGGACTGACCCCCTCCCCCACCCATGGATTCCGTGCTCTCTGAGGCAGGGGAATTTTCATATCAAAATACTGAGCAGACGCACACGGAAACGGGGCCACGTCTGGGGGGCTGTGTGCTGGGGGTCCCCTGTGATGTGGGTGGGCCAAAGGTAGAAAGGGTCTGGGGCGAGGGGGAATAGAAGATTCCCCCTGTTTTAACTGCTCCCCTGTCATGCCTGGCTTGAGGGCCCCATAGGTCTTGGGTTAGAAGTTCTTCGGGGGGGTGGTCCCCACCATGCCTGGACCCAGTGGGATAGTCTAGGGAGGCTCCCATGGGTGCAATGGGGGAGCAGGTGTCGGGTGGGGGGAATGTAGGACACGGGGAGGGGGTGTCTGGTGAGGGGACACTCCCAGCTTCAGGCACCCCGGAGGGAGGGGCGGAATCAAATCAGTTTGTGATTCTCTTTGTTTTTTGTCAATAAACTGATTTTTCTGTTTGTTTTTGTTTAAAGAGCAGGTTGGCTAGTTCTTGGGGGGTTAGCAGGAGGGAGGGTGCCAGGGCAGTAACAGGATCGCGGTGGGGGGGGGAGCGGTGAAGCAGAAGCTGGGAACACCCCTACCTTGTGCCTGGGATATGTTCAATTTTAAGGAGCTAGGTGGGAGGGTTGGGTGGTGTTTGCTTGGGAGTCCCTTGAGGGGAAAATTCCAGGTGTTGCAGGGAGCGGGGCAGGGGGCGCTCTCCCCAGCTGTCAGTGCGGGCCCCAATGCCCCAGTGCGGCGCTAGGGGGCGCTGTGCCGCAGGGGGCGCTCTCCCCAGCTGTCAGTGCCGCCCCAATGCCCCAGTGCGGCGCTAGGGGGCGCTGTGCCACAGGGAGCGGGGTATACTCAAGGGTTAGTGCACGGGGCTGGGAGTCAGGACTCCTGGGTTCCGTGCCCGACTCTGCCACTGACCTGCTCTGATCTGGGCGAGTCCCGCCCTCTGGGTCTCGTGGGCCCATCTGCCCCGGGGGATGTTCCGAGCGTGGAGATCCTAGAATCCCAGGGCAGCCTTGGCCCCTCCCCGTACTGGGACGGTGTGTGGGGCCTGCCCCCGCCCCTCTGCCCCAATCCCTCTGGGGCCCAGGGCTAGGAAATATGGTAATGTTTGATGCCAGGAATCAGTCCCACTGACGGTGCCAGCGGGACAGCCCTGTGGCCTGACTTCCCCCTGGCTTCCCACTCGCTGCCCCTGCCTGGGAGGGACCCCCACAGCCAAAAGGGGGGCTCAGGCGCCGTGTTCAGTCCTTAGCTGCTCTGCTGGGGCTGCCAAGGAGGGACCTGGCTGGTGCCCGTGAGGGGGGTGCATCCCTCCTGAGCCAGCCAGTTCCCCTGTGACAAAGTAGAGAGCAAGATGGATTTAACCTGAGAGGCTGGCTGCATTGGGAAAGGCTGCATTGGGAGTGTGAAACTTTACCTGAGGCTGTAACATAAGCCAGGACGGGGGTTGGGAGGTAACACCTTTGGCTGGGAGTCCCCAGGCCACTGGTCACAGTAACCCCGCTCAGTTCAGTCTCAAAGGGGGAAGCAATGTGACAAAGTAGAGAGCAAGATGGATCTAACCTGAGAGGCTGGCTGCATTGGGAAAGGCTGCATCGGGAGTGTGAAACTTTACCTGAGGCTGTAACATAAGCCAGGACGGGGGTTGGGAGGTAACACCTTTGGCTGGGAGAATGGTAAAAGGCTAGGGGAGGGGCCCCGGGGGAGGGGAAGAGCCTGCTGAAGGTTTGGCTGGCTCTTGGTCTGGTTTGGAGCTGGGTGGTGAAATGCAGGGAGCCCCAAAGCTGGGGTCTAAGCTCCCTGCCCCCCAGAAGGCCCCAGCTGAGGGGTCCTGGTCATACTTACAAGCTCTGTTTAAACTCTTTCCTGGCAACCCTAATAAACCTTCTGTTCTACTGGCTGGCTAAAAGTCACATTAAATCCCGGAAAAAGGGGTGCAAAACCTAACTCCCCCACACTCCGTAACATCCCCACCCTGGGGCTGGATGGGAGCCAGTGCCCCCTAGAGGGGAAAGGCCCCAGGCACCATTCCCTGCCCCAGCCAGTCCCTGCCCAGGGGCTCTACCTGCAGGACACTGGGCATGACCGCCCATTTCTCTCCCCCGTGGTTGGCTCGGTCCCTGGGTGCTGTTGGCTCGGGCAAGGTGCAGGGGCCCATTGCAGTGACCCAGTCAGCCAGCAGGGGGAGCCAGTCTCATGGACCTCCACGTGGCAGCAGGTGTTGCAGCAACAGCTGGGGTGGAGCCAAGAACAATCGTTTCCTGCTTTGTGCGGGGGGCTGCAGGGGCCCAAACGCGGGACTGGATACTGGGCCGTGGCTCTGATCGGGGGGGGATATGGGGCTGGGTGGGCCTGTGGCTCTGATGTGGGGGGTGGATACGGGGCTGGATGGGCCTGTGGCTCTGATCCGGGGGGTGGATCTGGGGCTGGATGGGCCCGTGGCTCTGAGCCGGGGGGTGGATCTGGGGCTGGATGGGCCCGTGGCTCTGATCCAGTGGGTGGATACGGGGCTGGATGGGCCCGTGGCTCTGATCCGGGGGGTGGATCTGGGGCTGGATGGGCCCGTGGCTCTGATCCGGGGGGTGGATCTGGGGCTGGATGGGCCCCTGGCTCTGATCTGGGGGGTGGATACGGGGCTGGATGGGCCCGTGGCTCTGATCCAGCGGGTGGATACGGGGCTGGATGGGCCCATGGCTCTGATCCGGGGGGTGGATCTGGGGCTGGATGGGCCCGTGGCTCTGATCCGGGGGGTGGATCTGGGGCTGGATGGGCCCCTGGCTCTGATCTGGGGGGTGGATACGGGGCTGGATGGGCCCGTGGCTCTGATCCGGGGGGTGGATCTGGGGCCGGATGGGCCCGTGGCTCTGAGCCGGGGGGTGGATACGGGGCTGGATGGGCCCGTGGCTCTGATCCGGGGGGTGGATCTGGGGCCGGATGGGCCTGTGGCTCTGAGCCGGGGGGGTGGATCTGGGGCTGGATGGGCCCGTGGCTCTGATCCGGGGGGTGGATCTGGGGCTGGATGGGCCCGTGGCTCTGAGCCGGGGGGGTGGATCTGGGGCTGGATGGGCCCGTGGCTCTGATCCGGGTGGGGGATACGGAGCTGGATGGGCCCGTGGCTCTGATCCGGGGGGTGGATCTGGGGCTGGATGGGCCCGTGGCTCTGATCCGGGGGGGTGGATACGGGGCTGGATGGGCCCGTGGCTCTGAGCCGGGGGGTGGATCTGGGGCTGGATGGGCCCGTGGCTCTGATCCGGGGGGTGGATCTGGGGCTGGATGGGCCCGTGGCTCTGATCTGGGGCATTTCTCTGTGGGGCAACAAGGAGGTGAGCCGGTGGTGGGAGAGGGCTCTGAGTAGGGTTGCCAGCTGTCTAATTGCACAAACCCAAGCACCCTTGCCCCACCCACTGCCCTGCCCCTTCCCCAAGGCCCCGCCCCCGCTGACTCCACCCCCGTCCCTCTGTCGCTCACTCTCCCCCATCCTCACTCACTTTCACCAGGCTAGGGCAGGGGGTTGGGGTGCAGGAGGGGGTGCGGGCTCTGGGCTTGGGGGTGGGGCCGAGGGGTTCGGCGTGTGGCAGGGGGTTCCAGGCTGAGGCAGGGGGGTTGGGGTGCGGGAGGAGGCTCAGGGATGTGGTGCGGGACAGGTCTGGGGCGGGTGGTTGGGATGTGGGAGGGGATGCGGGGTGCGGGCTCTGGGAGGGAGTTTGGGTGCAGGAGGGGGCTCTGGGCTGAGCCTGGGGCAGGGTGTTGGGGTGCAGGACGGGGTTCAGAGTGCAGGCTCTGGGAGGGAGTTTGGATGAGGGCGGGGACTGGGAAGGGGGATTGGGTGCAGGAGGGGCTGAGGGGTGCAGGCTCCGGCCCAGAGACACTTTCCTCAGGCGGTTCCCAGAAGTGACTGGCATGTCCGGCAGCAGCTCCTAGATTCAGGGGTGGCCAGGGGGCTCTGCGCACTGCCCCACCTGCAGGCACCGCCCCTGCAGCCCCCATTGGCCGCAGTTCCCCATTCCTGGCCAATGGGAGCTGCGGAGTCAGCGCTCGGGGCGGGGGCAGCATGCGCTGTGGAGTCTCCCTGGCCGTGCCTCATAGGAGCTGCTGCCAGACATGCCGGCCGCTTTCGGGAGCCGCACGGGGCGAGGTCAGGAAGGGAGCCTGTCTTAGCCCTAACAATGAGGAGTCCTTGTGGCACCTTAGAGACTAACAAATTTATTTGGGCATAAGCTTTCGTGGGCTAGAACCCACTTCATCAGACGCATAGAGTGGAAAATACACTAGGCAGGTATAAACACACAACACATGAAAAGATGGGAGTTGCCTTACCAAGTGCTAACGAGGCCAATTCAATCAGGGTGGATATGGCCCATTCGCAACAGTTGACAAAAAGGGGTGAGTATCAACAGAGGGAAAAATTACTTTTTGTAGTGACCCAGCCACTCCCAATCTTTATTCGGGCCTAATTTGATGGTGTCCAGTTTGCAAATTAATTCCAGTTCTGCAGTTTCTCATTGGAGTCTGTTTTTTAATTTTTTGGCTGAAGAAATGGCCACTTTTAAGTCTGTTATTGAGTGACCAGAGAGACTGAAGTGTTCTCCTACTGGTTTTTGAATGTTACAATTCTTGATGTCTGATTTATGTCCGTTTATTCTTTTGCGTAGAGACTGTCCAGTTTGGCCAATGTACATGGCAGAGGGGCATTGCTGGCACATGATGGCATATATCACATTGGTAGATGTGCAGGTGAACGAGCCCCTGATGGTGTGGCTGATCTAGGTCCTCTGATGGTGTCCCTTGAATAGATATGCGGACAGAGTTGGCAACGCGGTTTGTTGCAGGGATAGGTTCCTGGGTTGGTGTTTTTGGTGTGTGGTGTGTGGTTGCTGGTGAGTATTTGCTTCAGGTTGGGGGGCTGTCTGTAAGCGATGACTGGCCTGCCTCCCAAGATCTGAGAGTGAGGGATCGTCCTTCAGGATAGGTTGTAGATCCTCAATGAGGGGCTGGAGAGGTTTTAGTTGGGGGCTGTAGGTGACGGCTAGTGGCGTTCTGTTACTTTCTTTGTTGGGCCTGTCCTGTAGTAGGTGACTTCTTAGCCCTGCTAAGCCACCGGACTTTTAGTGGCCTAAAATCTCCCGGATTGACTTCAGCAGCCTCCAGGAGATGAAGCCCGATTCCGGGAGACTCCTGGCCAGACCGGAAGGGTTGGCAACCCTGGCTCTGAGCTACGCTGCCAGGGAGTCCTTCGAGCCCAGCTGGCATGGGGCTGTGGGCCTGGCACCAGCCCAGTGTCGTCACACACGTGCCGGGGCCGCAGCCGCAGGGGCCCGGAGGGCAGGACTGTTTGGGGTGGGGCTGTGTCTGCTGCTGGCTGCCCCACCCTGTCCGTGGGGCGAGAAATAGACTCCCCACCCTCCGCCGCGCCCCTCGCCTGGCAGCCAGGGCTGGCCCCGGTGTGGTGCTAGAGCCCTGTGCTGGTGATGCCAGTTCCCCCAGTGCCCCGGGCCGTGCCCCAGCCGAGCCGCAGCGGGGCGGGGCCCATGGAGCGCCCAGCGCCAGGGGCCAGGCCGGGCAGGTACTCTGCGATAAGCCCCAGGAACTGGTGATAAAGGCGACCGCACCCTCCTGCCCAGCTGTGCCGCTCCCCCCGACCGCCCCAGCACGTCCGCCCGGCTGGGGTGGGGGGGAGTCAGAGGTGGCCAGAGTCGGGCACCCCCCCATCCCACGCCCGCCCTGCCCCCTGCTCTGCCCCCCCCCTTTCCCTGCCAGCTTGGCGCAGTCCTGGGTGCGTTCCCCCTCCCACCCTCAATGCCCCTGCCCCAGTGCAGGGGTCTGGACAGGAACCCCCCAATCCACTCCCCTGGGGCTGAGACACCCCCCCCCCGCCCCCGAACAATGACACTGCCCCACAGCCACAGTAACGTCTGCAGGGGGCTTTGAGATCCACAGGGGAAAATTCACCCCCCTGCTCTCCCCCCACCTCCTCCCCTGCCCCCTGGAGCTCAGCTCCCCCCCCCCCACCCGCCGCCCTTTCCCGCATGAGGGGCCAGTCTCTAGCTGAGCCACTTTCCCCCATGGCAGCTGCCCCCCTAGCTCTGGTCCCCCCTGTCATCTGCTGGGCGGGAGCGAGGGCTGATGGGCAAGGCTCCTGATTTCTCCCAGCCGCTCCAGGCGGGGGCTGGGTCTCCCAGGGATGGGGTGAAGTCCCCTGGCCCCTCTCCCTCAGGAGGGTGCGGTGCCACCCCCACCTGCCTAGCACCTCAGCGCCCTCCTCTGCTGAGCCAGGAGAGGTCTGGACGGATGCCCCCTCCCCGCCCCCCCGACATCCAGCTGTGATCCCCCTGCCCTCATCTGCACCAGCGGGACGGGGGGAGCAATGGGGGTGATGTGGGGGACTCTGAGCTGTGAGAGGGAACATGTGGGGGGGTCACAACAGTGCAGGAGGGTGGAAAGGTGGGGGGGCAGGACTAAGCAGGGGGCGTGTTGGGGGATATTGGCTCTGTGCCCCCAAACCCGTGTCCCGTCCCCTCCCCCCCAGTGTTTGTCTGACGCCCCCTGACTCCAGGCTAGGCCCTGCTCTGCTCCTGCATCCGCTACCCAGCTCCAGCTAGGGCCCACACCGGCCCCGCTCTGCCCCTCGGCGGGAGGTCAGGAGCACCCGGGGCAGGGGCTGCAGAGCACCCCGGTCACAAAGAGGCGGGCCCACCCCTGACACCAAGCTGCCTGGCTCTCGGAGCCCATCCTCCCCCGCTCGCCGTAGGTTCATGGGCCGTTACATCGTCTAGTTCCCCCTTCGCTACGCCCCGGCCCCCGTACGGAGCCCAACCGCTTGTGCGTGACTCCAGCGTCTCTTCCCAAACAGCTCCAGATGGAGATGCCACCGCTCCCTGTGCAGCTGGTTAGCCTTGGCCTCCCCACTGTGCTGACCCACTGCCAGGGGCCAGCGCCAGCTGAGGGGGCAGAGTTCACGCTGCCCTGCGGGGGTGGTGTGTACCTGGTTTGCGAGGTTCACGCTTGGCTGCTCACCACCTTGTGGAAGGAGACAAGACACCATTGAGCAAACTGGCCAACGCTATGGGGCATTTGATAGATAGATAGATAGATAGATAGATAGATAGATAGATAGAGGGGGATAGATAGATAGATTAGATAGATAGAGGGGGTGTATGGGGATAGATAGATAGAGGGGGTGGATGGAGATAGATAGATAGATGGGATGGGTGGGGATAGATAGATAGATAGATTAGATGGCATGGATGGGGATGCACAAATCTATCTAACCAAACACCCCCATCCACCTCCATCAATCTAATCCAGTGGTTTTCAGCCCGTGGTCCGTGGGCCCCCCCGGGGATCACAGACTGTGGGTTAAGATTTCCACAGGGTTCCGCGCCTCTATTCCAAATTTCTGGGGAGCCCACAAATGAAAAAAGGTTGAACCCGGCCCCACTGACCTAATCAAATCTGTCCCCATGCACGTCTATCTATGTGTCTCTCTATCCTGTCCCCGTTCCGGCTTGCCCCAGCGCTGGCTGTCAGGTTACCCACCCCCGCAGGGTGGGCTCTGGGGGCCTCGTGTCCCAGCAGGGCCTGCCGGTGTGTGTGGACGGAGTCGGCCTCTTTCCTTGTCTCCACCTGGTATTTCGGCCTGTTCTGGCCCCTGCTTCCCAGCACTGTGTCCCTCGGCTGCCACCAGGGGGCAGGACCGACCTGGCTCCCACCGGGCTCTGGCCAGCAGCGAGCTATTTAAATTGGGAGCCAGAGGCTGGGAGGTGGGATCAGACCTAGCCCTATAAAGCCCTTGTGCAGCGACCAGGACCCAGCTGGGAGCCCAGGGCGAGGGGAGAACAGCGTCGGCTGTCCTAGGATCCACGCCACCACGGGGGACGGTGCCACGCGGGGAGGGGGCTCCGGCCGGGAGAGGTCACGGAGTGGATCCAGGGCCGTGGCGCCCAGAACCTGGCGCGATATTGACCGTCCCTTTGCCATGGACGGCCGCTGAGCGCGGGCTTTCTTCCGGGCCCCGACGCCGTCCCAGATCTGAGGCCCCCCCGCTCACTTTTCCCATACGCACAGCTGCGTATCTTCCCACAGGGAAGCCAGGCAAACGCCATCCTCTGTGCTCCGGGTTTGGGGCCGGCGTGTCCCGCTCCCGCCTTTCGGGGCCGGCTCTGCGACAGGAGGCAGCGAGCGAACGTGGAAAACAGGGCAGGGCAGCGCCCGGCCAGCCGACGTGGGGTTGGGTTTACCGGAGACCAGCCGCGAGTCGGTCCCTTTCGCCCGGGGCTTGGAATGCGGGGAGCCGTCAAAATGGAATCGCACGACCTCGCCGAGTGGAACGCGTACTACAGCGAGCCCACGGAGGTACGTCAAGCAGGGCCCGTTTGAACCCAGTCCTAGCCGTCAGGTAGAGGACGTGGCTTTCTGATATTTGGGAGGAGCGGGAGGAAATTGACATGACAAAAAACTTCCTACCTGGAATGAGAGGGACAGGCGGGGGGCAGAAAAATCACATTGGTTTCCAATGCTTAAAGTGATCTGTTCTGGGGGAGGGAAGTGCAGGTTGCATCTGGAGCTGCTGCGATGCGGCTGGTTCTGGGGCGCGGGCGGCATAGCAAACAGCACCCCGGAACGTTTCTGCCGCTCAGGGTTTTCCAGTCGCCTTTCCGGTGAAGCGTTGCGGGTGTTGTCACACAGCGAGGTGTTGTGGCGTGTTCTGCCTGCTGGAGACTTCGCCTATTAAACTCCCCCGGGGCCGCGGGGGGCGTGAAACGGCAGGGTGCTCCTGGGCTCGGATCCGGGGGGGAGCACAGGGATGTGGGGGAGGGGGTGTATGTGTGTACCTGCCGGGGATCCCCTTCTTTACTGGAGCGACCCCCCCTGCCTGAGCAGTCCCCCGGCACGAGCAGAGTGGTGGGTTTTGCTGTTCCGGGGAATCCTCTTTCCAAACAGTGAGGAGAGTGGAAAGCAGAGCGGGGAAGGAGGCGGCAGGGGTGGGGCGGGGGGCGGGAAAGGCAGAAGGGGCAGTAAGGGAGGGACACTCCCCCACCTCATCTCACGGCACCTTCAGTCCCCCTCCAGCCCTGGCATCGCACGCCCCGGGCTGTCACAAATGCCTTGTCCCCCAAACCCCCAGACTGGCGGAGAAACCCTGAGATTTTACAAAGCAGCCAGCGCCACCTGTTTGCCACCTGGTCTGGGCGCCTTTTCCTCCACAGCCACGAAGGCAGGATATGGATTCAAGTCCCCTGCGATCACAGGACTCCAGGAGCCAGGGCTGCCCGAAAAGCACCCAGAGAGTGTGACGCCCACCAGAACCGGGCCTCTCTCCAGCCCAGTGCTCTAAAGGGCCCGATTCTGCACCCTGCTGGGAGCCCCGAGTAGCACCCGGCAGAGCTGGGCTGAGCCCCAGGGAAGGAGAGCAGAATTGGGCCCGGCAGCATGGTACCGGATTGGGCCCGAATCACTAGGGGTCATCCCCCTGCACCTGATCCAAAGCCCCTGGCAGCCAACGGGCCAGATCCTCCTCTCACTCGAGTTTTACGCCGCACACTTCCTGATCCACCCTGGGCGTGAGCGGGAGGAGAGGTGCCCCACTGGCGGTGCTCTCACTGTACCGGGCCCCCTGCCCGCTCCGCGTCAGCGCGGGCAGACCCCGCTGGTGGAAACACGAGCGCCGGTGTCGGGGAGCCACACCGGCAGCGGCGCTCAGAACCGGGCGGCAGGGGGCTGTAAACAGGCTTTGGAACAAAGCAGAATAGTGCCCCCCCACCCCCCGCACACACAGCCCCCAGTCCGGGACCTACGGGGTGAAATAGAAGGGTTGAAGATAGATAGATAGATAGATTAGATTAGCTAGAGGGGGTGTATGGGGATAGATAGATAGATAGATAGATAGATGGGGTGTATGGGGATAGACAGATAGATAGAGGGGGTGTATGGGGATAGATAGATAGATAGATAGATAGATAGAGGGGGTGTATGGGGATAGATAGATAGATAGATAGATAGAGGGGGTGTATGGGGATAGATAGATAGATAGATAGAGTTAGTTGGAGTTTTACCACAGGAGGGGTAAACGGCAGAAGGCCCTCGGGCTTTAACACAGTCTAATGAACCTAATACTCAATTAATCTCAATAATTAATAATGAACAGAGTTAATCTAATTCACTTCACAGCCGGGCTTGGCCCTTGACCAGAGGGGCCCATTGCCAGAGAGCCCCGCCCCCCATGGAAAACGCAATCCACATGCATACTGGTCATTGTTACTATGGTCAGCCGGGGGCGGATTGTAGACCAGGTCTCTCCTAGCCCCTAGCCCAGACTGCGCTGTGTTGCTTGGGTCCTGCGGGCTCCCCTCACCGTGGTATCTGGGCCCGCCCTGCACACACACAGCACCAGGCTCCCCCCCGTTCCCGCTCCAACACA
The DNA here is from genome assembly GCA_033296515.1 of Macrochelys suwanniensis. Taxonomy (NCBI): domain Eukaryota; kingdom Metazoa; phylum Chordata; order Testudines; family Chelydridae; genus Macrochelys; species Macrochelys suwanniensis. Next base: position 5,356,080 of record CM065800.1, on the reverse strand, counting down.
CAGGCCCGGTGCAGCCAATGGCACCTTGCTGCACCGAGCTCTCGAGGTGCCTCCTGGTTTACACGAGGGGAGCACGGCCCGCCGTGCTGGGCACTATGGTGACGGGTGTCGCACAAGAACAGGCTGGATCGCCATGCTTACGTCTGGGCTCCCAGCCGGTTCTGGGGGGGTGGGTCACACTCAGGCTGGTTCCCTGCCGTGCGTCCCGTGACTCAGCTGCCCCCCCTCCCGTGCGCAGAACCCGCCCCAGCCGGCCCGGGCTGGGCTGCTGTGTAGCCAGGGCAGGGCTGGGGCCAGCCCCTTCCCGCGGTGACGCCACGCAGGAGGGGCCTGGGGATCGGGGCCAACTGCTCCCTTGGCAAACACGCCGGGTGGCAGGGCTCCGGGCAGCAGGGAGAGCAAACACGGGGCAGGTGACGGGAGGAAGCTGCCACCCAGCAGCCACGCCAGAGGCTGGAGCGAGAGGGAGCCCAGCCCACAGCCTGCCATGGAGATAAAGGACCAGATCCCTACCTGGCGTAAAGCAGGAGTGACTCCATTGGAGTCAATGGGGCCAGATCCCAGCTGGTGGCAATCACTGGAATCTGTGAGGCCAGATCCCAAAGCAGGAGTAACTCCACAGACGCTAATAGCTTCCTGCTGCTTGACATCACCATAAATCACCCAAACGCTTTCCTTTCCGAGGCGGGCGTCCCCACAACTGGCTTCCATTACTGCTTCCGCTACTGTCTTGCTGGGCAAGTCACTTCCCCTGTCTATGTCTCAGTTTACCCTCCTCTCCTTAACTGTGTCCTGATCTGTGAGGCAGAGACTGTTTCTCACTATATGGCTGTGCAGCGCCTGGCGCAACGGGGCCCTGATCTCGGTCACTGTGTGTCCGGGTAGCGCCCGGCCCGACCGGGCCCTGATCTCAGTCACTGTGTGTCTGGGCAGCGCCCGGCCCGACGGGGCCCTGATCTCAGTCACTGTGTGTCTGGTAGCACCCGGCGCGACGGGGCCCTAATCTCGGTCACTGTGTGTCTGGGCAGCGCCCGGCCCGACGGGGCCCTGATCTCAATCGAGTGCTGCCCAGACACAGTGACCGAGATCAGGGCCCTGTCGCGCCAGGCGCTGCCCAGACACACACTGACCGAGACTGGAGCCCTGTCGCACCAGGCGCTGCACAGAAATTGAGTGAGAGACAGCCCCTACCTCAAAGAGCTCGCCGTCTAAACAACAAGACAAAATTATTACCTCTATTTTACAGATGGGGAAACTGAGGCAGAGAGGGGCAGGGACATGTCCCTGGGGGGCTCTGATAGAGCTGGGGATAGAACTGAGATCCGCAGGATCCTTACCCAGAACGCACCCTTCCTCTCTAGCTAATGGCTGCTTTTATCTAGTGGTAGGAAACATTTGAAATGTAGTTGGAAAACGGAGCGGGGTGGGGGGCAAAAAATCCTGCCGTGATTTTCTTTCCCTGGTTTCCCATCAGCCGCACTGAAAAAATACAAAATGAAAATAAGAAAGAAAAACTTGTAGCACCTTAGGTGCTACCTAAGGTGCTACAAGTTTTTCTTTCTTATTTTCATTTTGCTGACACAGACTAACACGGCTACTACACTGAAAAAATACATCTCTTCTTCATTCCCAGCAAGGCATTCAGGTCAGGGTGGGAGTCAGCCCGAGGCAGCGGGTCCAGAACAAGACCCAGGCCCCACTTCTATAGATTCACAGACTCCAAGGCCAGAAGAGACCAGCGTGAGCATCTAGTCTGGCCCCCTGGATAACACAATCCATAGAACTTCTCCCGGATAATTCCTAGAGCAGAGCTTTTAGGAAAACATCCCAGCTTGATTTAAACATTGTCAGTGATGGAGAATCCCGCACGGCCTTCGGGCAACGGCTAAGTCCCCTCACTGTGAAAAATGTACACCTTATTTCCAGTTGGAATTCGTCTAGTTTCAGCCACCAGCCACTGTATCTTGTTAGACCTTAGTCTGCTCGCTTGGGAGGGGGACATGAAGTTCACCATACCTGTAAGCTGCGATTGGTTCCCTAACCCAGTTGCGTCGGCTCCCTGGTTGCCTACCGAGCGTTTTCCAGCCGTGAATAGTCACACCCGGGCGTGTTTGCCCCAGGAGTGGTGCCGCTTTCCCTTTCTGGCAACCTGCAAAAAGGCTCCCAGGCGAGTGATCAGATGAAGAGGTATCGTCAGCATTTTTAGCCGAACTGCTATCTGTGAGCTCCCCTTCCCCGCTCTAGCGCTTAGCACATCTGAGCTAAAAAAACTATTTAAGATCTGTAAGGGAATAATTGCCAGATGTGCTGTGAAATGAAACTGCAGAGCGGGGCAAATTATTTATTAATTATTATTAAGTAAGCAGTAGCCAATTCCCTGGGCGTAGAGGTCAACCTGTGGAACTCCTTGCCAGAGGATGTTGTGAAGGCCAAGACTAGAACAGGGTTCAAAAAAGAACTAGATAAGTTCATGAAGGATAGGTCCATCAATGGCTAGCCAGGATGGGCAATGATGGTGTCTCTAGCCTCTGTTTGCCAGAAGCTGGGAATGGGTGACATGGGATGGATCACTTGATGATTACCTGTTCTGTTCATGCCCTCTGGGGCACCTGGCATTGGCCACTGTCAGAAGACAGGATACTGGGCTAGATGGACCTTTGGTCTGACCCAGTGTGGCCGTTTTTATATTCTTATGTCATTGGACTCAAAATGAGGATATTTCCTCAGTGCAGTTTGGTTTTTTCTACTCTGTACTCCAGTCCTGGAACAGAGGTGGTGACAAACAGCATGCCAGCAAGCTCCCCCGCTTTCAGAACCAGCATCGGTACCTGGTTCCCCGGAACCAGCCGTGCCCCAAGAATTGCCTCTGCTTGTCCCCGTTAAGACAGATCCTCGCTGTTTGCAACAGCGCCTCCCGGGAACGAACCAGCGTAAACAGTGTAACAAGGAGGCTCCATTTCTGCAAAGACCATGCACTGCAGAAAAAGAACTTGTGTGGCTGGGTGTAACAGCGCCCTCTAGTGACTTCTGCTGTAACATTATTATCACAGGCGCCTGTGGATCCCGCTCCAACGGTGGGGTGCCCACGGGGGGCGAAGGGGGCCGGGGCTGCTGCAGAGCATTTGCGCGAGACATGCCTCCCGCGCGTTTGACTTGCGCTGCGTCGCCCCCTCTGGTCCAGGGATGGCGGTGTCCTGCCTTGCGGACGAGCACAAATTGTTTCCGTTCCGTGGGTCGATTTGGGAGGCGGATTCTCCTCTCCGGCTGGAGTAATTTCCCCCAAGCCCATGGAGTCTCCGTGCCTTACAATGGGTGTCCAGAGGAGATTCAGGCTCCTCTTTCGGGGGTGGGGTGTTACCTGAAGAATTTCCCAGGGGGCAGCTTGCAACTGACCCGTAATGGCCCTCGGGGAGTGGGGGGCGGCTTTTGGAGCAGTTGATGGTCTGGTCTTTGCTTTTCTGGTGGTTAGAACATAAAGAATTGGGGGGAGGGGGGAGGCAGGACACCTGGGTTCTATTCCCTGCTGTAGGAAGCGGTGAGTGGTCAGGTGGTGAAAGCAGTAGGGCTGGGAGGCAGGACGCCTGGGTTCTATTCCTGGCTGGGAAAGTGGAGGGTGATGACAGCAGGGCCAAGCGGGGTTCTGTTCTCGGCTCTGCTTGCCGCGTGACCTGGGGCGAGTCGCTTGCCCCTCTCTGCAAACTGGGCAGATGTGAGATGACAGCATGCTGAGGTGCTTTGAGATCCTCGGGGGGCAGGAACTGCTGTGTTTGCTTTGGATCCGGCTGTGCGAGTGGCCAGAGCTATATTCCAGCCACCAGCCAATGGCCCTGGAAGGGGGCCGCAGCCGCCTACATGATGGGAAAAGCTGTTCAGAATGAAAGACAACATCCGGACTGGGTGCTTTGGAGTCCCTGAGAGCCCGCAGCTTTCTTTCCGTTACACCGTGCTTCATTTGTGACCTACGTCTTCTCTATAACGGTGTCCCCGCTTGAATGAAGGGAACTGGGTTTCTAGCATCTAAACCCGACTACGCAGGCTGGGGGGAGGCTGTTTTCTTTTGTATTTATTGCTAAAGCCTTTCCGTTTTAAGAATGGAAACTAGCAGATGAAACATCTGGGATCCAGAGCTGGGGCAAACCTGTATAGCTGCCTTGGCATTAATGGGGCAGATCCCAGCTGGTGTCAATGGGCCAGATCCCAGCTCGGGTCAATGGGCTGTAGCTCCATTGGAGTCAATGGGCCAGATCCCAGCTGGGGTCAATGGGCTGTAGCTCCATTGGAGTCAATGGGCCAGATCCCAGCTGGTGTCAATCGGCCGTAGCTCCATGGGAGTCTATAGAGCCAATTCCCCAAGTGCGGTAAATCAGGGTCACTCCATTGGAGTCAATGGGCCAGATCCTTAGCTGAGGTAAACAAGCTCACTGAAGCCGAAGGAGCAATGCTGATGTACACCAGCGGATCTGACCCTGATGTGCAGGGAGGGGAATGCCCTTTCCAGCAGGGCAGCATTTGTGCCTAGAAAAAGCTCTTTGGCTGAAGAGTCAAGTTGGGGAGCAAAAGGCAGCTTGGAGGGAGCCCAGGGAGGGGGGCGTCAGGCCCTCAAAATTGCAAGATTGGCTTGATGAAGGTGAGGTTTCAAACCCGGGGCTCCCTTCATTTCCCATCTGGCTTCGGAGCCCTTGGGGGTCACCTTTACAAGCGTTTCTTAGCAAGCAGCATGGCCAGACTTCGACTTAAAGCCCAAAGGAAAGTGAAGATTCTCACAGATTCACATGACTCCGGGAGCTGGGGCTTTAAGGAACACAGCAGCTCTCACAAGGAGATCATGAGGGCTGGCTCTGCTGCACGACAGCCCAGAGGACGAGAGAGATCTGGGACAGGGATCCCATCTCCCGAATGCATTAGATATCAGCAGGCTTTCTAAGGTGGGGTCACGCCCACACACACTTTAAAGCAGGGTCGTTCTCACACCCACACGGACACACATCCACATTTGTGGTTGAGGGAGGGGAGTCGGGTCTAGTGGTTAGAGCGGGGGAGTTGGGAGCCAGGACACCTGGGTTCTATCTTTAAACCATGATTTGAGGACTTCAATAGCTGAGACATAGGTGAGAGGATTATTCCAGGACTGGGTGGGTGAGATTCTGTGGCCTGCATTGTGCAGGAGGTCAGACTAGATGATCATAATGGTCCCTTCTGACCTTAAAGTCTATGAGCCTATGAGTCTATGAGTCTATACCCGGCTCTGGGAGGGGAGTGGGGTCTATTGGCTGGAGCAGAGAGGGGTACCTCACTGTCCTATGCCTGGATTTGTCACTGATCTGTGCTGTGACTTTGGACAGCCCCTCTCTGTGCCTCAGTTTCCCCCTCTGAAAAATGCTGGCTTCCTGCGGTCATGAAGGGTCGGAGGCCTGGAGGTGGCTGGAGCTCCCAGCACAGAGTGGGAAGCGTCTGGTCCTGATGCCTCAGTGTCCCTCTCCCAGCCCTGACAGATAAGCTTTCTCTGCTTCGTTCAGGCAGTCACCCTCCCCTCCACCGCCCCGCTCTCCCTCCGTCCCAGCACTGGGGCTGGGCTGCAGCATATCCCACAGCCTGGGCTTGAGCAGTCGGTCCCTTCCCAGCCGGCGGCATCCGCCCCCTGTCCCGTGCTCCAGGCCCAACACAGTGACCTGATTGTCCTCCATGCCCTGGGCTCTTCAGGAGCAAAGAGGCCGCGTCTGGAGCAGACAGGGAGTCACGGCCGTGAAGCAAAGGGGGAGACTCAGGATGGGGCCTGCTCCACCGGGAGGTGAGACGCTCCGACACAGGGGATCTGGACTCCAAAGGGGCCTCTGTTACGGGGTGTTTCCTTCCCCGGGTGGGTGCCGGGGGCAGGTTCTCGCCCTGCCCTGATGCAGAAAGGAGAAGGGGTCCCGGGAGTCAGTACTGAGATAGCTGACGGGGGGAGGGGGGTCCCAAGGTTCTTCCCAGCCCAGGGGGCTCTAGGGACTGAAGCCAAATCCTCACTCAGGCAAAATCCCCAGTGTCTCTTCTAAGAGCCAGGGGTTTTCCCTATGGACTGGATATTTATTGTTAGGTGCATGGAGGATTGAGATCAGGGCCCCGTCGGGCCGGGTGCTGCCAGACACACAGTGACCGAGATCAGGGCCCCGTCACGCCGGGCGCTGCCCAGACACACAGTGACCGAGATCAGGGCCCCATCGGGCCGGGTCCTGCCCAGACACACAGTGACCGAGATCGGGGCCCCGTCAGGCCTGGCGCCGCCCAGACACACAGTGACCGAGATCGGGGCCCCGTCAGGCCGGGCGCCGCCCAGACACACAGTGACCGAGATCAGGGCCCCCATCGGGCCGGGCACCGCCAAGACACACAGTGACCGAGATCAGGGCCCCGTCGGGCCGGGCGCTGCCCAGACACACAGTGACTGAGATCAGGGCCCCGTCAGGCCTGGCGCCGCCCAGACACACAGTGACCGAGATCAGGGCCCCGTCAGTTCGGGCGCCACCAAGACACACAGTGACCGAGATCAGGGCCCCGTCGGGCCGGGCGCTGCCCAGACACACAGTGACTGAGATCAGGGCCCCGTCGGGCCGGGTGCTGCCCAGACACACAGTGACCGAGATCAGGGCCCCGTCGCACTGGGCGCTGCCCAGACATAGCCCCTGCCTTAAAGATCCCACTGTCTAAACAGACGAAGAACTATTGCTTCCCATTAACACATGGTGAAGCCATGGCCCCAGAGAGATTAAATGTCTTGTCCAAGGTCACACCGAGGCTCTGTAACAGAGCTGTGAACTGAAGGCTGGTCTGCCGAGTTCCGCGCCAGGCCCCCACTCCCCTTCCTCCTCCTCCATCGCGCCTTTAGAAGAGACGCGGGGTTTGACCCAGTGGGCACGGCCCCAGGATTGGGCCCCCGGCCGCTCAGTCACTAGGGGCTGTATTTGGCCCGCAAGCCCAGCACTGATTTGAGTGGGAATTTGGCACAGCCCTGGTATCTGAGAGGCGGCCGCAGGGGTGAAAATTAACTGGGGAGTTTTGGGGGGGAAGAAGCAGGAGACTCCTAACAGGTGCTGAACTGAGGGTTTGACTCCAGGCTGGGGGCTCAGTGCAGAGTTGCCAGCTCTCTGGAGCCTTGGGAATTGTTGGCCTGTTTCTTAGAGCTCCAGCACCTGGAGTCCAGTGAATATGGGAGAATCTCAGTTCTGTTTTTAACATCAATTCCACCTCTAGGCCTGGTGGACACGTACAACAGGAGGTTCCTGGAAGGCCCCAAATCCAGATGCCTGGCAAACAGCCCCCCTGCCCCCAAACGTATGAAGTTTTTGAAAGAAAACCAGCAAATCCCATGATTTTTAAGCCAGTCTCTGGATTTTTCCGGCACCGGGGTTGGGCGCGTGAGGCCTATGTCTGAGGGTGTCTGGGTAATTGCATGGCAGGGGCATGGCTTTGTAATAGGCCCGGTGCCCAGCTGGGGGCGCTCTCCCCAGCCTCACAAGTTCCTATCCTACCTCTGCATTGTGAGTGTGGCTTGTGGGGGAGGGCGGCCTGCCCAGCAGGATTAGGGGAGGGGCAGGGGAGTACCCTGGGGTCCCGGCTGCCCTCCCCCCGGCTTGCGATAGAACCGATGCCAATGTCCAAGGCTGCCGAGGGGAGAATGGCTCTGGTGTTTGCCTTGCACAATCGCCGGGTCCGCAGCCCTGTTTGGAAAGGCTTTGGGGCCGCCCGGGCCGTGCAAGACACCAACGTCCTCTGCTGTTGCAACTGCTCCCGGCCCGGCCACACGGATCCGCCCTGCTGCGAACACGCGTGCTTTGTGTGTCAAGCCATGTGGGCAGCACTCACACGGCATGGAAGGGGGGTTACTGTTAGGCAAGGAGCATCGGTGCCCGGTAAAAAATAACAATAATAATGTATAAGAAGATTAGAGATTATCTATCCATTCCCATACACCCCATCTATCTATCTATCCATCCCCATACACCCCATCTATCTATCCCCATAGACCCCCTCTATCTATCTATCCCCATACACCCAACTATCTATCTATCTATCCATCCCCATACACCCCATCTATCTCATCTATCTATCCATCCCCATACACCCCATTTTTCTCATCTATCTATCCATCCCGATACACCCCATCTATCTCATCTATCTATCCATCCCCATACAGCCCATCTATCTATCTATCCATCCCCATACAGCCCATCTATCCATCCATCCCGATACACCCCATCTATCTATCTATCCATCCCCATACACCCCATCTATCTATCCATCCCCATACACCCCATCTATCTATCTATCCATCCCCATACACCCCATCTATCCATCTATCTATCCATCCCCATACACCCCATCTATCCATCCATCTATCTATCTATCCATCCCCATACAGCCCATCTATCTATCCATCTATCTATCCATCCCCATACACCCCATCTATCTATCTATCTATCCCCATACACCCCATCTATCTATCTATCCCCATACACCCCATCTATCCATCTATCTATCTATCTATCTATCTATCCCCATACACCCCCTCTATCTAGTCTATCTATCTAATTAGTAGAACAGAATCTGGAGTAACTAGATGAAAATGTTTCTTCCCGGCTTTTCCCCTGACATATAAATACCATCCAGGCCTTGTCCGTGGCCAGAAAAGCTCCTACTCTGGCCATGTGGCCCCTCGCCCGCTCACCTGCCCGCTCACGGGCTGCAGATGGCCATGGTCTGCAGCAGGATCTCCCAGCTGCCTGACATGGGGCTGACGCAAGGCCGGGGAGATAAGCACCGAAAAGCAATCAGGCAGCAAGGAAATAGGAAGCAGAAGGGGAGGGAGGGGTGTCAGTATTTACATTGGAGATCCTGGCAGATAATAATGCCGGCTAGCTCAATGGGCCCAGACCTGGGGCTCTTCAACGCTCCTCTCAGCCCTGCCACTCGCACAGTGCCTCAGTTTCCTTTCTGTAGAACGGGGCTAATGACACTGGCCAGAGGGGAGTGGTGAGAGTGACTCGGTTAATATTTGCAGAGCTCTCTGAGGGTGACTCAGCCTGGCTTAGAGCACAAGCCTCACATTCAGGAGACGGGTCTCCCAGCTCTGCTGCTATCTCCTTCGGTGACCTTGGGCCAGGCCCTGAGTCTCTCTGGGCCTTAGCTCCCTCTCTCTCTAATACAGACACCGATCCTCCTCCGTCTTCCATCCGCTCAGACCATGAGCTCTTTGGGGTAGAGATTGTCTCTCACTGTGTGTCTGGGCAGCGCCCGGCATGACGGGGCCCTGATCTCGGTCACTGTGTGTCTGGGCAGCGCCCGGCGCGACGGGGCCCTGATCTCGGTCACTGTGTGGCTGGGCAGCGTCCGGCGCGACGGGGCCCTGATCTCGGTCAGTGTGTATCTGGGCAGCGCCCGGCCCGACGGGGCCCTGATCTCGGTTACTGTGTGTCTGGGTAGCGCCCGGCCCGACGGGGCCCTGATCTCGGTCAGTGTGTGTCTGGGCAGCGCCCGGCCCGACGGGGCCCTTATCTCGGTCACTGTGTGTCTGGGCGGCGCCCGGCGTGACGGGGCCCCGATCTCGGTCAGTGTGTGTCTGGGCGGCGCCCGGCGCGACGGGGCCCCGATCTCGGTCACTGTGTGTCTGCGCGGCGCCCGGCCCGACGGGGCCCCGATCTCGGTCACTGTGTGTCTGGGCGGCGCCCGGCGTGACGGGGCCCCGATCTCGGTCACTGTGTGTCTGGGCGGCGCCCGGCCCGACGGGGCCCCGATCTCGGTCACTGTGTGTCTGGGCGGCGCCCGGCCCGACGGGGCCCCGATCTCGGTCACTGTGTGTCTGGGCGGCGCCCGGCGTGACGGGGCCCCGATCTTGGTCACTGTGTGTCTGGGCGGCGCCCGGCCCGACGGGGCCCCAATTTCGGTCACTGTGTGTCTGGGCGGCGCCCGGCCCGACGGGGCCCCGATTTCGGTCACTGTGTGTCTGCGCGGCGCCCGGCCCGACGGGACCCTGATCTCGGTCACTGTGTGTCTGGGCGGCGCCTGGCGCGACGGGGCCCCGATCTCGGTCGCTGTGTGTCTGATATAGAGACTCCATGTACAGGCCACACAACATCCCCCAGTTGTCACTGGATTGAACCCAGTTGCTGGCATTGCCTGCAGCCTCTCTCCCAGCAAGGCAGCCAGGCTGCATCCCAAGATGGCGGAAGATGGAAAACACATCAGGTCCCTGGGAGAGTCTGTCCCCCGGGTAATCCCCCTTCCGGCGAAGGCGCGTAACCCGTGAACTGGCGTAGTGGTAATAATAATGAGCAGGTACGTGCAGAACATGCCACGCCTGGCAGGAGCCACAGAGGCCCAGCTATGAAATTCTCTGCTCGGTGGCACCGGGCCAGTGCATGGCGCTGTACAATGCAGTTCAATGTGCAGGGCCAGATTCTGATCTCGTTGACACTGGTGTAAATGCAGTTGGACTAGTGTAACTGAGGAAAAGATCTGGAGTTCCAAACCCAGAGAGTTTACCATCTAAATGCCCCAGGCCTGCAATCTGATCCCCTGAGTCCTACTATGATTATTATGTATATTACATGGGCCCCATATGAGACCAGAGCCCTGTTGTGCCAGGTGCTGCCCAGACACACAGTGACCGAGATCAGGGCCCCGTTGGACCGGGCGCTGCCCAGACACACAGTGACCGAGATCAGGGCCTGTCACGCCGGGCGCTGCCCAGACACACAGTGACCGAGATCGGGGCCCCGTCGCACCGGGTGCTGCCCAGACACACAGTGACTGAGATCAGGGCCCCGTCGGGCCGGGTGCTGCCCAGACACATAGTGAGATATAATCCTGATTTCAAAGAGCCTACAGGCCAAATAGGCAAGGATGGGGAAGGAAACATGCCCAGTGCCTTGAATACCAGTCTTCTGAGTGCCAACCCAGTGCCCATTCCACTGGGCCTAATTCCTCTCGCAGACAGGGAACTAATATTAGCACCTACCAGGGAGCGACGCCATTTTCTGCATCTGATCCGGATCTGAGTTTGCAGACGTGTAAATGGGGGACAGGTCAGTTAATGGCGGTGGCGTTACCCCAGACCCCGACCAGCGTCACTGAGACCTAGCTCAGCTCCTGTGCGGTTTGGGTTTTTAGGTGATCGGTATATTATATGCAGCTTTTAGTTAGTTATTTAGGGTGTGATCTTACTGACGGCCATGACGCTCAGAACTGGCTCTCGGGCGCAAGCAGACGACCTCCGGTTTAATAAAGCTGTGCCCCTAGGAGCAGAGAACCTCGGCCCCACTGACAAGGTGGGGGACTCTGTCCTGGGAAGCCGGGACTCTGGAAAAACTTGGGGCATCGTGGAGGAGAATCAGCTGCGCGTGAGCTGCCAGTGTGACACTGGGGCCAAAAGGGCAAACGCGGTCCTGGGAGGCATCCACAGGGGGATCTTGAATAGGAGCCGAGAGGTGATGTTACTCTGTGTTTGGCCCCGGGTGCGATCGCTGCTGGGATCCTGGGACCAGTTCTGAGGCCCACCATTCGAGCCGGATGTTGATAAATTCCAGAGGGCTCAGAGAAGAGCCGCGAGAAGGAGCGAAGGGTTAGGAAACCTGCCTTGCAGTGGGAGACGCCAGGCGCTCTCTCTGGTTTAACAAAGAGACGATTAAGGGGGGGACTTGACCCCCTCCCCCCCCGTCTATAAGCACCTACAAATATTTCATAACGGGCTCTTCAGTCTGGCAGAGGAAAGTCGAACACGATCCAATGGCTGGAAGTTGGAGCCAGACAAATCCAGACTGGAAATAAGCAGTAAATGTTTAACAGTGAGCGTCATTAACCATTGGAAGGAATTCCCAACGGGCCTGGTGGATTCTCCGTCACTGGCCATTTTTAAATCAAGATGGAATGGTGTGGGTTTTTTTAACAGATCTGCCCTAGAAATGATTTTGGGGCCGTTCTCTGGCCGGTGCGCTCCAGGAGGTCAGGCTAGAAGGTCACAGGGGTCCTGTCTGGTCTTGAGCTCTGTGAATCTATGGAACCCTGCTCTTCCCCGGGAGGACCCTGAGTCATTCCCACACAACGAGATGGGGATATTGATCTCGGCCGGGCGGCTGAGGTACTATCGCCCCGGGCTAATGGAGGTGCTGCACGTTCTGGCCAAAGCCCCTCAAGCAGGAGCCGGTCACACCAGCGCTGGGGGCGTTCAGCTGAGGCGTGACAGCGTGACATGGGCGCTCTCTCCGTTTCCCCCACACACCGGGAAGGAGGCAGTGGGCGAGGTCAGTGATCCAGAGGCATCCCAAGGATTCCTGCCCGTACGTCTGACATCGGCCGGCAGGCAAGGGGCCAGATGGGCCTACGATGTCCTCAGGGGTGCCAGGGTGTTATTCAGAGACTGGCTCAGGGTCTGCACCGTAACACACGCAGACTCCTGGAGACGGCGCTGCTCTGCCCATCTGGAGTATCAGGATTACAGAGAGTGGGTAAAGTCCTCCGCATGGCCTCCAATGGAGCGACGGCCGACTGACACCAGCTGGGATCTGGACCATTGACTCCAATGGAGCGACGGCCGACTGACTCCAGCTGGGATCTGGGCCATTGACTCCAATGGAGCTACAGCCGACTGACACCAGCTGGGATCTGGACCATTGACTCCAATGGAGCGACGGCCGACTGACACCAGCTGGGATCTGGCCCATTGACTCCAATGAAGCTACAGCCGACTGACACCAGCTGGGATCTGGACCATTGACTCCAATGGAGCTACAGCCGACTGACACCAGCTGGGATCTGGACCATTGACTCCAATGAAGCTACAGCCGACTGACACCAGCTGGGATCTGGACCATTGACTCCAATGGAGCTACAGCCGACTGACACCAGCTGGGATCTGGGCCATTGACTCCAATGGAGCTACAGCCGACTGACACCAGCTGGGATCTGAGCCATTGACTCCAATGGAGCTACAGACGACTGACACCAGCTGGGATCTGGCCCATTGACTCCAATGGAGCTACGGCCGACTGACACCAGCTGGGATCTGGGCCATTGACTCCAATGGAGCTACGGCCGACTGACACCAGCTGGGATCTGGGCCATTGACTCCAATGGAGCTACAGCCGACTGACACCAGCTGGGATCTGGACCATTGACTCCAATGGAGCTACAGCCGACTGACACCAGCTGGGATCTGGACCATTGACTCCAATGGAGCTACGGCCGACTGACACCAGTTGGGATCTGGGCCCATTCACGCCAATGGAGCTATGGCTGATTGACCCAGCTGGGATCTGGGCCATTGACTCCAATGGAGCTACAGCCGACTGACACCAGCTGGGATCTGGACCATTGACTCCAATGGAGCTACAGCCGACTGACACCAGCTGGGATCTGGACCATTAACTCCAATGGAGCTACGGCCGACTGACACCAGTTGGGATCTGGGCCCATTCACGCCAATGGAGCTATGGCTGATTGACCCAGCTGGGATCTGGCCCACTCACTGGTATTTCACTGAGCATTCAATACAAGCCGCGTACAGCATCTGTCTCCCCAGTTCAAAATTGCACAGTCATGTCTGAAATTCACTCAGGGCAGTTGGCTGCATCCCCCAGGCGGCCCCGTGTGAGCCAGTCAGAGAGAGCCGCCGGACGTGTCCCGGGATGCTTGCCGCTGTGCCGGTAGGAGATCGAACTCAGTCTAGGGCACCACTTAACCCACCCTCTGACCGGCTAAAGAACCAGGCGGGCGGCCCCCTTTCCTGCCAGCACAGCCAGAGCGAGCCCGCCTCAGGCCGGTCCAGGCTGGCAGTCCTGGTGGCTGGGCTGCTCACTGGGTGATCACGGCCGGGGGAGTGCGCTCAGCACACCGGGAACAGCGGGGTCTGGAGCGTGTGTGTCATAGGCTGCACAAGCCTATGCCCATTAGCACACACACGCATTCCCCCTCCCTGGTGGGGAGCTGGGAGTCACCAAGGAGAGGTACAATTGGCCAGATGCATTCTGTGGTATTTTTTCCCCACCATCCTGAAAAGCATCAGAGACCGGCCACAGCTGGAGACGGGACACTGGACGGGGTGGGCCAGTGCTCTGAGGTGGCCGGAAAATCCTCTCTCTAAATGCAGGGCTGGTGGGTCTGGTCTATGTGTTGAGGGTCAAGCTGATTGCCAGGTTCGGCATTGGGGAGGAGTTTTCCCTGGGTTCTGGCCCCAGCTCTGGGAGGAGAGTGGGGTCTAGTGGTTAGAGCAGGGGGCCTGGAAGCCAGGACTCCTGGGTTCCATTCTGAGCTCTGGGGTGTGGGAATGGGGTTTAGTGATTAGAGCAGGGGGGATTAGGAGCCAGGACCCCTGTTCTGTTCCCAACTCCTGGAGAGGAGTGGGGTCTATTGGTTAGAGCAGGGGGGGGCTGGCTGCCAGGACTCCTGGATTCCATTCCCAGCTCTGGTGTGGGGTCCCCGCTCTGCAGCTGACTCTCTGGAGGACCTTGGTAACAACAAGTCATTTCCCAATGTTGTGCCTCAGTTTCCCCCGCCGCTGCCTGGGGGTGACAATACTGCGCCGACTTCTCCTGGGAAAGATCCATGCATGTCTGTGAGGAGTTTTGAGATCCTCCTGGGGGGCCCCAGAGCGCAGCCCGAGCTGTAGGTTTATTTCTCTCGGTGGCCAGAGAGGGGCAGAGGCTGCTACGGAACCGGGGATGCGTATCCCCACCTGCCCATGGATTCAGAGGGGCTGCCTCAGCGAGGAGGGGCTCGGTTTGCCCCCCCCCTCACTCTTCTGAGACAGTTACAAATTGTTCTGGGGAAAGCTGTATCCCCGCTGGGGTCAGATGGGGAGGGGGGTCCCTTGGGCTGGGGGTCCATGGGGCCTGTGCTGAGTCAGATGGGGAGGGGGTATCCCTCAAACTGGGGGGCTGCAATGGGGGGCCCCGTCTGGGTTCTGGGTTCACATAGGGAGGGGCATCCCTTGGGCTGGGGGTCCATGGGGCCTGTGCCGGGGTCAGATGGGGAGGGGGGTCCCTTGGGCTGTGGGGAGGCAATGGGGTAGGTCCGGGTCAGGGCTGGGGTGAATTTGTAGCCAAATGTTCATTGCAGCCCCCAAGCCAGACCCCTCCACTCGCCCAGGAACTGATGGGTGTGGAAGGACCTAAGCAAAGATGAACAGCAATGTAGGGATTTCATGGGGGAGCTCAGGGCTGGTCTTAGCTAGCGTCTCACAACCAAGTGGGCAGAGGGAATGGTAATTGGTATCAGGGTGGGGCAAATAGATGCCAACTGAGAGCAAGGCCCCGTCGTGCCAGCCAGGCGCTGCCCAGACACACAGTGACCGAGATTGGGGCCCCGTCAGGTCGGGCGCTGCCCAAACACACAGTGACCGAGATTGGGGCCCCGTTGGGCCGGGCGCTGCCCAAACACACAGTGACCGAGATCAGGGCCCCGTCAGGTCGGGCGCTGCCCAGACACACAGTGACCGAGATCAGGGCCCGGTCACGCTGGGCGCTGGACAGACACACACCGAGATCAGGACCCCGTTGTGTAGAGTTGCCAACATTGTATTTAAAAAATAAGGCACTGTTTTCTTAGCATCCCTGCCTCACCTCTCCTCCCGATATTATTTGGGGTCCCAGCGTCCTTCCAAGGTGGCTAGGGGCAAGTTTTGGCCTGGAGACACTTTCTGCAACTCAGTGTCTGTTTGCAAAGCCTGGTTGCAGCCTTTGCACAGAATTGTGGTGAAACTGAATAGTGCAAAAGTGCACGGTCAGGCACTTAGGGACTAACAACAAGCATTTTTGCTATAAGCCGGGGACATATCAGTTGGAAACAACAGAGGATGAGGAAGACCTGGGTGTATTGGTTGTTCACAGGATGACTATGAGCCGCTAACGTGATCCAGCCATTGAAAAGGCTAACGCAGTCCTAGGTTGCAGCAGGCGAGGGATTTCCAGCAAAGACAGGGAAGCATTAGTACCCTGTACAGGCACTGGTGGGACTCATCTGGAATACGGTGTGCGGTGCTGGTCTCCCATGTTTAAGAAAAATGAATTCAAACTGGGACAGATGCAGAGCAAGGCTACTAGGATGACCCGAGGATTTAAGAGAGGAGACTCAAAGAGCGTGGCTTGTTTAGCCTGACCAAACGCAGGCTAAGGGGAGATACAATTCCTCTCTATAAACACATCAGAGAGAGAAATACCAGGGAAAGGGAGGAGTTATTCAAGGTAAGCGCCAGTGTTGACACAAGGATAAATGGATACAAACTGGCCATCAACAAGTTTAGGCTTGAAGTTAGGGGAAGGTTTCCAACCACCAGAGGAGTGACGTTCTGGAGCAGCCTCCCAAGGGGAGCCGTGGGGACAAAACACCTACCTGGCTTCACGCTTGATACGTTTCTGGAGGGGATGGGCTGACAAAACTGCCTACAATGGCATGTAGCCCATCTGTGACTGCTAGCAGCAAATACCCCCAAGTGAGTTACTACAGAGAATTCTTTCTCAGGTGTCTGGCTGGCAGGTTTTGCCCACATGCTCAGGGTCTAACAGATCGCCATATTTGGAGTCAGGAAGGAATTTTTCCCCTGGCTTAGGGGGGTTTTTTCGCCTTCCTCTGCAGCATGGGGCCTGGATCACTTGCAGGTATAAATTCGAGCAACTGGTGGCTGATTTGAGGACTTCAGTAACTCGACCACAGCTTAGGGGTCGATGACAGGAGTGGGTGGGTGAGGTTCTGTGGCCTGCGATGTGCAGCAGGTCAGACTAGATGATCATGACGGTCCCTTCTAGCCTTAAAGTCAACGAGTCTTGTAAAATCAAACAGGGCAAAACTCCTTTCAAAATCGGTTCCAGCACTCGGCTAATGTCAAAAGCAACTGTATAGTAACAAAGCCATGGCCCGGCCCAGCGCTCACAGTCTGCCCTACAGTAATGAAGCAGCATGCTTAATTGACCTTAATTAATACACTAGCATGTGTCCTGAAGTCCAGAGGGAGATCCAGAAGGAGAAGTTATTGTGGAACGTTATGAGGCAGTGTTGTTGGTTGCCATGTTCCACCCCAGAGGTGGCCACATGAGCAGGAGATCTTGGCATGGAGATTGGTGCTGAGGCATCCTGCAGAGTGGAAGATGCTGTATTTCAATAGAAAGTTAGGTTTTTCGCTAGTGGACATTTTGGTGTGACAAGTGTCTGAAAAACCAACATGCCCCAAAACTGACGTAGCTCAATTCAGATTCCTGCCTCATGGGAGCTGTAGTTCAATTTCCTCGTGTCCCCAATTTCTTTTTAGGGGAAGTCTCCTCAGCTGGACTACATCTCCCACAGTGCACCACAGCTAGGGATTCCCAGGACACAACCACCTTCCCTCACCATGAAGGGTGGCCATGGTGCATCATGGGAGATGTAGTCCGACCAAAGAGCCTGGCCTATAGAGAAGAATGGGGAGCGTGAGGCATCTGAACTACAAACTCCATGAGGCACACGAGCCAAATTTTGAAATTGAGTTTGCTGCTGAAAAAATGTGCCGCTTAATTTTTTTTGCCCTTAAAGTGAGCACGGGTTGAGCAGCTGTTTCCTGTAGAACATCCCCATCCGGGTAGGAGCCCATGTCTTGTCCTATTTGCCTCCAAGATTTACCCTTTCCTCCATGAGCATCTCTTTGCTCTAGAGGAGCAGCCCAGCCTTGGTCCCAGATCCTCATCTCCATCCCACTCCTGCACCCGCTTATACCAGTGCCAAGTGGGTTCACAGCATGAACTGCTCTGATCTGGTGGCTTTTCATGCCCACTTTGTACCATTGTCAATGACCGCACAGGGTAACCTGGAGCAAGCCCTCATGGTCAAAGCATAGGACTGGGGTCTGTTGCGACCAACCTGCATCCTTGGATGCTTCCTTGAATCCTTCCTACTGCCCCACTCTGTGCCTCAGTTTTCCCATCTGTAAAATGGGTCTAATGACTCCCACCTCACGAGGAGAGCTAATTAGTGCCTGCCAAGGGCTGCTAGATAGCACAGCAGGGCTGGAGGAAGGCTGGAAGTGGGATAGGAGAGTTTGGTTCAGCTGGGCACCAGAGCCCTGTGAATTTTAGATGACGGTTTCAAGGGTGTAATAGAGTTTGGGGTGCACATTGGCGGGGCTTTGGGTTGGGCTGGGCGAAGGTTCGGGAATCTGGTTTGCGTTGGGGGGAAAGCAGCGGGGATTCTGCTATAATGAAAATTACAGACATAAGCTAAACTGCCATGCGCACCTTTATAGCAATGTAATCGCGTCCACATGGGAGGGTGTGCTGCTTTCACCTGCGCTGTTTCTAAACCGGTGCAATCCTAAGGGTTCAAACACAGGGCATAGATCACCCCTTTGTCCAATCAGGCAGGTGCAGCTGCCTCACACCTCTGTCCCTTCAGACCTCCACATTTCCGGAGCCCTTTTCTGAATTCCTGGCAACATGTCAATGTCGAATAGTTATGCTTGAATAAGGGTTTCTTCCTCACAGCTCACCCATCTATCTATCTATCTATCTACATACACCCCCTCCTATCTATCTATCTAATCATTGCTATACAGCACCTGTTGGCGTGGTATACAAGCTCTTTCACTCTCTCCTCGTTTCTAGAGCTTTGCCGTGCCAGGGAGAAGGGTGACAGAGCCCCACAACCTTTGCAGAGCAGTGAGCCCTGCCCAGAGATCTTTCCTGGCTGCAGGGTGCCCACCTGTCTGATTTGCCCTCTCCAAAGCCTCAGGGGCTGATTCCTGCCCTGCCAAATCAGCAGCTGGCTGGAAATCGGCCCCTGAACTCTTTATTCCCCAGACAATGTCTTGACAGAATCAGAGCTTTTTAACAGAGGATCTCAAAGCGGCACTGTATGAACAGAGGAGTAGGGGCAGGGAGGGGATTTTCCCTCTGTATCCGGCATTGGGGAGACCGACACCGGATCCTGCGTCCAGCTCTGGGGGCTGCATGTTAAAAGGGATGTTAATACATTGGCGAGGGCACCAGAAGAGCCACAAAACCAATCCGGGCCTGACGGTGAGAGACTGGCGGAGTTCGGTCTGTGTAGGTGATCAGAGAGAAGATTGGGAGGTGACTTGATCAGCATCTAAGTATCTTCCTGGGGAGAAAACCCCAGGCACTGAAATCTAGCAGAGAAAGGGCAGAACCAGCTGGAGATCAGGGTGATTAGTGGCAGGAACAAACTGCCCAGGGAAGTGGCAAGTCCTCCAGTTCTCGGTGTCGCTCAGTCCAGCCTGGAGGCCTTTTTAGAAGACTCTTCAGCCAAACACGGGTCATTGGGCGCAGCTCAGGGGGATCTAATGGTCCCTTCTGGACTGAAAGGCTATGACTCTTTCCCACGGCATGGAGTGGTCCCGGGACTCAGTCAGACCCACGAAAGTCCCGGAAGAACGAAGCCAGGTAGCAAACCTGTTCTGCCGCCGTCATAGCAGTCTCCAGTGGAGCAGAGCCCACCGGGCAGCTTTTCATCACGGGATCGCAAAGTGCTTTGCAGTGCTGTGGCTGGTTTACAATCGCAACCCAGGAGTCCTGGCTCCCAGGCCTGGGCCCGCTGAGGAGCAGTGTTCATGGGTTTGGAGCCTGATCGAAACCCCATTGAAATCGATGGCAGTTTTTCCATTGACTTCAACGGGCTCCCAACCGGGCCCCGGTAGAGCCGTGGGCTGCATAACTTAGCAACGCTCAACAACACAGGCAGGAAACACACAGTGTGAGTGAGCAAGGTGGCACCGAACGCATTGATTGGCAGCAGGGCAGTGCTCTTAAATGAACCCTTTCTTTTAAAGCCTATCTAGTGCAAATAGCAGGCGCCATTGTTACACCTGCGACAAGGATCCCACTTTGAATTGCACTAAGCCGTTTATTTAATAAAGTCTGCTTTAAAGGTGACCTGAGAAGGGGACAAAATACTGGGTGTGTGGCCTTCCTGTTTCTCCTTCGCAGGCATGAAGGAGAGCTGGCTGGTTCGTTATTTAAAAGAAGCAGGTTTTGCTGCTCCTTTTTCACATTAGAAAGGGCAGTCTTGGGAGTGGGGGCTGGAGTCTGATCTCAGCTCCACTGGTGTAAATCTGGAGTCACTCCTGATGTCAAGGGAGTAAGGCCTGGATTCTGATCTTAGTTCCACTGGTGTAAATCCGGAGTCACTCCTGATGTCAAGGGAGTAAGGCCTGGAGTCTGATCTTAGCTCCATTGGTGTAAATCTGGAGTCACTCCTGATGTCAAGGGAGTAAGGCCTGGATTCTGATCTTAGCTCCATTGGTGTAAATCTGGAATGTCTCCACTGAAGTTAATAGAGTTAGAGCCAGATTTTGGTCTGAGTTCTACCGGTGTAAATCTGGATTCACTCCAGTTTACACAAGATCGGAATACAGCCCTCTATCTTACACACTCCTGAATTACTTTCCCTGCTACAACCCATCCCCATCCTGTCCCCTTGAGGCCAAATCCAGCTCTTGATTACAGTGGTGCAAAGCAGGAGTAACTCCACTGTGTCCATATTTACCCTAGTGTTACTGAGAGCCGAAGCCAGCCTTCGTGTGCGAGTCACTGCCCTGCCACGTAACCGACCTTCTCGACTAGGTCACCCCTGGACTAGGCCGAAGCCCTCTGTGGTAGTTGCAAGGCTAACTCTGTCCCTTGGCTTCCCCTAGGTCTATCCATCCGTGAGCACCATGACCTCCAGCCTGGGGCCGATGAACACCATCAACTCCTACATGACGCTCAACTCGCTTAGTTCCCCCAGCTCCATTAACATGACCTACCCGAACAGCCCTTCCCTCACCGGGCTGACCAGTTCCACCAGCCCCATGGGCCTTCCCGCTATGACGTCGCCTGTCAGCCCAGTGCTGACGCCACTGGGGACACAGGCACCCACCATCAACTCCCTATCCCCCTACCCAAACGTGAGCCAGTCCCTGGCCCCCCTGGGGTACCCAGCCTCGGGCATCAGCCGGCCCAAGGAGATCAACAAGTCGTACCGGCGCACGCTGACTCACGCCAAGCCCCCATACTCCTATATCTCCCTCATCACCATGGCCATCCAGCAGGCCCCCAGCAAGATGCTGACCCTCAACGAGATCTACCAGTGGATCATGGACCTCTTCCCATATTATCGGGAGAACCAGCAGCGCTGGCAGAACTCCATCCGCCACTCACTCTCCTTCAACGACTGCTTCGTCAAAGTGGCCCGCTCCCCGGACAAGCCGGGCAAAGGCTCCTACTGGGCCCTGCACCCCAACTCCGGCAACATGTTTGAGAACGGCTGCTACCTGCGGCGCCAGAAGCGCTTCAAGATCGAAGACAAGGCCAAGAAAGCGAACGCCAAGACGGCCGGCTCCCAGGAGCAGGCTCCCAAACACCCAGAGCGGCTCCGGGAAGGCCAAAGCCCCAACGCAGCTTCCGAAGGGGCCGAGTCGGGCCACTCAGATGCCTCCCATGGTTCTGAGGAGCAAAGGGGCCTGGTCCAGTTGGACTGCTCTGGCGTGCAGGGTTCATCCCCAGCCTCCGAGGCCTCCCCCATCGCTCAGCCCATGAATAGCCACTACTTCCCCCCCTCCATCACCAATCTGGACCTCCCAAATGACCTCAAAATGGACCCTCAGTACAACTTCAATCACCCCTTCTCCATCACCAACCTGATGTCCTCCGAGCAAAGCCACAAGATCGACCTGAAGGCCTACGAGCAGGCCATGGCCTACAGCGGCTACGGCTCCCCCCCCGCGCCGGACGGCAAACATGCCTACGAGACGGCCACTTCGCTCAGCGAAACTGGCTCCTACTACCAGAGCCTGTACAACCGCTCCTTGCTCAATGCATCGTAATGGCCCCACTTCGGAGAGCCACGGCCGCTTGCGAGATCGGGGGCGAGGGGCGGATGCCATTCCCCCAGCTACCCCCTGCCCCGAGTGTAAGACGTTCCCTTCCATTGTCCACCATGCACGACATGGGGGAAGGGACGAGAGACCAGCTCCTGTGCCGGGCACTGTGTAGGCCCCTTGCCATCCTGTGACCAGGGGCTCCTTTTCTCGGTGTGGAAAATACCCTCACTCTCCCCACCACCACCCCCGCCCTCCAAACCTTTCAAGGTAGCAGGGCAAAGTCTCTCCCCAAGGTAATGGCCAGGTGGGGGCAACACATTCCACATCTCCCCTTGTCCTGGCCACCTCCTGGGAGACCATGCCAGCCAGTCGCCAGACCAGCTGGGATCCTGCCTTTGGCGCCATTAACTACCAAAACAGTGCCACAGAGCTCAGCGGCAATGGAGGGTCCTCCACAGCTAGAATGGGGCATTGGGCAAAAAGCCTTGTCTGTTTCAAACATGTCCCAGAAGAGCCATACATCCAGCCCCTGGCCTCGAACTCAGAGCCTGGTAGCAGCCCTCGTAGTTCCCAAGGCACACGGAATTCTCTGCCGAAATGTTACAGTTCCCAAGAGCTTCTCCAGGCAATCCCCAAACCTTGTAGATCCACACATGGCAGGATTCCACTGTTACGTTCAAGGGGCTTAGTTTTGCCACAGACAAATTGGGCCCCGTGAGTGTGAAGCCTGGTGCGGGGGGAGGAATTGTTCTAGATGTTTGTTGTTGTTTTTTTTTTTTTGTAAATGGCTTTCTATTTAAATATTTGCTTTGGAAAAGGGGTTAATAGAGTCGGTTTTAATATATCATACTTTAGAGAGGGATTTGTTTGTGGATGGTTCATTTTAAGTGTCTTTACTTTTTTTTTTTTTTTTTTTTTTGGGTATTCAAGATCATTAAAAAAATAACACACTTCTTCGCTGCAAGATTTTATCTGTCTAAATAGGAGATTGCATCATTATCATAATTACCTGAGGAGAGCGAATGTAATTACCTGAGGAGAGCCCTTTTTAAAAAGGGCTCCAGAGCTGATCCCAGCAATTACAGGCCGGTAAGCCTGACTTCAGTACCAGGCAAACTGGTTGAAACCATAGTAAAGAACAAGATTGTCAGACAACATAATTTGTTGGGGAAGAGTTAACATGGCTTTTGTAAAGGGAAATCATGCCTCACCAATCTACTAGAATTCTTTGAAGGGGGCAATGAAAATGATTAGGGGGCTGGGGCACATGATTTATGAGGACAGGCTTAGGGAACTGGGCTTATTTAGTCTGCTGAAAAGAGTGAGAGGGGATTTGATAGCAGCCTTCAACTACCTGCAGGGGGGTTCCAAAGAGGATGGAGCTCGGCTGTTCTCAGTGGTGGCAGATGACTGAACAAGGAGCAATGGTCTCAAGTTGCAGTGGGGGAGGTCTAGGTTGGATATTAGGAAAAACTATTTCACTAGTAGGGTGGTGAAGCACTGGAATGGGTTACCTAGGGAGGTGGTGGAATCTCCATCCTTAGAGGTTTTTAAGGCTCAGCTTGACAAAGCCCTGGCTGGGATGATTTAGCTGGGGTTGGTCCTGCTTTGAGCAGGGGGTTGGACTAGAACCTCCTGAGGTCTCTTGCAACCCTGATATTCTATGTGGACAAGGGGGAGCCAGTGGAAATAGTGCACTTAGATTTTCAGAAAGCCTTTGACAAGGTCGCTCACCAAAGGCTCTTAAGCAAAGTAAGCTGTGATGGAATAAGAGGGAAGGTTCTCTTGTGGATTGGTAACTGGTTAAAAAATATGAACCAAAGTGTAGGAATAAATGGTCAGTTTTCAGAATGGAGAGAGGTAAATAGTGGTGTCACCCAGGGGTCTGTACTAGGACCAGTCCTATTCAACATATTCATAAATGAACTGGAAAAAGAGGTAAACAAGGAGGTGGCACGGTTTGCAGATGATACAAAACTACTCAAGATAGTTAAGGCCCAGGCAGACTGTGAAGAGCTACAAAAGGATCTCACAAAACTGGGTGACTGGGCAACAAAATGGCAGATGAAATTCAGTGTTGATAAATGCAAAGTAATGCACATTGGAAAACATAATCCTAACTATACATATAAAAGGATGGGGTCTAAATTATCTGTTACCACTCAAGAAAGAGATCTTGGAGACATTGTGGATAGTTCTCTGAAAAGATCCAGTCAATGTGCAGTGACAGTCAAAAAAGCGAACAGAATGTTGGGAATCATTAAGAAAGGGATCGATAATAGGACAGAAAATACCATCTTGCCTCTATATCAGTGGTCTTCAGCCTTTTTAAGTACAAAATAACTTTTTGAATTTAAGTCCAACCCAGGATCTACCTCAAAGAAAATGTAGAAATAACAGTAATCACATAAATTCAAACTCCCTTGCCCCGCCCCTTCCCCAAGGCCATACTCCTTCCCCACCTCTTCTCATAGGCCTCGCCCCACTCACTCCATCCCCCCTCCCTCCGTCCCTCAATCTCCCCCATCCTCACTCACTTTCACCGGGTTGGGACATGGGATTGGGGTGTAGGAGGGGGTGCGGGCTCTGGGCTGGGGCTGAGGGGTTTGGAATGTGGGAGGGACTCTGGGCTGAGCCTGGGGCAGTGGGTTGGGGTTCAGGGTGCGGGCTCTGGGAGGGAGTTTGGACGCAGTAGGGAGTGCGGTGTGCTGGCTCCAGGATGGGAACTAAGGGTTCAGGAAGCAGGTTGGGGTGCAGGGTGTGGGCTTTGGGAGGGGGCTGGGGCAAGGAGTTGGTGTGCAGAAAGGGGGGTGCAGGCTTTAGGAGGGGTTTGGGGTATGGGAGGGGTATGAGAGGGGGCTCAGGGCTGGGACCGAGGGTTGGGGTGTGGGCTCTGGGAGGGAGTTTGGGTGCGGGGGCGGGGGGGGCTCAGGGCTTGGGCACGGGGTTGGGATGTAGGAGGGGGTTCAGGGCTGGAGCAGGGGGTTGGAGTGTGGGAGGGGTTCAGGGTGTGGGCTCCCCAGGCAGCAGCACAGCGGAGCTAAGGCAGGCCCCGTGCCACTCCCGGAAGCGGCCAGCATGTCCGGCCATGGCTCCTGGGAGAGGGGAGGGGCAGGTGGCTCCACACACTGCCCCCCTCTGCAGGCACTGGTCCCGCAGCTCCCATTGGCCACGGTTCCCCATTCCTGGCCAAGGGGAGCTGCGGGGGCAGTGCCTGGAGGCGAGGGCAGCACGCAGAGACCCCCCCATGCCGGCCGCTTCCAGGAGCGGCGCGGGGCCAGGGCAAGCAGGGAGCCTGCCTTAGCCCCACTGCACCGCCAGACTGTTAACAGCCGATCGCCTGGTTTGGCTGCAGGAGGGTTGGCAACCCTAGACTGAGACTGAGATCGACTGCCAGAGGCTTCGATCGTGATCTACCGGTTGGTGACCACTGCTGTGTATAAATCCATAGGATGCCCACAGCTGGAACACTGCGTGCAGATGTGGTCGCCCCATCTCAAAAAAGACATACTGGAATTGGAAAAGGTTCAGAAAAGAGCAACAAAAATGACAAGGGGTATGGAATGGCTTCCGTATAAGGAGAGAGTAATAAGACTGGGACTGTTCAGCTTGGAAAAGAGATGACTAAAGGGGGATATATTTGAGGTCTATAAACTCATGACTGGTGTGGACAAGGTAAATAAGGAAGTGTTATTTACTCCTTCTCATAACACAAGAACTCGGGGTCACCTAATGAAATGAATAGGCAGCAGATTTAAAATAAACAAAAGGAAGTATTTCTTCACACAACGCATAGTCAACCCGTGGAACTCCTTGCCAGAGGATGTTGTGATGGCCAAGACTATAACAGGGTTCAAAAAAGAACTAGATAAGTTCACAGAGAAAAGGTCCATCATTGGCTATTAGCCAGGATGGGCAGGGATGGTGTCCCTAGCCTCTGTTTGCCAGAAGCTGGGAATGGGCGACAGGGGTTAGATCACTTGATGATTCCCTGTTCTGTTCATTCTCTCTGGAGCACCTGGCATTGGCCACTGTCAGAAGATACTGGGCTAGATGGACCATTGGTTTGACCCAGTATGGCCTTTCTTATGTTCTTATGTTTTTATGTACCTCCCCATGCACGTAGCTGGAGTCAGGTGAATTCTGCCTACAATGACACCACTGTCATAGCGGTTTAGCTACATGAGAAGAGCCAAGTGAAACTCGGAGTTTCTGCCTTGCAGGACATTCCGATATTCTGACATCTGATTTTTCTTCAAAAAAATCGAATATGTCATACAATTTTTATTGAATGAACCATTCCAGAAATGTTGATTGGGAAATGAGGCAATGTTTCATACTCAATTGGTTTGACATTAAACTGCATCTGTGATGGGAGCTGTGCCTAATGCCCCTATGGGCTGAGCTTCCTGGGTGGACTACATATCCCATGATTCAACACAGATTCATGATTCCCATGATGCATCATCTGGCTCGCTCTCAGAGGACACCGTGGTCCATGGGAGAAGTAGTCCATCCAAGGAGCCTGGCCAATAGGAGAGAATGGGGGCATGAAGGATCTGCACTACAACTCCCATGAGGCATGGCAGCACATTAGCAGAGGCAGTTTAATGTCAAACTAACCTGCAAGGAAATATTTCATTTGCAGTTTCTGCAAAATCAAAATATGCCAAACTTTTAATCAAGGAAAAGTCATTTCCGTCAAAAGAATCCTTTAAAAAAAAAATCCCAACCAGCTCTAGACACAACTAATCAGAGGATCAGGACCACAGCTGGCTCGCGGTGAGATTCCCCGGGACACAGAGTGCATGTCAGTGGTTGTGTATCCCCAGGGTAAATTCCACTCTGAGAGCTCATTCATCCCCTTGTTTGATCAGCGACTGGGTCACCAACCAACCGGATTTTCTGCAAACGTTTGCCAAAAAGTGTGGGTGCACATTTTATTATTATTATTTGCATGACAGGAGCATTTAGAATTCCCAACTAAGATCAGGGCCCTGTCGCGCCGAGCCCTGCACAGACGCACAATAACTGAGATCAGGGCCCATCACGCCAGGTACTGCCCACACACAC